>CM060105.1:9575205-10175205 GCA_030522415.1 Channallabes apus | reverse complement strand
GAACGCGTCAAATGGAAGGGTAGGGGGAAGGGTTGGGATTCAGCCTTAATATTGGAGCAATAAAATTTACTTAAAATCTGTGTCCAAATTGTTATGAGGATTTTATCAAGTAAATCTTACAAGTTCTTTTTTTCAGTGCATGGGTGAACACGATGTTTTAAGAATTTAATTATATATATATATATATATATATATATATATATATATATATATATATATATATTTATTGTGTGTGTGTGTGTGTGTGTGACCGGTGCAACTCACACGTCCTATTCCATTGTCATTCATACTGCCGTAGTTTTTAGAGCCCTAAAAAAGCATTCATGTTTGTGGCTGTAATGTGACAAAATGTGGAAAAGTTCACGGGGGCGAATACTTTTGCAAGCCACTGTAGTTGTCCTGAGATTTAACATTGTTACCAATAATAGGCTGAGGCATTCTCTGTCCATGCTCATAAGGAATCCCTCAATGTTTTTCAATTAGGGGACAGAAGCAGATCAGCCATGTTGTAGTTCAGGTGAAGAGGCGAGTTCACAGGAGGTCAATCTGAATGGTGATTATACAGTATATAACATATAATATGTGTGCGTGTATTATACATGTTGATTATACTAATATTTAGCATTATGAGGAGTGATAGGCTGAGGATGTAAGTGATTCATTAGTGTTTTTGGCAAAAGTTTTGAACTGACATTTCACTTTTTTGTCACGCTATTTCATCAGGTGGCAATGCTGTCCGGTCCTAGTGCAGTCAGAGGGGAAGAGTTAGGGTCAAAGCCATTGTTCACCCCCAAAAAAACTTTACTCACTATTTACTCCTTAAGTGGTTCCAAACTTTAATGATTTTCTTTATTTTGTTGAATACAAAATAAGATATTGGGGAAAAAAGCTGAAAACATTGACTTCCGTAGCAGGAAAAACAAATACTATGTAAATCAATGATTACAGGTTTTCAGCATTCTACAAAATATCATCTTTAGTGTTTATCAGAAGAAAAAAAGAACAGCCTGGACAATATTGATGTCAAACTAATATGCCAGCAGTTTATTTTTGTTAACGAGAGGCGAAGGCATGTTTTTGTCTCCTTCATATAGGAGCAATAGGCATTGAGCTGTTGTGTGGTACTCTACCTAGTAGTTCATGTTTAGATGTAATCTACTTTTATATATATACAGATGATTGAGATGTTTCATTTGCACTAGGGCTCAATAAAGAATAGTTTTTATTTTATTAAAGACTATCTTTTTGTCAGTTATGAAACATTCCTTTAACTTTACACTATTCCTTAATTTAACTTAATGAATTGCATTTCGAGTGGATTAATATAAATCGAAGCATTGCTAGTATTAATGTAAAGTGATTTCACACCATGTTAAGAAAAACATGTATTCAGTGGACATAGTTGGGGTGGGAGGTTGGAAGGTGGATGGGGCAGGGGGTTGGGGGTTGGTGGGTGGAAAAGGGGATTGGGGGATGGGGTATTAGTTGGAGTCATAGGTAGCAAACCTACGCCCTTGTGTGTGTGTGTGTGTGTGTGTGTGTGTGTGTGTGTATGTGTGTGTATATATGGAAATATAATTAATATTTTCATGTTTAATTACAAAAAAAAAAACATTTTAATGGTTAGTGATTGTTGCAGACATTTACACTATTTTTGAGAACTATTAAGTTCTCCTTCAACGTGTCATAGCCGATAACTGCCCCTTTGATCTGCTGGGTATGGCGGGGCGTCAACTGCTGATCAGTGTGTGTAAAGTATGCTACTTTACACTGATCAGCCGTCGACGCCCCGCCATACCCAGCACATCAAAGCAGCACACTCATAAACTCTCATAAACTCTCTCTTAAATAAATGAGCGTGCTGTTTGTGCAACAGCGCGACAAACATTACCTGTCCTTTTATGAACTGCACAAGTAGTGGTGGTCATTAACTGCTAGCTAACTGGGTAAGGGGGTTACAGTGGGGTCTGTAGCTCTGTGTCCAGAGCTCCGTTTTAGGGACCATGTTTAGTTTTAAAGTAAGTTACAGTTTTATTTCACTAAAAGCCATCTAATATGGATACCCACATAATTATGGATTATTATATTTATGATATAAAAAACCACTGTTTTTAAAGAAAATATATTAAGTAACAGATAATATTAGGTTTATATTTCAAATTAGATAAAATGCTGATTTTCCAGCAGTAAAATTATTGTATCTCTACAGTTTACAAAACCTCCGCTGCGTGTATTCATTCACAGGCTCCAGAGCACGCACAGAGAAATAGGAGACTGGTTTAGGAGTGGATTGGAGAGAAGAGAGCTGTTCAGTTACTATAAAAAAAAAATCTAAAAAAATATATATAAAACATAATATGATCTTTTTGAGTTATGAGGTTTTTTTTTATTATACATAAGACAACCTTTCAGTTTTGTAAATATTCTAGTTATAGTGTGTTAAGTTTTTATTTAGGTTAAACGGTTTTGAGAATTAGACCATCCAGCTAAGATCAATATTATGACGTTGATTGATAAAATCTGGATTAAGGAAATTTTATTTTGTTTTATTTATTTAATTTGTATTTTTCATCTTCCCCCCTGAGGGATTTCCACCTTATTGTGGTCAGGGGATTTGCGTGCCTCAGTGCTTGGATGTTTACCGAGGGCTCAAGGGAGGTGTGTCTGTGTGTGTGTGTTTGTGTGTGTCTGTGTGTGTGTGCGCGCGTGCGCTGTAGCCTGTCCTATTTTCAGCGGATTTTTCCGCTACCGCAGATCAGTTTATCAACTTGTAATATATAAATTTTAGGAATATATTAACATGTGGAGACATCATTATATGTTGAATGGAACTTGTAAGCCTTTGAATGGTGTTAAAAATACTTGCAAAACAAGTATTGCAGCCATACATTGGAGGGAACTTCTGAGGTGGTCAGTGATTGATGGCACGGTCGGTCGGAGGGGGTTGTTATCACACCTATAGATCTTTTGTTCTAGGCTATCGGTCAAATATCTCTCCACTTGGAAGCAAAAACATGCAAGGGATTTCAGCATCTCGACGCACATACTAAGCTGTTTATAAAGTAGACACTGTTTGTTTTTTCATTTTGTAATCTTTCCCGTGTTTACCGTGTACTGTACAATGTATATTCATTTTTTAATGAATTACTGTAAATAAACTACACATTCCGTTGATTTACCAGAAATGACTTTTCTGTTTTTTTGTGTGTGCTAAACTAAACTTCAGGGTCAAAGTAATAGCGATTTTATTTGAAAAGTATTATATATTTACAATGCTGATAAGTTCAAGCTTAGATTCATACAGTGGTGTGAAAAACTATTTGCCCCCCTCCTGATTTCTTATTCTTTTGCATGTTTGTCACACAAAATGTTTCTGATCATCAAACACATTTAACTATTAGTCAAAGATAACACAAGTAAACTCAAAATGCAGTTTTTAAATGAGGGGTTTTATTATTTAGGGAGAAAAAAAATCCAAACCTACATGGCCCTGTGTGAAAATGTAATTGGCCCCTGAACCTAATAACTGCTTGGGCCACCCTTAGCAGCAATAACTGCAATCAAGCGTTTGCGATAACTTGTAACGAGTCTTTTACAGCGCTCTGGAGGAATTTTGGCCCACTCATCTTTGCAGAATTGTTGTAATTCAGCTTTATTTGAGGGTTTTCTAGCATGAACCGCCTTTTTAAGGTCATGCCACAACATCTCAATAGGATTCAGGTCAGGACTTTGACTAGGCCACTCCAAAGTCTTCATTTTGTTTTTCTTCAGCCATTCAGAGGTGGATTTGCTGGTGTGTTTTGGGTCATCGTCCTGCTGCAGCACCCAAGATCGCTTCAGCTTGAGTTGACGAACAGATGGCCGGACATTCTCCTTCAGGATTTTTTGGTAGACAGTAGAATTCATGGTTCCATCTATCACAGCAAGCCTTCCAGGTCCTGAAGCAACAAAACAACCCCAGACCATCACACTACCACCACCATATTTTACTGTTGGTATGATGTTCTTTTTCTGAAATGCTGCGTTACTTTTACGCCAGATGTAACGGGACACGCACCTTCCAAAAAGTTCAACTTTTGTCTCGTCGGTCCACAAGGTATTTTCCCAAAAGTCTTGGCAATCATTGAGATGTTTTTTTAGCAAAATTGAGACGAGCCTTAATGTTCTTTTTGCTTAAAAGTGGTTTGCGCCTTGGAAATCTGCCACGCAGGCCGTTTTTGCCCAGTCTCTTTCTTATGGTGGAGTCGTGAACACTGACCTTAATTGAGGCAAGTGAGGCCTGCAGTTCTTTAGATGTTGTCCTGGGGTCTTTTGTGGCCTCTCGGGTGAGTTGTCTCTGCGCTCTTGGGGTAATTTCGGTCGGCCGGTCACTCCTGGGAAGGTTCACCACTGGTCCATGTTTTTGCCATTTGTGGATAATGGCTCTCACTGTGGTTCGCTGGAGTCCCAAAGCTTTAGAAACGGCTTTATAACCTTTACCAGACTGATAGATCTCAATTACTTTTGTTCTCATTTGTTCCTGAATTTCTTTGGATCTTGGCATGATGTCTAGCTTTTGAGGTGCTTTTGGTCTACTACTCTGTGTCAGGTAGCTCCTATTTAAGTGATTTCTTGATTGAAACAGGTGTGGCAGTAATCAGGCCTGGGGGTGACTACAGAAATTGAACTCAGGTGTGATAAACCACAGTTAAGTTATTTTTTAACAAGGGGGGCAATCACTTTTTCACACAGGGCCATGTAGATTTGGAGTTTTTTTTCTCCCTTAATAACGTAAACCTTCATTTTGTGTTCAATTATGTTATCTTTGACTAATAGTTAACGGTTTTTGATGAGCAGAAACATTTAAGTGTGACAAACATGCAAAAGAATAAGAAATCAGGAAGGGGGCAAATAGTTTTTCACACCACTGTATATAAACTGCTTCAAAGTCTTTCCGTGACCGCTGAAATCCGACAGACGCAGGGCTCAAGGGAGGTGTGTGTGTGTGTGCGCGCGTGTGTGTGTGTGTGTGTGCGGGTTAGTGTGCCTGTCCTATTTCAGCGGATTTTTCCGCTACCGCAGATCAGTTTATCAACTTGTAATATATACATTTTAGGAATATATTAACATGTGCAGACATTTAAGGGTGCGCTGCCCTCTCTTGCCCCTGCGTAGAGCCTACACACACACACACACACATCTATCTATCTATCTATTATATAAATACACATTTGGAATCTGCATCTACATTTTCTGTTACAAGTATAGAATTAGGTTCAGCTGAGACTCATGATCAATGGTGTTAGGGTACTTATGTAGTGATAATTAGTTTCAGCCAGATCATTAAAACTAACAATGGACTATGACACTCTTGAGAGGGGATATGAAGGTGTTATTCATTTATTTATTCTCTACAAGGGTGCGAACTACAGTACAGACCAAACTATAACTCTCTCTTACTACTATAAAAATTCTAGACATAAACAAACAAAATACAGCTTTTTTTCCTCAGAGGTAAACGGAAAAGTGAAGTTGTTCAGCTGTTTACTGTCACTGCAGCTTCTTCAAAGTCTTCCCACTCCGTGACCACTGAAATCCGACACGACACCACGTTAGGCTACGTCTTGACTCATTTGTATACCGACGGTGATTGGATGTTTCCCGAGGGCTCAGGGGAGTGTGTGTGTCTGTGTGTGTGTGTGTGTGTGTGTCTGTGTGTGTGTGTCTACAGTATGTGTACAAAATACAGCTTTTTTTTCAGAGGTAAACGGAAAAGTGAAGATGTTCAGTGTCACTATGCAGATGTTACACTCAGTGGAGTTACCGAAATCATTGGTTTAGTCCTCATTGAGCTTTTGTTCCTCTTATGTGAGCATAAACAGTGAAACATTCCACAGGTTTAAAATACACCGCGGCCAAGTGAACCACGTTCCCGTCGAACGAAACGAGGCATAATCGTGGTGTTTGCTTCGCTTATGACACACCATAGTTTATTACCTGCTGTGGTAGATCTGAATATTTATTCAAACACAATAATAAAGCTTTATATCCTCAGGAGGGCTCAGTACATTGTTTTAGCGATAGTTTCACGGAAGCGAGTTCAGAACTAATCTAACCAAACCAAAAAAAAAAATAGCTGGATAGTTTTGTTCTTCAGAAAAGATATCTGAAGTCACAGAGAGATCCTGCTCTGTAGAAGCTGCCTCAGTCCATTTGTGCAATTACTCCATCCCGCCCTTATCAATGATAGTATAGTAATGATGTCGCTGTTGATTATCTGTTCTTGTGCTTTTGAAAAATAAATATTTTTTTCTAAGAACATGTAATAGGATGGTGTTTATTGCATATATGTATGTTTTTTTGTAATAGGCAAGTATATCAAAATAATTTAACTGTTTAATAGACATGGGTGTTTTTTTTACAGATTCACTGTAAAACATGAAAATAATAATAACCTATTTGTGAGGTAGAATTAACCCAACATTCCAGTTAAAATGAACCAACAAACCCCAAACATATGGGTAGAACATTTGAACCATTTATGTGGTAGAATTAACCCAGCATTATAGTTAAATATCACCTAGCATTTGGATTGAATATTTAACCCATCTTTCTGGGTTAAAAACAACCCAGATTGTTTTTAACCCAGCATTTTTTAGGGTATATATATATATATATTATATATATACACACACACACAGACATGCGTGTGTCATTTTAATTCAAATGAACATTTTAATCTGTGCATGGGCGTCAACTCGCACGTTCTGTAATGTTCCATTGTCTTTTAGAGCCCATTACTAAAGCAGGTTACTAAAACCTGGCTTACTACCTATAAAAAATATTTCAATTTAACTCATGGATCTCAATCACAGATGACACGACAAATTATATACTCTGAAACGTTCATTTGAACATTTAAAATGTTAATACAAAAATACAAAAACATGAATACTAATGTTATCATGGTGTAAATTATTAACATTAGGTTAGGTCCTGCCCTTAATTAATTCATATTATAATTACTTTTACATAGTATAGTTACTGGACTGACATTACCAAAACTAGCTATTTGATTTAGCCTTTCTAAAATCAACCCATATATCATTTATAATCAGAAAACATAAAACATATTATGATCTGTTCAACAGCCCATCTGTTTTAATTTAGTTTGTATTTTTTATTATTCATAAGACAACCTTTCAGTTTTGTAAATATTTTAGTTATAGTGTGTTAAGTCTTACAGTTACTATAAAATATATATATATATATATATAAACATAATATGATCTTTTTGAGTTATAATGTTTTTTTTTATTATTCATAAGAAAACCTTTCAGTTTTGTAAATATTCTAGTTATAGTGTGTTATGTTTTTTTTAGGTTAAACGGTTTTGAGAATTAGACCATCCAGCTTAGATAAATGTTATGTCATTGATAAAATCTGGATTAAGGATATTTTATTATATAATTATATATATATATATTTTAGTTTCCCCCTGAGGGATTGCCACCTTATTGTGGTCAGGGGGTTTGCGTGCCTCAACACAATTCAGCAAATACAATACTGTTACTATACAGTAAGGCCAGGTAAAAACAGTGCTCGAACATGATGCCCCCCTCCCCCCACCCCGTGTTGTCTGGTCTAGAACGGCGCTGCCTCTGACCGTCTTTTGTCTTGTAAATGAGTATTCTCACTCACCTTCCAATCCCCCCAGCGCACACACTCTGTTTGTACTGTAAACTGTAACTGTGTTTGCTAGGGCACTTGGTTATACACAGTACTTTAATGTATGGAACACTTACTTAACTTACTGGTTTGGTTTAAATATCGCTTATTACCTTATTCAACAAAATAAATTCATTATTAACGTATTGAAGTATTTTAGTTAAGGACAAAAACTGTGCTTGTGTTTAGAATTGCTGAACAGCCGAAAACACACACACACCCATCCCCCCGCCAAAAACACACACGCACACACAGAGCAATTAACACCAGGAGTGGAAGGTGAGAAACCTCAATGGAGAATACCAAGTTTGTCGTTGCTCTTTTGGAGTTCTTAAAACCCAAAACATTTATTTATACTGAGAAAAAATTATTATGGGTCACAATCACAAACACAAATACATATAATCAAGTGTTTAACTGGTTTCATTTGTTTCTATGATCAATAATTATTATTATTATTTTCAGCCCAACTCTTTGACTATTTAAAACAAAGTTGTGTCCCATTTTTTGCCCATTGAAGTTGTTGGTTCAACTAAACAATTTTTAAATACCCAAACAATCCCCCAAAATTAAAACACGCAAAACATGACTTTAACAATTCAATTTATTCTTCCAAAACTAGTCAAAGTTAAAACAGTAATTTATATAAAACAGATGAATACATGTTGTCTTTTTGCTTAAAGTTCATTAAACAACCCGGATACACCAGCTGCTTATAAGTCTCTATCTATAGTCCTTTTACATTAAAATAAAAAAATTTCAAATATCAAAACTATTACATATTTGTTATTAATAATGTTATTACTTAACAGTTTAAGTCTTTGTTTCCCCCAAAGTACTGTATCAGACATTTTGCAGTTCTATGTTCAGAATATACAGTAGACCTGATCAAACATCATTCTAAAGCTGTCGGACTGTGACGTCATCGCTACCGCAGATCAGTTCATCAACTTGTAATATAGACATTTTAGGAATATATTAACATGTGCAGACATTTAAGGGTGCGCTGCCCTCTCTTGCCCCTGCGTAGAGCCTACACACACACACACACACACACACACACATCTATCTATCTATCTATCTATCTATCTATCTATCTATCTATCTATCTATCTATCTATCTATCTATCTATTATATAAATACACATTTGGAATCTGCATCTACATTTTCTGTTACAAGTATAGAATTAGGTTCAGCTGAGACTCATGATCAATGGTGTTAGGGTACTTATGTAGTGATAATTAGTTTCAGCCAGATCATTAAAACTAACAATGGACTATGACACTCTTGAGAGGGGATATGAAGGTGTTATTCATTTATTTATTCTCTACAAGGGTGCGAACAACAATACAGACCAAACTATAACTCTCTCTTACTACTATAAAAATTCTAGAAATAAACAAACAAAATACAGCTTTTTTTCCTCAGAGGTAAACGGAAAAGTGAAGTTGTTCAGCTGTTCACTGTCACTGCAGCTTCTTCAAAGTCTTCCCACTCCGTGACCACTGAAATCCGACACGACACCACGTTAGGCTACGTCTTGACTCATTTGTATACCGATGGTGATTGGATGTTTCCCGAGGGCTCAGGGGAGTGTGTGTGTCTGTGTGTGTGTGTGTGTGTCTATGTGTGTGTGTCATTGTTTTAGCGATAGTTTCAAGGAAGCGAGTTCAGAACTAATCTAACCAAACCAAACAAAAAAAAACATCCGAAGCTTCAAATAGAATGAACGAACTAATGAAATTGATATATATGTAATTGATATACTGTATACACAGACGTGTGTGTGTCGTTTTAATTCAAATGAACATTTTAATGCTTTCTGATACACTTATCAACTTATCCACATAAACTTATCAACACATACTCTCCGTGCACGCACATACAATCTCTAAAAAAGTAAAATTAATAACATACATATACAAATAAACAAAAATATAAACGTCTATGTATATTGAAGTTTACGGTGAACGCAGAGTCGGCTAAGCACATGTGATGACGCGCGCGCCCTCACCTCTTGTTACGACTGCCTATTTGGCCAAAAAATAATTGAACGATATGCCTGGTCCTGGAAAGAGACAATAAATATATATATTTTTTATACATTTATTGCATTGTTTGTTGTTTACAGTCAAGCCATCAACATACAATAAAATGTAAACATGAGATCTAAACTAAAAACTGTGCTCCCTGTGCTGGTGCTGGCAATATCATCTCTTTGTTCTGCTGTCTCCGGCTCCCTCCCTGGTCCTGAACCGTACCATACATACCAGATCAAGAACTTGAAGATGAAGATTATATCTCTGGTCTTCTCTTTGACGGGTTCCTCCCTAGTTTCTGATGATCTCAATTAGTTTGTAGTGTTGCTTGTCCAAGGAAACCAGTAATCTTGCTTGAAGTGGAGCAGATATAATTCTCAGAAACTCATTACTGATCTTTAAAAAAAAAAAAAAGGTAAAAACAAAAATTGGACTGGCTCAAGTTCTTATGTTAGCAAATCTTAATTACAGTGTGTATAAAGTATAGAAAGCAGTACACTACAAACAGCACTCACTCCAAATTAGCTTGTTCTATGTTTACGTCACTTTCCTATAAATTTTTACATCGTTAACCAACGGTACTTAAATATAATTATTTTCTTCGGCACCGCTGACTTACTGTATAAACTCCGGTGTTTTTGAAAATCACCACGTTAGTTAGCTAATGCTAATGCAGGTAATATAGGTGGTTTTAGCTACAGTAGCAAACACGGACACAAAACTCAATCTACAAAGTAGTTGTTCCTGACATAAATCATGAATTTGCTCATAGAAGAGATACATTTAACATAGAAATGACATGAGTTTGCTTTCTTACCTGGTTTAAAGGAGTTTTCTTTGAGAATCTCCACCCGCATGTGATTCAGTCCGTGAAAATGCTGCGTCATGAGACACGGTTTGAAGCAGAAATGTCCTTTGTGAATGGATTAGATTTAAGTTTAATCAGGGGCTTTAACTAACAGTAACTGAAATACAGGTTCTGATATCCTTCCTTACTTGTTTCAACGTCATGCTCCGGTTTGAGGCGGAAATAAAATTATACCGGCAAAACTATGGTCTAAAGACTGCGCATGCGCAAATCACACTCAACCTAATAAGAGTACCTTGATCAAAATGAAATATTTCACTTTGGTTTCCTGCTGTAAACAGCATTATACTAAAAAAAAAAAAAAAAAAAAGATTCACCCATAAGCATAAATTAGACACTTCAGTTAAAAAGAGCAAATTATTTTTTTTACTAATGGAATGAGAAAAAAAACACATTAAACTAGGTTTACTTTTTTCAGTGGATCCCTCAATAATTTCTGTCTCCTTTGCCTGTGTTTGATAATGTGAAGCACATATACACTCATTCATCATGAAAGATCTATTATAAAACAAAATAAAATTCATGTTCGCTTCAGCACTGTTCATCCGCGTCCTTACATTCATTGTTGTACTTGGTCCGGCTTTTAGATAAAGTCCTTCCATGCGCCATCTGGCGGATATTCAGTGAAGCGCAACACATTTATTTAAAATTCCCGAATGTTGCCTCCGGCAAGACGCGGCACGCCGCACGCTAAATTGCGGCATCCCGCGGGAAAACACGCAGGGTTTTAAGGGCGACATCTGTATACAGGGAAAGAGGCTAGCTAGGAAGAAGTGGGACTCTGAGAGGACTGAAGAGAGTAGACAGGAGTACAGGGAGATGCACCATAAGGTGAAGGTAGAAGTGGCAAAGGCCAAACAAAGAGCATATGAAGACTTGCATGCTAGGCTGGACAGTAAGGAGGGAGAGGTGGATCTGTACAGGTTGGCGAGGCAAAGAGATAGAGATGGGAAGGATGTGCAGCAGGTTAGAGTGATTAAAGATAGAGATGGAAATGTACTGACAGATGCCAGGAGCGTGATGGGAAGATGGAAGGAGTACTTTGAGGAGTTGATGAATGAGGAAAACGAAAGAGAACAAAGAGTAGAAGAGGTGACTGTTGTGGAGCAGGAAGTAGCAAATATTAGTAAAAGTGAGGTGAGAAGGGCATTGAAGAGGATGAAGAGTGGAAAGGCTGTTGGTCCTGATGACATACCTGTGGAGGTATGGAAGTGCTTAGGAGAGGTGGCAGTAGAGTTTCTGACTAGTTTGTTTAACGAGATCTTGGAGAGTGAGAGGATTCCAGAGGAATGGAGGAGAAGTGTATTGGTGCCGATTTGTAAGAACAAGGGAGATGTGCAGAGCTGTGGCAATTACAGAGGCATAAAGCTAATGAGCCATACAATGAAGCTGTGGGAAAGTGTAGTGAAAGCTAGGTTAAGGGCAGAGGTGAGAATTTGTGAGCAGCAATATGGTTTTATGCCTAGAAAGAGTACATCAGATGCAGTATTTGCTTTGAGGATGCTGATGGAGAAGTACAGAGAAGGTAATGAAGAGTTGCATTGTGTCTTTGTAGATTTAGAGAAAGCGTACGACAGGGTGCCGAGAGAGGAGCTGTGGTGTTGTATGAGGAAGTCTGGAGTGGCAGAGAAGTATGTTAGAGTGGTGCAGGACATGTATGAGAGTTGTAAGACAGTGGTGAGATGTGCTGTAGGTGTGACAGAAGAGTTCAAGGTGGAGGTGGGTCTGCATCAAGGATCGGCTCTAAGCCCCTTTTTGTTTGCTCTAGTGATGGACAGGATGACAGATGAAGTTAGACAGGAGTCTCCATGGTCTATGATGTTTGCAGATGACATTGTGCTTTGTAGCGAGAGCAGGGAACAGGTGGAAGAAAATTTGGAGAGGTGGAGGTACGCTCTGGAAAGCAGACGAATGAAGGTTAGCCGCAGCAAGACGGAATACATGTGTGTGAATGAGAGGGACCCAAGAAGAACAGTGAGGCTACAGGGAGCAGAGGTAAAGAAGGTGCAGGATTTTAAGTACTTACTGTAGGGTCAACGGTCGAGAGCAACGGAGAGTGTTCAAAGGAGGTGAAGAGACGAGTACAGGCAGGTTGGAATGGGTGGAGAAAAGTGTCAGGTGTGTTGTGCGATAAAAGAGTATCAGCGAGAATGAAAGGAAAGGTGTACAGGACAGTGGTGAGACCAGCAATGCTCTACGGCTTAGAGACAGTGGCACTGAAGAAAAGACAGGAGGCAGAGCTAGAGGTAGCAGAGCTGAAGATGTTGAGGTTCTCTTTGGGAGTGACAAGGATGGATAGGATCAAGAATCAGTTCATCAGAAGGACAACCCATGTAAGATGTTTTGGAGATAAAGTCAGAGAGGCCAGATTGAGGTGGTTTGGACATGTTCAGAGGAGAGAGTGTGAATATATCGGTAGAAGGATGCTGAGGTTGGAACTGCCAGGCAGGAGGTCTAGAGGAAGACCAAAGAGGAGATTTATGGATGCAGTGAGAGAGGACATGAAGTTAGTTGGTGTGAGAGAAGAGGATGCAGAGGATAGGGTTAGATGGAGGCAGATGATTCGCTGTGGCGACCCCTGAAAGGGAACAGCCGAAAGACAAAGAAGAAGAAGAAGAAGAAGATCTACCTAGGTTTAACATGAATACAACAATGAAACTGAATTAACAAGAACAGTTTTAACAGTCTTTTTTTTTTTTTTTTATGAATCGTTTCAACGGTTAGCCTTGATGCATGTAAATACTAAAATCCTATTACAATGTTATATTTTACTTAACAGCCAAATGGAACCGGGCTGTTGAACTATAAGTTATGAGCTTATGTGGTGTAGTCCTTATATAGGGATTTGGGCTTTGATACCCTTCCTGAGCGGGTGACTACCACGGGTGCTTCGTGCACCTGTTCTGTTTGCGGCTGGTCAACACTTTGCTGGGGCTCTGGCAGAGGTTCGTTGTTGGTGTTGAGTGTGACCTGTGTAGTTGCAGGCGGGGTGTATTGTTCAGGCGTATGTAAGAGATGGCGCCTGTTTCTTACATATGTGGCATCTCCAGCCTGAACCTGGTAGCTGTTTGGCTGTGGTGCTCTTCCTATTATCGTTGCCAATCTGTTATATCCCTTGTCCGTCTGTATTCTCACGGTCTGCCCTGCGTGCAATGGGGCCAAGGGCCTGGCGGACCTGTCATAATGTGTCTTTCCTCTCTTTCTGTTCCGTGTTATAGCTGCCTGGACCTGTGTTTCCACCTTTGGCACATACATTGCTTTGATCATGGGAATGGAAGTCTTGGTGCACTGAGAAAGCAGGCGCTGGGCTGTTGAAGGCAGCCCATCTCTTGGTATGTTACGTAGATTGAGCAGTGCCAAATATAGGTCTGTTCCATCACGTGCACATTTTTCTAATAGGTGTTTGGCTGAGCGCACAGCTCTCTCAGCCAGCCCATTTGATTGAGGGTAGTGTGGACTGCTTGTAATATGGCAGAAGTCCCATAGGCTGGAAAATTCTTTGAACTCCCTGCTTGTAAAATATGCTGCGTTGTCAGTCATTAGCTCCTGGGGAGCTCCATGAGTGGCAAAGTGGTGTTTTAGTCTGGTTATGATGACCGTACTGACCGGGAATGACAAAATGCTGACCGCGGAGCAGTAAGCCATCATCAACAGTTACTTCATCTCTGATAGCATAGAATTGCCTAAGGTCATGCGGCAACTTCTTTGATGAGTCAGACCAACCTGTGACAACGACCTCAAGCAATTGCCTGCATATACGGTCTGCCTGTGTTTCCCGTCTCTGCTCCTCAATTCTCCCTGTGGAGAGGGCTTCCACGGTCATTACATCAGTCAGTAAAAGGCATGAGAGAGTGCGCGTGAGAGCGCGTCTGCTAAGTACAACTCTTTGCGTCTTTTGTAAATAACATTGAGGTTGTAACGCTGAAGCTTAAGCATCATCCTCTGAAGGCGTGCATAGGCTGAGTGTAGGGGTTTTCGTAGAATAGTGATAAGGGGCTGATGATCAGTTTCAACAGTCACTGGACGGCCATATATGTAACGTGGAATTTCTGACATGCATAGACAAGGGCCAGCAGCTCCTTCTCTATCTGAGCATAACGTGACTCAGTCTTCGTCAGTGCTCTTGAAGCAAACGCTACTGGTTTATTGCTCTGGAGGCAGACGGCGCCCAGGCCGTGCTGCGATGCATCTGCAGATAAAACCACTGGTTGGTGCACATCAAAGTACTGAAGTACAGGAGGACCAGTGAGGAGTTCTTTGAGTCTGGTGAACGCAGCCATGTGGTGCTCCTGCCATGTCCACTCCACATCTTGTAGTAGGAGTTGATGTAGGGGGGCTGTGATTTAGCTGTACCCTGGGATGAATTTTGATAAATAGTTTGTCATGACCAAGAACCTTTGAACACCATGCTTGTCTGCTGGGGTTGGCATAGAACTTAACTTAAGGTAACTTCCTGTTCGTTACCCACACACCCCCGGGGACCTTTTATATATATTTTTTTATTGTAAACAGCCACTAAGGGGCGCCAAACAGCCATTAACATGATCTACAATCACATAGAAAGAATTAATCAGAAAACATTGAATTAAAACAGAGGCAGATTATTTTGTGTTTATCACTGTGTTTTCTCTAAATATTAATGCCCTCGTGCAAAATGATTAAATTAAATTAGAGGTCAAATTTAGATTTTGGTATAAATTGATTAAAGTTATTTCTTTAATGGCTACTTTGTGTTCCCAGTGATGTACAGAGTAATATCAACACCAACAACATGACTGTGACACTGACACGAAAACAATAACTTAATCATATCACCATTCAAAAATCCCAGATTCTGTTCATTATTAAATGATGTCCTTAAAAATGCCGTTAAACAGTGAAGAGTAGACCTGAGAGAGTACAATAAAGCCATGATCCGAGACGTCTCCCTATACAGGCTTCACAGTAATGATGGGACAGTGTTGACACAAATATTTTAAATTGTAAAACTTTTTTTTTCTAATGGCAACAAATCCAGCGATTTAACATTCTGTCTCATGTCCACTCTATAATGTTGTACAGTAAACTCCAGAGGAAGAGATCAGACTCACCAGAACCCAGCTGTGTCTCCATGAAGAGTGATTGGTCTATGGAGCCTCCTTGGAACTTTAAACATGGAGTCTCCTCATCTGTACACAGGTAACATCCCATAATTCTCCGAGTTAAAGTCAAACACATTATCTGTTCATTCTGTATGATGTAGTAATATTCTGTTACATCTCTAATGATTGTGCAGAAAAAAAATATTAAACCTCAAATTAAAATGGGAAGATTTTTTTTCCATTTCTACAATATTTTTCTTCAAATGTTAATCCACTCATACAAAATTATTTATTAAAATTAGGACTAAAGTCTCGGTTTACAGAAACCGTGTACAGGATAAGCAGTATAGAGAATGAACGAAACATTAGGATTAAAAATTAGGCTTTGGTTTTTAACTGGTTGAAGTTATTGTTTTTAAAAGATTTTGTTTGTTCCCAGTGATCCACAGAAGACAGGAGACGGAAACGAACAGATCATTATTACAGATACGGGGTAAGATCAACACTAACTACATCACACACTGGTGTTAAAAACCTCTCTGCTGTTATTTCATACAGAGTGATTAGATAATAACAAACATACAGGAGATATACAGAGTGACAAAATCATAAAGAACTGTCTGTGGTAACCACTCAGACCACTGTGATCTTTAATAATTAACCCCCATGTCTCACCATGTCTTCCTACTTCACCCTGTCACAGACACGACCAAGAATCTGCTGCTGTAAATGAATTCCAGAAGAAGTTCAGATTAAATCTGATGAAGAAGTTTGAGTGTGTAAATGGAGTGATAATAAATCAGGAGAACCGAACACTCCTGAATGAGATCTACACAGAGCTCTACATCACAGAGGGAGACAGTGGAGACGTGAATAAAGAACATGAGGTGAGACAGATCGAGGCAGCGTCCAGGAGAACAACATCAGAGGAAACACCAATCAAATGCAGTGACATCTTTAAACCCTTATCTGATCAAGACAAACCCATCAGAACTGTGCTGACAAAGTCCTTATCTAAAAAACCCAAACCCATCAGCACTGTGCTGACAAAGGGAGTCGCTGGCATCGGAAAAACAGTCTCTGTGCAGAAGTTCATTGTGGACTGGGCTGAAGGGAAAACAAATCAGGACGTCCCCCTCATATTTCCACTTCCTTTCAGAGAACTGAATCTGATGAAGGAGCAGAAACTGAGTCTGATGGAGCTCCTTCATGTCTGTTTTAAGGAAACAAAAGCAACAGAAATGTCCAGTTTGGAAAAGGTTCTGTTCATTTTTGATGGATTGGACGAGTGTCGTTTCTCTCTGGATTTCCAGAACACAGTGAGAGTGTGTGATGTAACTGAATCAGCATCAGTGCCTGTGCTGCTGATAAACCTGATTAAAGGGAATCTGCTTCCCTCTGCTCTCATGTGGATCACCTCCCGACCTGCAGCAGCTGATCAAATCCCCTCTGAGTGTGTCGATCGAGTCACAGAGGTACGAGGGTTCAATGACCCACAGAAGGAGGAGTACTTCAGGAAGAGGATCAGTGATCAGAGCCTGGCCAATGACATCATCACACACCTGAAGTCATTAAGAAGCCTCTACATCATGTGTCACATCCCAGTCTTCTGCTGGATCTCAGCCGCTGTTCTAGAGAGAATGTTGTGTGAAGCAGAGAGTGGAGAGATCCCCAAGACTCTGACTGAAATGTACACACACTTCCTCATCATTCAGATAAACATCATAAGAGAAAAGTACTCAGAGAAGCAGGAGAGTGATGAAGAAATGCTTCTCAAACTGGGACGACTGGCTTTTCAGCAGCTGGAGAAACACAACCTGATCTTCTATGATGAAGACCTGAGAGAGTGTGGCATTGATGTGAGAGAAGCAGCAGTGTACTCAGGTGTGTGTACGCAGATCTTCAGAGAGGAGTTTGGGCTTCACCAGAGTAAAGTGTACTGCTTTGTTCATCTGAGTATTCAGGAGCATCTCGCAGCTCTGTATGTGCACCTGATGTTCATGAGGGAAAAGAGAAATGTTCTTAAACAGAGTCAGTCCTTTAATACAATCTCAGATGTCCACATTAGTGCTGTACATCAGGCCTTAGACAGTGAGACTGGACATCTGGATCTTTTCCTCCGCTTTCTTCTGGGTCTCTCACTGGAGTCCAATCAGAAACTCTTACATGCCTTAGTAACACAGACAGGAAGTAGCTCACAGAGCAAAGAGGAAACAGTTCAGTACATTAAGAAGAAGATCAGTGAAGATCTTCCTACAGAGAAATCCATCAATCTGCTCCACTGTCTGAATGAACTGGGTGATGATTCTCTAGTGGAGGAAATCCAACACTACCTGAAATCTGGAAAACAAAGTAAACTCTCTCCTTCACAGTGGTCTGCTCTGGTGTTTGTGTTACTGACATCAGCAGAGGATCTGGAGGAATTTGACCTGAATAAATATATCAGTCCAGAGAAGATAACAGATGATGTTCTTGTGAGGGTGATGCCTGTGATTGCAGCATCCAGAAAAGCAACGTAAGTAAATCTGTATAAATCTGTTCTACTGTAGAAAGAGAGAAACTGAAAACACTTTGATTTACTTTAAGATGTTTTGAGCTTCAGGTGATACAGAGTGGTGTTAATGTGAATAAGTAAATAGTTACATAAGAGAATAATGATCATGTGAACAAATGAATAAGACTGAAGGGCAGATAGTAAATGTGTGGAAGACAGTTTCTGTCAGTTGAGGTGAAAAACACTTTTTAACTCTTGCATTAATGTCTTGTTGCCTGAAATAATGAGAAACATTATTGATATTCTGATTTCTTTTGACAGTAAAGTTGGTTTTATTCTGGATATTTAACACATGTTCACACTCTAGAGTTCAGAGGAGAGTCTGTAAAAACCCTGTAAAACAAAACTGTTTATTTACATAAACCTTATTAATTTCACACCCAGCTAGCTAATGTATCTACATAAACGTCCTTCACCCCTGGCCTGGTTATTCTTTCAGCAGCTCGCTATTCTATATAGAAGGATTGTAATTGATGTGCCAGGTTGTTGCCTATAACCCTGTGAACACGTGTGTGCGGATAAAACACATTTTATTTTGTGTCTGTATGCGAGTGTACTGTTTTTTACCACACACACATGCACACACACACACACACACACACACACACACACACACACACACACACACACACTGTTAGCTAAGGTACTGTATCTACATAAAGCTCCTTCACCACTGGGCTGGTTATTATTTCAGTATCTCACTAATTACAGAACAAATCTAATGTCTCATCTGTTCAGATAAATCTAACTCTGAATAAAACTTTTTGTCTTTACATCAGACTCTCAACTTCCCAATCTGTCTGAATCTTATGCTCCATGTTTATACAGCGTGTGTGTCTGTGTGTGTGTGTGTGTGTGTGTGTGTGTGTGTGTGTGTGTGTGTGTGTGTGTGTGTGTGTGTGTGATGATGATGATGATGATGAAGCTGAAACTCCCACCAAGTGGATTCTGAGCCGCTCTGACTGTGAATTACTATTACAGCATTTATCTGTTGTGTCTAACTGCTGTTTGTGCTTTTGGTGTTTATAAAAATGAGACGGTGAAAGCTTTGAGGATCTGTTTGATCTTTTGTACTAGTGTTAGTTCATTATGTCTTATTTTATTTCCTTCAGTATCAGGTGTGATAGAATTGAAGGGAGAAGTGGTGAAGCTCTGGTCTCAGTGCTCAACTCAGAAACCTCCAATCTGAGAGAACTGCATCTGACTGTGAAGACACTCGACCTGTCTGACTATAAACTAACAGACTCAGGAGTGAAGCGTCTCTCTGCTGTACTGGAGAATCCTGACTGTAAACTGGAGACACTGTGGTAAGATCATCTCTCTGAGTCACAATAACTCACTAAAAGCAGCAGTAACTGAAATTCATTATTAACTGACATTTTTCTGTAATAGTACATCATACAGAACAAATATATTACTCACTAATAATAATACAATTAAAGAGTCCTACAGTTAGGTACATGTGCACTAAAATACTGTTAAACCGTGATAAATTCTACAAAACCTAAATTATTACTTTTAACTTCTCTTAAAACATCAATACTTTTGTAGCTCTAGTGCACTTAATGTAGATAAATCTCAATAACAGCAGTAATACTTTGGTGTGAGTTAATAATATCTTGGGATTGGTGAAGGAAAGGAAGACTGTCCAACATGACACACACGTCCTCTTAACAACAAGTATTACGTCTCACACCTGAGAGAACTAAATGTGAGGAGACTCAGGAGTGAAGTGTGTCTCTGCTGTACTGGAGAATCCTCACTGGAGCTGAGGTTCATGTTCTGGTCTTCAGTTCGAGCCCCAGGTCCACCAGGTTGCCGCTGTTGAAAAAAGTAAAATCCAGTAATTTCATCTCCTCAAAATAAATGCTTTAAACTTTGAATTATGGTGAAAACAGGATCATAAATTAAAATAATATAGATATTCTATATTTTTAATAATATAAATCTGTATTGTTATAAATAAAGGCTGTGGAGGTTCAGGTTTATTGTCCCTGTGTAGTGAAATATAAGTCTAATAGAGAACCATCTGAGATGGCATTTACCATTTGGTTATCTTTGTTTAATATTAAAACTTGAACATCTGGATCATTTACGTGTGATGAATCTGCACAAAAAACTGCACTGTGAATAATAATCCAGGATGTAAATGTGTTGATGAAGTGTGTGTCATTGTGTCTCTGCAGGTTGGAGCAGTGTGCTGTCTCAGATGAAGGCTGTGCTGCTCTGACTTCAGCTCTGAGATCAAACCCCTCACACCTGAGACACCTGGATCTGAACTGTAATAATCTAGGAGACTCAGGAGTGAAGTGTGTCTCTGCTGTACTGGAGAATCCTGACTGTAAACTGGAGACATTGTGGTAAGATCATTTCTCTGAGAGTCACATGACCTGCTCCTCAGTAAGACACATTCTCTAATAGTGAGACTGAAGCAGAGGTTTTAGGTTCATCATCAATGTCCTGAGGAGGAAGATTGTTTCTTTTCACTGCACACTGATGATTTGTCACAGAGTCTTTGGGTCAGATGTACGTATGTGAGAAGCTGCAGCACAAAACCTGACTTGATGCGACTGCAGTGTGCCTGAAATGACTGTGAAATTTACTACAACACTGTAACTAATCACACAAACTGCAGCTGAGACACAAACTAACTGCACTGTGTGAGCTGCAGGGTTTAAAAGCAGCAGTGACATTCTCAGAGATGAACATTAGTTCTGTTACTGAGGATTATTTCACTACATCTGTGTCTATCTGCTATGAACAGGGTTGCCAGATCTGTGTTACAGAAGCAGTCCAGTGGACAAGCAGTATTAAACCCATGCAGATTTCCTCATTAGTGTAGAGGATTTATAAACTGTGGCGGTAAAATTCACTTTTTGATCATTAACGACAGTCACATGAGTCTAAAAGTCACAAAAGTAACGCTTTAGGCCTGAAATTAGTATAACTTGGTTTAAATTCATGATTGTTTTTCACCCTGATTCAGACTTTTACTTCCTTGATTTTGCAGTAGGGCTGCGCGATTAATTGAAATCGTATCAAAATCGTGATGTGAATAAACAGAGCGCGAGAACAGGAGACTGAGCTTAGCCACAAATAGACTGCAGAAACAGGGACACACACACACACACACACACATACACATACACACACACACACACACACACACACACACACACACATACACACACAGTAAAGTTCATGGTCAGTCTATTGGTCTCTGTTTAGCTGCAGCTGCTAAGTTATAAGTTATAAACTAAGTCAGAATCTCTAACACTCAGTATTATCATTATTAATTACACTGTTAATTATAATAATCAGGTGATATTAAATCCTCATGACATTCTGAATAATAAAATCATTTTACAGACATCATCTTTAAAATAAATATTAACCTAACATGTAATGCTGAAGTGTGTGTCATTGTGTGACATCATTATTTAAAAACTGCATTTTCTACTTGGTTATATTTGTTTAATATTAAAATTTTAATTATCTGGATCATGTAAGTGTGATGAATCTGCACAAAAAACTGCACTGTGAATATTAACCCAGGATGTAAATGTGATGATGAAGTGTGTGTCATTGTGTCTCTGCAGGTTGTGTGAGTGTGGTGTCTCAGATGAAGGCTGTGCTGCTCTGACTTCAGCTCTGAGATCAAACCCCTCACACCTGAGAAAACTGGATCTGTCCCATAATAAACTAGGAGACTCAGGAGTGAAGTGTGTCTCTGCTGTACTGGAGAATCCTGACTGTAAACTGGAGACACTGGGGTAAGATCATCTCTCTGAGAGTCACATGACCTGCTCCTGGGTAGAAAAAGCTAAAAAGAGACAGTCTCTCTCCTCTGGATCAGGGCTCAGCTCCATCCAAGGGAGCATGTTATTTTATTATTTATTTATTTTTTATTTTTTTTAAGTGAAAAATCTAACATGATCTCACACACCTGCTGCCCCATATAGGAGGAGAGAGCACCTGCTCAGATCATGTTTTGGAAGGTTTCATTAGAAATATAATAATAATAATAATAATAATAATAATAATAATAATAATAATCTATCTACAGTTGTGTTCAATATAATAGCAGTCCAACATCAGTAACCAGATCAATAATTGTTTTTGGGAGAAATTATATTTCTTGATGGTAAATATTTTACTTGTAGGTGTAGTGCAGTAATAGAAAACCAACAGACTCAACAGTCATGACTTGCACGCACCTGATTTTGTGTTATTGAATCATTAATTGAAATGTGGTGTGTTTAAAATAATAGCAGTGTGGAGTTTAATTAAAGAGGTAAATTATTCTGTGAAAAACAGGCGTCAAACAAGTTCCCCTTATTTAAGGATAAATGCAGAAAAGGTTGTCCTGTGCATTTCTCTCTGAACATCAGAGTAAAGTGGGTCGTCTAGACATTGTTCAGAAGAACAGCGTACTTTGATTCAAAAGCTGATTTGAGATGGAAAACATACATAGAAGTGCAGAAAATGATCGGCTGCTCTGCTAAAATGATACCAAATGGTTTAAAATGGAGATCAAAACCAGAAAGACGTGGAAGAAAATGGAAAACTACCATTCGAATGGATCGAAGAATAACAAAATTGGCAAAGACTCAGCCAATGATCAGTTCCAGCATGATCACAGAACATCTAAAGTTACCTGTTAGTGCTGTTACTACTAGAAGATGACTATGTGAAGTCAAGCTATCAGCAAGAAGCCCCGCAAAGTCCCATTGTTGGAAAATAGACATGTGCTGAAGAGGTTACAGTTCGCTGTAGAACACACTGACTGTCCTAAAGAGAAACGGTGCAATATTTAGTGGACTGATGAAAGTAAAATTGTTGTTTTTGGGTCTCGAGGCCGCAGACAGTTTGTCATGTGACCCCCAAACACTGAATTCAAGCCACAGTACACTGTGAAGACGGTGAAGCATGGAGACACAAGCATCATGATATGGGGATGCAGCTTCTCGTACTGTGGTGTTGGGGCTATTTACAAACCGGATTCCAAAAAAGTTGGGACACTAAACAAATTGTGAATAAAAACTGAATGCAATGATGTGGAGATGGCAAATGTCAATATTTTATTCAGAATAGAACATAGATGACAGATCAAAAGTTTAATCCGAGAAAATGTATCATTTTAAAGGAAAAATATGTTGATTACAAATTTCACGGTGTCAACAAATCCCAAAAAAGTTGGGACAAGTAGCAATAAGAGGCTGGAAAAAGTAAATTTGAGCATAACAAAGAGCTGGAAGACCAATTAACAGTAATTAGGTTAATTGCCAACATGATTGGGTATAAAAAGAGCTTCTCAGAGTGGCAGTGTCTCTCAGAAGCCAAGATGGGTAGAGGATCACCAATTCCCACAATGTTGCGCAGAAAGATAGTGGAGCAATATCAGAAAGGTGTTACCCAGCGAAAAATTCCAAAGACTTTGCAGTTATCATCATCAACTGTGCATAATATCATCCGAAGATTCAGAGAATCTGGAACAATCTCTGTGCGTAAGGGTCAAGGGCGTAAAACCATACTGGATGCCCGTGATCTCCGGGCCCTTAAACGACACTGCACCACAAACAGGAATGCTACTGTAAAGGAAATCACAGAATGGGCTCAGGAATACTTCCAGAAACCATCGTCAGTGAACACAATCCACCGTGCCATCCGCCGTTGCCAGCTGAAACTCTACAGTGCAAAGAAGAAGCCATTTCTAAGCAAGATCCACAAGCACAGGGGTTTTCATTGGGCCAGGGATCATTTAAAATGGAGTGTGGCAAAATGGAAGACTGTTCTGTGGTCAGACGAGTCACAATTCGAAGTTCTTGTTGGAAATGTGGGACGCCATGTCATCCAGACCAAAGAGGACAAGGACAACCCAAGTTGTTATCAACGCTCAGTTCAGAAGCCTGCATCTCTGATGGTATGGGGTTGCATGAGTGCGTGTGGCATGGGCAGCTTGCATGTCTGGAAAGGCACCATCAATGCAGAAAAATATATTCAGCTTCTAGAACAACATCTAGTCATCTCTTTCAGGGAAGACCCTGCATTTTTCAACAAGATAATGCCAGACCACATTCTGCATCAATCACAGCATCATGGCTGCGTAGGAGAAGGATCTGGGTACTGAAATGGCCAGTCTGCAGTCCAGATCTTTCCCCTATAGAGAACATTTGGCACATCATAAAGAGGAAGGTGCGACAAAGAAGACCCAAGACGATTGAACAGTTAGAGGCCTGTATTAGACAAGAATGGGAGAGCATTCCTATTTCTAAACTTGAGAAACTGGTCTCCTCGGTCCCCAGACGTCTGTTGAGTGTTGTAAGAAGAAGGGGAGATGCCACACAGTGGTGAAAATGGCCTTGTCCCAACTTTTTGGGGATTTGTTGACAACATGACATTTTGATTCACCATATTACTCCCTTAAAATGATACATTTTCTCAGTTTAAACTTTTGTTCCATGATTTATGTTCTATTCTGAATAAAATATTGACATTTGCCATCTCCACATCATTGCATTCAGTTTTTATTCACAATTTGTTTAGTGTCCCAACTTTTTTGGAATCCGGTTTGTATCACATTTCAGGGATCATGGATCAATTTGAGTTCATCAGAATACTTAAAGAGGTCATGTTGCCTCATGCAGAAGAGGAAATGCCCTTGAAATGGGTGTTTTAACAAGACAACCACCCCAAACACACCGGTACTCAAGCAGCATCTTGGTTCCAGACCAACAAGATTAACGTTATGGAGAGTCCAGCCCGAGCCTCAGACCTTAATCCAATAGAACAACTTGTGGCCTGACATTAAAAATACTGTTTCTGAGGCAAAACCAGGAAATGCAGAGGAATTGTGGCGTGTAGTACAATTGTACAGATGTGAAGCAGTTCTCAGAAACCTGGTTATACAACTAAATATTAGCTCAGAGAAAGATTCAACTTCAAGCATTTTAGTTTAAACGGAAAATTCATCACTTTGTAAAGATGAGTGATGACACTGCTATTTGTTTAACAGACTAATATTTGTTTTTCTTCACTTTCGGTAAACTAATTATACATTTAGCACATTTTTCTTCATGTTGTGATTAAGAATAGAATGTGCAGGAAGTCCAATGTGTTTATGTGATTTAAATTTAAATTATTATATGGATATGGAGCTTTACTCACTTTATTCAACACACTGCTATTATTTCTAACACCACTGTGTGTGTGTGTGTGTGTGTGTGTGTGTGTGTGTGTGTGTGTGTGTGTGTGTGTGTGTGTGTGTGTGTGTATATAGTGGAGAAATGTTTGTCCACTTACAAGTATGGTTGGGTATCACTGGGTTTGTTTTAAGATATGGAGTTACATCTCTGGTCGATGGGTAATTTACTGGCTAATGGCTAATGGTTAGCCTTCTTTAACAATTACTTTAGGTTTAACTTTTATATAAATTAATATTCACAACATTACAGTCAACCGTTTGCTACAGAAAAATCCCTTTTTCTCCATGTTATATTCATTACAGTACAGGTTTAAAAAAGCAGCAAAAATGGGTGGGAAATGCCTCATAACATCCCCAATAGAAGTGGGTTAAAACAGCCATTTGTTTTCCAGCCATTTTTATTGTCTGTCTTGTGATTGGCTAGTACAATGCACATCACCAAAGGAGCATTCAGTTTATTTAAAACTACACCCACTGAAATAGTGTGTGTTAGACAGAAGTTAAACAGCAGTATTTCATCTGTAACATTAACACACACTTACATGTACATTAACTTGGTAAAAAAAAAAAAAAGTAGAATTCATGAGGTTTAAGATGAGCAGTAATATTCACAATAAGGTTTGACTTGTTCTTCAGTAGCAGTTTTTACCCTCACACACACACACACACACACACACACACACACACACACACACACACACACACACTAAATAAGGTTTTTTCACCAGAAACTTAATCATACAAATCATACACACTTAATGCATCACACTTTCTAACAGAAGTAGTTATTATTATTATTCCAAAACAAAAAGGAATAAAACAATTAAACAGACGAGAACTGAATACACAATTTACAGGAAGTTTATGGGACGCTTCTCAGGCTTTATGGTTAACACTTTATGCTCTATTTATTCACTTTTCAAAATGCTCCTGTTTGTTATCTGAGTCGCAATCTTCTGCAGAGGAAAAGGTAAACTCCTCCCACTGTCCAGAACATCCTGAACCTTCAGCTGACCTTCTACTCCATTGTGGTACTTGTTACTGTACAAAAGTCATCCTCGCTCTACAGCACTTATGTACATGTGTTTAAGACTTTTACACAGTACTGTACATTTAATTTACTGTAAATCTGACGTCCTAAATCTGTAGAATCTGATTAACCTGATTTGTAAATATTTTACATTCTATCAGTTTTATCATTCAGAACTTTCAATTTAGTAATAAATGATCAGTCAGTAATATTGTTTATTAAAGACATGAGTTTTGATTCCCCTCAAAAGTAACTCTTTAAGCCTGAAATTATTATAACTTGGTTTAAATTAATGATGGTGTTTGTTTTTCCCCCTGATTCAGACTTTTACTTCCTTGATTCTGCAGTAATATAAATCTATAGTGTTATATAAATGTCTAGTGTTATTAAACAAAGGTTATGGAGAAACATGTTTATTCCCCCTGTATAGTGCACTATAAGTCTGTTAGAGAAGCATTTTGTAGACTCACCATCTTAAAAATAAAATAATAATCCAAGATGTAAATGTGTTGATGAAGTGTGTGTCATTGTGTCTCTGCAGGTTGTTGCGGTGTGGTGTCTCAGATGAAGGCTGTGCTGCTCTGACTTCAGCTCTGAGATCAAACCCCTCACACCTGAGAGAACTGGATCTGACCCGTAATAATCTAGGAGACTCAGGAGTGAAGTGTGTCTCTGCTGTACTGGAGAATCCTGACTGTAAACTGGAGACACTGTGGTAAGATCATCTCTATGAGAGTCACATGACCTGCTCCTCAGTAAGACACATTCTCTAATAGTGAGACTGAAGCAGAGGTTTTAGGTTCATCATCAATGTCCTGAGGAGGAAGATTGTTTCTTTTCACTGCACACTGATGATTTGTCACAGAGTCTTTGGGTCAGATGTACGTATGTGAGAAGCTGCAGCACAAAACCTGACTTGATGCGACTGCAGTGTGTCTGAAATGACTGTGAAATTTACTACAACACTGTAACTAATCACACAAACTGCAGCTGAGACACAAACTAACTGCACTGTGTGAGCTGCAGGGTTTAAAAGCAGCAGTGACATTCTCAGAGATGAACATTAGTTCTGTTACTGAGGATTATTTCACTACATCTGTGTCTATCTGCTATGAACAGGGTTGCCAGATCTGTGTTACAGAAGCAGTTCAGTGGACAAGCAGTATTAAACCCATGCAGATTCCCTCATTAGTTCTTTCTCTAATATTTTAAAATAGTCTCATATTATTACACATTTATCATGAATACAGAATGTCTATGAATAAACCCACAGACTCAAATCCATTCATATAGTAACACAGAGCTAAAGTAGAGAACACCATCAATGTGTGTGTGTGTGTGTGTGTGTGTGTGAGGAGAACACAGGGATCATTACTGATTAAAATAACATACCTTAGATAAAATGCCCAAATTTTCTCTCTCTCTCTCTCTCTCTCACACACACACACACACACACACACACACACAAAGCTTGTCTTGATGTTTATATCCTGAGAGAGTGAAGTGTGTGTCATTGTGTCTCTGCAGGTTGTGTAAGTGTGGTGTCTCAGATGAAGGCTGTGCTGCTCTCGCTTCAGCTCTGAGATCAAACCCCTCACACCTGAGACAACTGAATCTGTCTAATAATAAAATAGGAGTCTCAGGAGTGAAGTGTCTCTCTGCCCTTAAGGACGATAAACATTACAAACTACAGACACTAGAGTGAGTAATGATCTCTTTATATAAACACTGAAACATTAACAGACTGATTAGCATTAGCTTGTACATTAGCATTAGCTTGTATATTAGCATTTCTCTTCAGTTCCAGTAAATATCAGATTACAGAGTTAAAATGTCACTTTATTCTATTTAATCAGACTTTTTCTAACAATTATCTTTAATGCTGTTTGGTGTTGATTTAAACTTCATGTGAAAGCAGAAGACAGGGAGTCAGACGGAGTTTATAAAACATCCCACCTGAGTGCATGAGAGTGATTGTAAATGAACAGCTGGTCTCCTTGTGACACGCTGCTATCTCTGACTTCATACTGCTGCTTCTGTCTGAATAAGATGATCTCAGCTTTTCCCTGTTTCTGATAAGCAGCAGACTTTCTCCTCAACTCTCATAAAAACTCATGAAAATCATCATCTTTAATGCCACACTGCCACAAATATTAGATTTAATCAGCTACTTTACTCACTCTGACACTCCTTCCAGCTCTCCACCTCCTCACCGTGTCTTCTGTCATTCCTGTAAACTTCACCTCCGCTTCTTCTTAAAGTCTGCACTTAAATATACATGTAGAACAGGAGATAAAACACACAGCAGTGATATGATTTTAAAGCTCTACAGTCTGTGATGTGATTGTAAATGTCGGCTCACTTTCCTGTTAGAACTTAAGGAAGTTCTCATTTGTTCTAGGTGAATAGTCTGAAATAGTTTATAAATGTTAAATTACATTATATACATGAGATAGTAATGTTTTCCTTACAGCAAAGGTGATTATGTGCTGTTGATCATGAAGCAGCACCGTCTAGTTTGTGTTTATTAATTCAGATATTTCTCTTTTAGATTTGACTGAAGATGAACAGCTGTGTGCCGAAGTGTCTTTTGTGTGTCTTTTCATGTCAGCAAACAGAGAACACATTCATAGAAATGTAATCTTTTAATAATAACACACCGAACAGACTCAGAGACTTGGACATAAATTCCTCAATCCCATAAAAACCTGAAGGACTATTAGGATCAGCAGGTGAAAAACCACATGGACTCGAGCTGAACCCAGTGAGTGGAACAGAGAGCTGAAGTGGACAGGAACAGTTTCAGGACATTGATGGGATTCTCACCTGTACATACTATTCCAGTATCAAACAAAAAACTAAATTGTCTTGTATAATCATTCAGGCCAGTAAATTAAGCTGATCAGCCCAGATTTCTGTGTCTGAACTGTACAGCTGCTGAATGATGAGGAAGGAAACCCTGGTCACTGAGCGTCGTTCTCATCCTCTGCATAGTTCATTCATGCTATTGTCATTATGCAGCGCTGCAACGTCCCACTGACCCAGAAACACATTTACAGGAAATCATTCATTCTCAGTTCAATAACCCTCCTGAACAGTTAAAACAGGACTTTCCTGTGCATTTACTAATTGTTTATTGTGTGTAAATTATGGATCCTTGTCAAAGAAGAATTTCTGTTACTATTTGAGACAAACAATATAGATTATCTTATCTTCTTTAAGTATATGCTAGAATTAAATGATTTAGTGTCACATTTGCAAGATTGTGTTTTTTTCTTTTTCTTTAAACACTGTTCTAATTTTGTATTTCTCTTGGCATCAGCCGATCAAACCCAGTATAGAACCACTTATAATTTCTAATAAACAATATAATGCTCACAATTATTTTGCTCACAGTAATTATAATTAAAGTAAATTGTGATCAAATTTATATATATGTTTTACGTGTAGTTTTATATGCATGTTGTTTTATGTATTTAACATGATTTTTCTGTTCAAACAATTACCAAAAATTAATTTGTCTAAGAATAAAATATATTTTGAGCTTTATTTTGGGTAATACATTCTTATTTCTTGCTATTTCAGGTGTAATGTTTAAGAGATTCAGAGAGAGAGATTTAGAGAGGGAGTAAAATCTTTCCGTGCCACGGGCATACGCCACTCCACAGGCCACCGCTGCGTGCGCATGGCAGTCCACATGGCAGTCCACATGGCAGTCCACAGGCCACCGCTGCGTGCGCATGGCAGTCCACATGGCAGTCCACATGTCACCGCTGCGTCCACATGGCACTCCACAGGCCACCGCTGCGTGCACATGGCAGTCCACATGTCACCACTGCGTGCGCATGGCAGTCCACAGGCCACCGCTGCGTGCACATGGCAGTCCACATGGCAGTCCACATGTCACCGCTGCGTGCACATGGCACTGGCAGCTGCCACTCCACATGAGCATGCCACTCGATCTTTCACTGTTATATGCGCTTGGCAACCGACCCGGCACGGCCATGCGCGCATTTCACGGGACCCGACACGGCCATAGGAACCTGTCACTCGACATGGTGTCTTCACATTTCGGCTGTCATTCGACCTGTCACCGCTACGTGCGACTTAAAGCTTGGTTTATACTCGCAGAGGTGCGCGCGGCGAAAATGACTGCGTGGTGGGTCATTTTGCGTGGTGGTGGGCACGGTAGTTTTTGTATCTTCGGAGGTTAGCAGAGGATTAGCAGGAATGCGCTGTCAGAGCACTTGAAAATCACCCAATATTGTCGGAGACTATATAAAAACATTCCTTTTTCTATGTATTTTTGTCGATATGAGAATTCACATGCATGTTACCTTTGACATTTGTTTATGTCCTTGAGTATTGTTTGTTTTTGGTCACATTTCAATACTTTGTTTTATGTAGTTACACCAACTATCTGCAAATCTGCATAACGTTCAAATTGTTTCTGAATACCCCTTTATTTTTAATTATCCCTCACCCATTTGTCTGTTAAGCTCCAGTTCCTACCCATTTCCTACACCGTTCATTTGTACACTAGTCACTTGATCTGGTATTCTCTGTATGCACCTGTCACAGCATTCTCTCAAATTACTATTAAACAACCAAAGGAGTTCAAGAAAATTTAAATTGTCATTAATATTAAGACTACTGTCAAGGCTAAATTAAGCAATACGTTTCAATCTAAATTATAATACTGTATTGCTTTTAATATATAGTAACAGCAACCTAAAGTGACAGAAATAAAGTGAAAAGAAACAATATATATAATTCAATTCAATGTTATTTATATAGCGCTTTTAACAATGGTCATTGTCTCAAAGCAGCTTCACAAAAATTAAAGAAATAAAAAAAAAAATAATAATAAAAAAAATAATAATTATAGAAAAGAAAATAATTGGAAGTGTGCATGTGTGAGAAAAATGTGCAGATAATAATAATGAGACGAATGAATGAAATTTCTCTGATGAAGAAGCCAAGGGTGGCGGCGACGGTGGCAAGGAAAAACTCCCTGAGATGGCATTAGGAAGAAACCTTGAGAGGAACCAGACTCAACAGGGAACCCATCCTCATTTGGGCGATAACAGATAGAAATGATATAACATCTTGTGTGTTGTGCAGGTGAAAATTCAATATGACAGAAATTATTTAAATTGACATGAAGACCAGTTCAACATAGGGACGAGTCAGTAGGTGCAGAGGGCAGATGAGGTCTGGATCACTGGAAGCACAGGAGCAGCATGTGTAGCTCCAACCATCATAAAGCTGAATCCAGCTGGAGCTGGTCCTTCTCTGGATGCCTCAGGAACCTCGCAGGGTCGGCCTTTGTCTACTGAAGCTGGCACAATCTCCCGATGCCTCGGGATGGGTAGAGAAATACAGAACAGATGGGGAGAATTAGCGTAGTTGCCATTCGGTATAGGTGTACTGGAGTATGAGATTATGGGATGAGTTATGTGTATGCCAAATAATCACACCAATCACTTCCTTTAATAAGACCTCTACAATGTTCCCTATTTACATTTCTATGATCAAAAATAAATAACATTTACTTAATTTATGCATAAATATGCAAAATAAATAAACACTTAAAAATGTTCCTCTTGTCTTCGTCCAAAATGTAGACTGTACTAAGTACAGTTGTTGTGTGCCTCCATTATCACACAGGACAACATTCCTGGTGATGAACTGCTATTCAAACCATTTTGGGTTTGAACATTTTACCCTTTAAAAGAGAAACAGGACACATGAATAAGCTTTTCAGACATGTTTAAAGCAGGACAAAAACAAGTCAGCAAAACCAGTAAGACCTACTCCAGAACCGTGTTTGATTGTAAAGCCATTTCTGCCTGGAATCTGTGAAATCCCTCTGTCTTGTGCAGAATTATGAATGTAAGCTTTAAAAGAAGGAGACAGTTATGAGCAGTATGTACAGTGCATTTATTGATATTGTCTCATGTACTGTATCAAAGTGTCTGTATATCTACCTCAGGGGTCAAAACTTCAAGAATGTAGGTCGTGCTTTCCAGGGAATCACTAGGCAATTGTGTAACCGTATATATCCTTTCAATGATCCTGTCTGTCTGCAGCAGCATATATATATATATGCAGCAAATGTAACAAACTCAAAGTATAAACATTTTTAGACAAGGCAAATAATATGAATTAATACGAATCTACCTGTTCTTCGTCAAAAAAAAAAAACTTTTCACTGAGTTTCATTTTCAACTTTGGAAAAAATGTGGGATTTTTGAATAAAAACATCCTGTTGGATCTTGTTGTACCATTTTCCAAACCTTTGTGTAAGTTTAAACAAGTCCTGAAATGTTTACAAACATGAGAAAAACATAGGATGAAGTGGTGGATTATTTCTTAAAGTTAATATTTGTATGTCTATATATATATATATATGTCTACAGTATGTGTGTGTGTGTGTGTGTGTGTGTGTGTGTGTGTGTGTGTGTGTGTGTGTGTGCGTAGCTTAGTTTGCTTAGTGATTTTATAACATTTACCATGATCTCTTGATCATCTATTACAAGGTCAACCAACCAGCCCTGCTTCAAGAGTGCCAGTGTTCTGTAAAAATAAAAAAGTGATTTTAACACAGATATTGCTTTTATTTTGTTAAAAATATATGTATGACACATACTTCTCGAAGGTGTGCACATGTTTAGTGTCACATCCACAGCAGAATGTTGTATCTGTTCAAGGCTGATGCCAGCGCAGTCTGCATGCAGCCATTTTTTGCAAAAATCACACTGAATCCAGTTCAGTGACTTGACATTTGGGTGCATTACTCTGCAGACAGATAAAAATATAAAAATATATTATAAAAAATATACAGTATATTTAAAAAAAAAAAAGAATAAAAAATATAACTGCTTATTATAGATAATGTGGAAATTCAATAGCCATTACATACTTTGAATGATATTTTTGGTAAATGCAAACTCCAGCATCCTGGGCCATACAGGTGTTTTGTTTTGCACTCTGCACTGTTTTAACCTTAAGTAGAAAATCATAGGAAAAATGTTCATGTCAAGTTTTGCATATTCTGTAAACCTATAATGTTTTTAAACCCCAGCATTACCAGCGGTTGCAGTTTTTTCACCATGCATAAGGCATGGTAGAGCCGAAGGTGACACATCTGTTCATTGTGCAGCACTTCATGGCACATTTGAATATTTCTAGCCTCCATCTCTGCCATCTGTTCAAATAAGGATTTAACAGAATCAGGTATATGCACCAAACATTTTTAATTTAATTATATAAACACCATCAACATGAATATATATAAATGGTAAACTCACTGTGCATACAAAAACACCACAGTTCCTTCCGTCATCTCTCTGCCATTGATGTGGACTGCACACAGTCCAACTGTTCAAGGAGGCAATATTTCTAAAAGCATCCCTGAATAAAAACAAGTATTTTAGTATAGAACGTAAATGTTGCAATAAGTAATATTTATACATCATATATATTGGACACAATTTGTGATTACAATAACAATTACAATAAAATGTAAAATCTTACTTCAAAACTTCCATGTCCCGGTTTGAAATTGTCACATACTGATCAATGTTGTCATAAACTCTGATGGTTTTTGTAGTCATGTCAAAAACCTGTACAATCCAAATAATAATTAAATTTTTCAAATATGAAAAAGCAGTGGCTACAGCATTATGAAATTGTGGTTCAGTTTGAAGCAGACTCAAGAACTTGTTAGAAGTTTGAGAACGAAGATAAAACAATTACTAACATTTCATTAAACATAATTTCTTGTTACCCAAAGAATGAAGTGGTTTCCCTGCTCTGGGTTATCACCAGGTCCAACAATCCTTGGTAAAAGTATTTTCAGGAATTCTGAGGTTTTCTGAAATTAAGCAAACAGGAAACACTGACGTCTGAGACATTTATGAGACTATTATTTTAAACTGGCTTCAGGCATATGCTGAATAAAAGATGGACGTTTTCTATAATGCATTTTAATATACCTCAAGCTCTTTCAAATGTTCATCTGACACTGTTGCATCTCTCTGCCAATCCCTGTGCCACAAAATGAATTTGTCGGTGCTCAAGGCCACAACCTGAAACCCAAATTCACATGTTCTAGTCTTTACATAACAAACTAAAAAAGTCATAGGTCAGTGATGAATTGTGTGTGAATAACTTACATCATTAGTGTCTTCGGCAATCTGAGCAATGCGACAATTTACAGCCTTTAAACCAAAATAAGCAGATGTTTGTAAATACTCATAAATAACCATAACTGAGGTGATTCTAATTATGTATATTTTAAATGTATAAATAAGAATTTTTTTAAGACAACTGCTTTATAGCATTCAAACTTACATTATCAGTTAGCCACGGCATTGCTGTACTGCTTGTGTCACTCAGCAGATGTGGGGGGGGAACAGATTTCAGGTCCCGCAGATACAAAAACGGCATACTGAGAAATTCTGGCAACGACATCATCATCGTTTCTCTTCTCAGTGTACAGTTTGGAGATTGTCTCCTAATATTGCAAAAGTACATTTAATTAAATTGATTGTAAATGCTGACATTACTGTTTTATTTCTTGGTGTAATTGGTTGTCTGTGGTGTACAAATTCCATAATGTTTACCTTGTGTGTCTGCTCAATTGGGAACATTGACACTGAAAACTTCTTCCCTTCCTCTGGCGTGGTAGCCAATTTTCCTGCGACATCTGGACCTTTGCTCTGTACTTCTCTAGGCTTTATGTTTGTTTCTGCAATTATTTATGAATATGGTTTACGTTACTCGACAGCAGATACTACAGAATAGCTATCATAAAAAACTGGCATATCTAACTGCAGACATTAACTCAACCTTCACTTCATTACCTTTTTGTCCATAAATGAGTTTGCCCTGTAGTCCTATGTGTATGTTTTCAGCTGCACGCCTCTGCATTTCTTTAAAAAATGCAGAATTCTTCTTGGAATTATGAAGATGGAAGTAGAGACGCAGCGAAAACATGTAGTGAGTATCTTTCATTTGACACAACGAATATCGGCTCGAGGAAAGCTCTCTATTTACTTGTTCTGCTTCTGAAGAGTTAACTAGAGAGGCCAGTTCAGGGATTAGTTTTAGACTGCGCAATTTCTCCTCTGGTCGTTTCTGGTTCTTTTGATGGAACCTATCGTAAAAGCAAAAGCGGTCTGATGTTCCAGTTTCTGGATGTGGACCTAATATTCTGTCAGGATTTTGAGTGCCGGGTTTTCATTTTGATGTTGTTTACCCAGTCAAGATGTATCCTTAGTTTTCCATCAGCTGCCAAAGATATGTTCTTTTCATTTGGCTCACACACCCTCCGATCGTGTGGCTGGAAAATTTTTTGCTTTGTGCGATTATTTAGATGTCTGGCAACACGTCCAGCAACATCACAAATGTACACGGTGGGGGGGTGTTTAAAACTGAGCAGGGCATCTCCATGATCCCGAGCAGACTCCTGCCACCATAATGGTGATGCATAATACACCACTCCATGTGTGCACCCCATGTGTAAGACTCCACCTGTGTTAGAACAAATATGATTATAATGAAATTAAATCTATTTAAATTCCAATTAATTGTTTGTTTTCTTTCCCCTTTTTATCTTTGCAGCGCAGAACCAAAAAACTTCCAGCTCCATATTTTTCTTTTTTCTTTTCGTTTTCTCTCAATGCCCGGCGTCTAGCCTTTCTTATGCGTGTAAAACAGGCTTGGAGCCAGGGAGTGACTGGGTGGGTGTTATAGGGTTTATAAGGGGGTTATAAAACCTGTATTGAAACATTATATGTTTACCCTGTTATATCCCTGTTTAAAATCAATAAAAATATTGTGGAGTAAATTCCAATTAATGATTCAGTACTGTAAGTAATATACATGCCATCTTACCTCCAGCTTTTTTGAGTTTTACAAACATCTTAGGATAAACAGTCTTATACAGGAGAAGCTCCTCAAGCCTGTCTATAATGTCGGAAATGGATCCACTGGCAGACACTCCCAGAATATTGCAGGCTTTAGTCAGGTCTTCTTTTTTAGGCTGATGAAAAGATGATTAACATTCAAAATATTTAGGAAAAAATTTTATACTACTATGTTGCATATTAAAATGAATGTAAAAAAAAGTCATGTTTTCTGTAATGTACCGATTTTGAATCAAGCACGTGCAAAATCTGGTCCTCGTCAATGTCCTTTCCATCTGTCCTTTCTTTACTGGTGCTGGCCCTGTCCCTTTGGGATAGCCCTTTGAAAATCTGTGTTTTGGGCAGGGTTTCACTCCTTCTCGTTTGTTGCCCCATCCATGGAGCAAAGCCAGAGTAGGATAAAGTGCTACTAAATGGATTGCTGGATGCATCTAAAGTATGGAATTTGTAAGGTTAAAATGTAAAGTACTGTAAATGCATGGCTGACTGCAATTAATACATTTACTACATTAATACAATTAATATTAATTTATATTACCATTACTGATAGAATACTAATGTTGCTAAATATCAACAAAAATTTCCCCAATATCATTTGTCAGATTTTACAGTATATTATGCTTACCATCACAGAATCCAGTGGCTATAATTTCCTTCTCCAAATCCTCCCACCTTGCAGCCACGTTGATCTCTGTTTCCTGGGATGTGTCATTATGTTGTTCTGGGCGTTTCAAAAGATGAACTGATAGTTGTGTGGCAAAAAAAGGGGAAATGACATTATAGCATGTTAATGCTGGATAAATTATGCTAGAACTCTTGAAATACATTTTTTGTCAATTCTCACCTGGAAATTCAAATGCAACCTTCCAGTTTGTATCAGCAATGACAACAGATGGGTGGTGTCCACAGCGGTAACAGAAGTAGCTGTAAGAATACCTCCTGAGAGCTGAAAAGTGATCAAATGCTTTTCTGATTGAGTCATGGGGCACAGTAGTTGCTGAATGTGACTCAATTGTGCGCAGCATCCGCCCAACAGCAATGTGATTCTGAAAAAATTTAAAAGGAGGATGTTTTCAAACATGTTTTTCAAGTTTTTGTATGTGCTTTAGTAATTTACTACAAATAAACATCCCAGTTATAACAATCAGCTACTCACCGAAAGGCCGGTTGTCAGAAACGAACATAAGGGTATGGAAAGAAAGATCCTGTTGTTATAATTATGAAATCCTGAATTGTAGTCCTGAAAACTAACTACAATTCGGCACACTGGGCAGTCCTTTCCATAAACTATAATTCCTACATGAAAAAGCACACATTTAACACACTTTTTTGGAATTTCACCTTTATATATATATATATATACATACATAAAATTGATAAGTGACTTATATTTCAAAATAGTATGGAATATCCTACCTTTACTCTGGGAAAAAATCCCATAAGCTGTTGCTTGTGTCGTTATTACAAAAGCATTGCTCAGTTCAGGAGGACATGGCCCTGGACAGTAAGGACAGTTTACTTCTGTGGGCTCAAAGTTGTGTGGAACGAGCTTTTCTGTTTTAGTTAAATCCAGTGGAAGGTCCTCTGGGATTCTTTTGGAAGTCCACAAGTAGTTGGTCATTGCAATCACACTACTATTTGTGTATCCTTGATGATTATGCATACCCAGATTTCCACTGAAATTCTCCTCTATGTCCTCAATGTCTTCATTTGCTGTATCCACAGCATTTTTGGCCAAATGAGGATGCTCTTGAAAGAGCCACCACATAGACATGTATCTATGTATACAACTGATCCTGTTTCTTGAGCCTATACACTGGCAGTGCCATTTACCTGATTTTGTGTCAAATGTTGAAATGGTCCTCCCAAACTTACACCAGTTGTCCTTCTCACCAGTGTACACGGAGAAGAATATATATCTGTCAGAGAGACTGTGTTCCCCCCAGAAAACTGGAAACACACTGTCAGCTTCACCTCCGTTAGCGCGTTGGTATAGTGCCATACATTCTTCTTGTCTAGATGTTGATATTATTCCTTTTTTCACCATGTCGTTCAAAGACTCAGTGTTCAGTGCTGGAGGTGGAATATACACATGGGCTCTTCTGGTCCTCTCTAGGTGGTAGCATTCTTACCCAGGGTTTCCACTTTGAGCAGCTATGCTCATGAAGTCTCTACATTCATCTACTTCCCAATCATACAGCTGTGCTGGCAAACACTTTTGCACATGTACAGGAAGTCTCACTCCATGAGAATGCTTTGTTGTCACATAGAGTCCATTTTTGGGGTCAATGCACATCATTGGTTCTTCTCCATCATGCTGCTCCCTTTCATGCCTTCTTAAGTTTGAGGTGGTGGTGAAATTAATCCCACAAATACGACAAACTCTGGTTCCTTGTTGGACTTGGTCAGTTGCAACAGTCAACAGAGAATGTTGTTCCCCATCTGATAATAAAAGATCCATTCAATATTAGACATGACTATTTCATTAATAAACCATTATTGAATATTTAAAGAGTTTAACGTGATTGAAGAACATGCTATTTTCATTGGAACTTAAGTAAAATTACTGAGCGTAAACATAGGAGCTTTAAGTTTGTGTTTTGCTTTTAAATGTGTATAAAAAAATAAATAATATTTCAGATGGCAGTTTAAATTTGTCAGTGTACTCACCAGAAGGGCTTGCTGTCACCGTCAGACCTGTTGTGGCAAAAATAAAAAAAGAACAATAAATGACATTAATTATACAATACTTACAAATTGGTCAGAGCTACAAATTGTATAATTTTAAATGCACCTACCATGGTTTTTTAAGTGGGATTTGAAGTTGTCTGATCTGTTTATTATTTTGGTACATTTCGGGCAATGCCAATGGCTCCTTTGACCACATTTCCGATCTGGACAGTAGCATGGTATGGAGAACTTGTCTACAAATACAACAGAATGTTTTGTTAACAGTTTGTTACTAATATATCTTCTTTATTTACATTTAATAGATTTCTAGGATTTGCAAGACTCAGTGTTCATGATATTACTTACCTGTGACACCCTCTTTAAAGTGTATGGCAAATCTCAGATGCTTTACTGAATAATGATTTTTCGAGGCTGTAACTGAAGAAGAGCAGTAACAACAATCATGATCACCTCCAAGATCCAAAAAATCCTCTTTGCTGAGAAACTCAAATAATCTTCCTGTAAAATAACAACAGAAGATAGATGGATTGATTGGCACATTGCAATCAATTAATGACATTAAGTCAGTATGGCATATATTAATTATCTGAATGGTTCACGGAGATCGCCCCCCTCTTCCCTCCCCTCCTAAAAGAACCTTACCATTCGATGTACTAGTGTCGTTATACTTACAAACCACAAAGATTTTGCGGTACACTCAAAAGTAATGGTCAATTATATAATGGTTACTGTTTTGTACGTTTATGGCCAACAGATGCGACCTCCGGTAGACGCTGTTGAACTACTGCATTAAATCGTGTAGGCCAAAAATGTTTTCAGAAATCACTGAACAAAACATTTAAGTCTTTAACAAATAAGGAGCTGCGGATACACTGTGAAATAATTTTCAGAATAAAATATTCATCAAATAATAATGTTGAATATCTTACCTTCCATTGTTGAGTCAAACAAGTGTCACCTATTCCAAAAAAAAAGACGAAACCAAAGCATGAGCTACTTGTTATATCCATTAAGCTTTGCACGTATAAAATTTTATTTTACATATTAAAGTGTCAAATCCTGAAATTACAAATGATCAAATCTGATTACATCAGATAAAAAAGGGTAATGTACTTATGCTGACAGAGATACTCCTGAAATGATCTTTGAAGTTCATTGTCGCTGCCTCCAATGTTCTTGATGTCGATGTTAGACCAATCAAATCGCACTGGTCAATACACTTACACCAATCAAATAACTAGCTTACAGGGTACTGGAGGTCACGAAAGGTGACAATTTTGGGGGAGGGTGTCGGCACCTGACGACTGGTGACTTAAGAAGATATTTGCGGGTGGGGGTGCGTGTTGAAAGGCCGACTTTTTAACCCAAGACTGTTTAAGTATTTACAGTACTTAGATAAGGGGGAATCAAAAACTGCCCCCCAAAATTTTTTACTGCAAGTTTGAAAAACCCACTCTCACACCACCTAACACACACACAAATTCTCTTCAAACCACACTCCCCCAATCCCCCCAAACCAACATCTTTCCACCTCATCCACGATGACAAATACATCTGATCTGCTTGAACTTAAAGCAATTGTGTACTGTATTGTGATTAGTGCAGTGGATATAACATCTGTATCCTCCATTAACCAAAGACCACCATCACATTCCCTTAGTCTGAATATACATTTTCTCCCCGTGAGGTTAATTAAAAAATAAGAACAATCCACTGATGTACGCGGAAAGTATAGTCTACACCCGTTATAAATGTGTGTGTGCGCGTGTAGCATACGTTTGTACCCCGTTCGTAAACTCCCCAAGCCTCACAAAGCTTAATTAATTAGCCTACTGTGTTGTATTTTTCTTGTCATATGAACATGTATGGATGTATGGATTTATTCAACCTTTTATGTCTTCATGCAGCCTTTTTGAATCATTGATTGCACGTTCAAGTTTTATTTTAATTTTGTTCAGTATACCAGGGCCGGTTCTAGACCAGACCATATGGGGGGGCAGTGAGAAATGTGAAGGGGGCATCATGTGTATACGTCATGTTCGAGCAATGACATAACATTTATCTTAGCTACGTCTTGACTCATCTGCATACGGACTCTGATTAGATGTTTACCGAGGGCTCAGGGGAGATGTGTGTGTGTGTGTGTGTGTGTGTGCGTAGGGATAGAGATACGTGTAGTGTGATACGTATTGTGTAGTGTCCCTTTTTCGGCGGATTTTTCCGCTACCGAAGATCATTTTTTTCAACTTCTAATATATTCATTTTGTGAGTATATTAACATGTGCTTTCTCAACATTTCAAAATGTTTATTTGAGGGGGCAAGACAAACAAACCGGCCTTGCAGCATACTATGAAAAAAAAACAAACAAACAAAAAAATGTCAAATTACAATGATTGAAGACATAATAGAACATTTATTATTCAGAGCACGATATACAACCTGTTAGAATTATTTTATATATAAAGGAGTTATTTCTACTCTCTTGTTCTCTTCCTCATAGATCTGATATTAACGTGTTAAATCTTTCCTGCTGCTATCTTCCTGTCTCCTCTTGCATCTGCTCTTAAAGGTGTGATCGCTCCCACGCTCACCTTCCCAGACCCTCTTTATGTCTCTCCCCCCCCCCCTGTCTCCTTCCCCCTCTTGTGATCTTCCTCTCCTTTGATTCTTCAGGATCTCACCAGGACATTTACAAAGGTTCATGTTCTTAGTAACATATGTCTATGGCACAGGCGTTTGGTCAAACATAGAAAAACCCCATCTTTTGCTGTTAATAAACAGAGACCTTTCTGACAGACATGTGTGTGTTTGACTGAGTCTCTCCTGGCACCAGAAAAGCTTACCGAAGCACAGCGGATAGACCGAGCAACTCGCCTCTTCTACTACGCAACTTTAGAAAAACTTGCCCTTTAAAATGCCCGCCTGCCATGGATCCCCCCCCTACATAATCGCTAGCAAAGATTATTTTAGAACATAAATTCATAGGTTTGTTATTATCAAATATGATATTACAATTATAATAAACCCATAGGCACGTGACAGCCATCAAGACCATTAATACAAATTCTAGCATAATGTTTATTTTGTGGCACATTTATTTTTCAGGGCTTTGAACATGAACATGCAAAAAATGCGAAATAAACATTTCTATATGAAAAAATATATATTGTTCATGATGAAAAATTAGATGAAACTAAGTTTATTATAAAATAAAGAATATAAAAGTATACATGTATAGTATATGAAAAAAATATTAATATTTATATTTTTCATGTACAACATTTATTTTCATATTGCTTATTTTATTGTATTGTCTCATGCAATTCTTAATTTGTAAACCATCTTTGATAGCGATTATGTAGGGGGGGGGCAATCCCTGGCAGGGGGGCATTTTAGCGCGGGTCGGTTGCCAAGCGCATATAACAGTGAAAGATCGAGTGCCATGCTCATGTGGAGTGGCAGCTGCCAGTGCCATGTGCACGCAGCGGTGACATGTGGACTGCCATGTGGACTGCCATGTGCACGCAGCGGTGGCCTGTGGACTGCCATGTGCACGCAGCGGTGACATGTGGACTGCCATGTGGACTGCCATGTGCACGCAGCGGTGACATGTGGACTGCCATGCGCACGCAGCGGTGGCCTGTGGAGTGGCAGGTGTCAGTGCCATGTGCACGCAGCGGTGGCCTGTGGAGTGGCAGGTGTCAGTGCCATGCGCACATAGCGGTGACATGTGGAGTGGCGTATGCCCGTGGCACGGAAAGATTTTACTCTTACTGCTCTTCTACTACAAAACTTTAGAAAAACTTTACAGCTAGATAATCACATTTACAAATAACCAAAAGTCCAGCATGCCAAACATACCTCTCACGCACACCGGGACCAGACGACACACTTCCGGAAGCGCAACCTGGGGGGTGAATTAGCGCCACACCTGGCTGTTCTTGCTGCACCTTTTTATACTCTCCCAACTACACCCAATAATCAATCTCAGGTGCATAACCTGAAATCTGGAAGGAAGAGCAAAACTCCGTCTCACCACACAGGCACCGTGTTTCCTCCTACACACATCATAATCCACCACACACACACACAACCCTGTAGAGGTGAAGGGGTGAGACACGGCTCCTACAGTCCTGTTCTGGATGAAAAGACGGATCTCTGACACACTGGTGCATTCTGGGTAATAAATAACCTGTTTAGAAGAGGTGCAGTACAAACCAATTTCCAAATCTGTACATGAGGAGTTTTATAGAAACGTTTGAAGTGTGTGTTCTGTAAATAAGAATAAAATATTAAATGAGTGTAGATCTTGGAGGACTGATATAAACAGAGCATGTGATAAAAGCTGGTCCTGGAGAAACGGATGTTTGGAGAGTGTGGCTGCGTCCCAAACCACAGACTAGTGAACAAGTACATCACCTCTGGTGTAACACTTCAGTGAGTCGACAGAGCGACATCATGTCTGATACGTGTTTATATACAGTAACTAACTGATTATTTAACTGTGTGATAAATAGGACCTGGTCTACAGTAGTGTACTGTTTAGTCAGTAGTACAGTATGGAGTTTGGGTCATCAGTGTGTGTGTGTGTGTGTGTTTACCTGGTGGTGTTATAGAAGTGTTTTTTATTCTGTAGTGTCTCAGCTCCGTCCATCATACCCGCCGGTGTTGGTGTGTTGGTTCTCCGTACCCTCCTCACTCTCCTCCAATCTGTTTATCAGCTCCACCACGCCCGGCTCGCCCCTGCACTCTCTACAGGGAACCCCTGTGCGCTCTGAGGCGTCTCTCAGCAATCTGCATGTCCCCCTCGACTCCATCAAAACCAGTCAGTGTAATCAGTATAACACACTCCACATCATCTCCATGTCATGTGTATATATACATGTATAGATATGTGTGTGTGTAGGTAAGGCTCTTCCTGTGACTGCGTACGATAAAGACGGAGTGCGTGTCCTCCTGCACTTCGGCTCCGAGTGTCCTCCTGGGAGACCGGATGTCCTGGTCATTGTGGTGTCCATGCTGAACACGGCTCCTCTCGCTGTGAAGAACATAGAGCTACAGGCTGCAGTACCCAAGGTCTCACACACACACACACACACACACACACACAGAGTAAGATCTGTCTCAGACGTCTGGTTTATTTATTAATGTGTGTTTTATTAAAGCTGTAAATGATGAGTGTGTTTCAGGTTCGCTGCTTCTAGTCACTTTGAGCTACAGCGCTAATGCTAACCCTGAGATTCCACACTGCACACGTGGACTCTAAATCATCTCTGTACAGGAAATCACAGCTACTGCAGTCTCTGTCTCTCTCTGTCTATAGTCCAGGAGTGTTCGAGTCAAACCGGGACTTTTGATTGTACAGAATAACAGAACACAGTCCTGAGAGTAAAATCTCCTGAATAATAATAATAATACACTTATCCCAGTGTTTCACTCGTGTTTGGACACCATCAAGGTAGAAAGTTTTCTCAGTATGCCAGAGCTATGATTGCATGTCTGATTCACATCTGAAACGCTGGCCTCCCAGGAACTCCTTTAACAGCCCAAACATGTGTAAATGGCTTGGAGCGAAGTCAGGACTGTACAGTGTATGTGGCTATAACTCCCAGCCGAGTTCCTCTGATGTGCAGGTGGTGTTGGTGAATGATTGTGTGTACAGTTCCCACAGACAGACGTGTCTCTTCTGCAAGTTAGCGACAATTTATCAGGTGTTCTACTTACTGAATGTTCATAGGAACGACTGCAGTGAGCTCTGAGCCACTGTGTCCTGTGTGTGTTACCTCTTTCTGGTGACTTTAATATAAAGCATGTGGTGTAAACATCCACAGTGTCACCCAATCAGAAACAGTCTGGGGGCGGAGCCTCCGTCTTTCAGTTTCCTGGTTCTCATGTTCTGTGTAAGTTTACAACATGACTTTTAATGATTCATTTCTGTTTAAATTATATTAGTTTGCCTTTAAAAATAAATGTTTTTCATTACAAGGTGATAACATTAGTGTGAGACGCCCACATGTGATACATTAACAGACACGTTATGCCACAAGAAGCAAACTCACTCCGAACCTGTCAACTAATGTTTTTATTTATTGATGTAACTGTGTTTAATCGCTGTGTCTTAATACTTCATTGTGTTATATTAATGAGAGAGAGAGAGAGAGAGTGTGTGTGTGTGTGTGTCTCTCTCTCAAGGTATCCAGTGTGTATGAATCTAAACACAAGCCATAAAAAATATTTGTCCTGAACACTGAAGTTGAAGTGAAGGTTAAAATTATGTTCAGTGTGCAGGACAAATATTTTTTATGGCCGATGTGAACTCCCGTGGAAGATAAAAAGGACGACACATGACGGACTGCATAATTTTTCATTATTGATTATCAAAGTAGACTGCATAATTGAGTGTTGCTTGCTTGTGTGTAGTTCATTAATAATCAATTGGACAAAAGAAGACTGAGTTTATCTCTGTTTAAGCATATTGCTTATGAACTAACTTGTCTTTGTGTCTGTTTTCTGCAGATAGTGACAGCATTCAAGTCTTCAAGCAGTACATTTCCAGTTTCTCAAACGGACTCAGTCCCATGTCTTCCGTCAAGTCTGGACTCATTACTGTTGTTCAACCAAACAAGCGGCCCTGATTGATGTTTATGTCATCATTGATTATCCTGAATTTATATGGACACATTTTATTTCCAAGATCGACACGTCTTTGTGAGTACACTGGTCACGTTATTGGATCATCTCAGACTGTTTTAACACAGTGCCTGTGTGCAGAATCTGTTTCTTTACAATCTAATAATTATGGTTTGTGCCTTGATTTACTATAGACAGTATTTATTAGTTTAGTTCATTTATCAATTCCAATAATCTGACAGATTTTTTTCTATTTAACCGTATTTTTTGCAGTTATATTCTGGCAACCACAGCTGCTGGTAATTTTCTGTAAAAATGAACATTACAATAAAATACTATAATATTCTATAAAGTCCTATAATGTTTATTACGTAAATAGAAAGTAATTGGTTTGACAGTATATTTATTATATTAACAATAGTTTACTGCAAGAAAATCTACATTTACAACTGCTTTATTTAAAGTAAATTACTGTAAACATGTGTACAATATATCTGTTTTATTTAACAGAAATGTACTGTAAACAAGCAGCAGTCCTCAGATGTAACATTTACGGGATATCAAAAAGTATTCTGTAAAGCATTTCACATTGTGACCATATATTTTACGGTGAACTTCTGGCAACCACAGCTGCCGGTATTTTACCGTATATTACACATGTTGTTTTTACAGTTTATCCTATTACAAGCTCGTGGGGACCCAAATCCCTGTTGTATAATGTATGTAGTAGCTCATTGTACAGCACAGTGTTAAGAGCGCACTGTGCTTTACTGTGGAGACAGATGCCTCTCACCTGTGATGAGAGAAGAGTCCAGAGGCGTACTGCAGCACCAGGAACTCCCGCAGGTTAGAGCCAAAACTAAACACACACACACACACACACACACACACACACACACACACACACACACACACACACACACACTTTTAACCAAACATATATTTTCAACATTTTAGAAATAAATGTTTAAAAACAAATCTAATTTAATTAGTCAAATATAAACCATGCACAGTGTAATGTTGAGTGAAATGCCTACACGACTGCCAATGACCAGAAAAATGGAGTCTATTAAGTAAATAAACCCCTGAGGGGCTCCAGTGCTGAGGGTGAGGAAAGCTGAGACATGCTGCCTGTGGTCTGCCAGTCAGGAAGTTGGAGATCCACTGACACAGATGGAGGCTCAGCTTGGTGGTTAGTGTGGAGGGAATTATAGTACTAAAGATGAACTATAATCAACAAACAGCATTTTAACATCATTCCTCTTCCTTGTGTTCAGGTAACTTATGGCGCTTTTCCACTGCATAGTACGGCACGACACGGTTCAGTTCAGCTCACTTTTGGGGGGTTTTCCACTGGGAACAGTACCTGGTACCTGGTCCTTTTTTTTAGTACCACCTCAGCCGAGGTTCCAAGCGCGCCGAACCGTTACCAAAACGTGATGTGTAAACTCTGCTGGTCACTGATTGGCCAGAGAAAATCGTCATTACTGCGTCACTGAACTTGCGACACGAGACACAACAGAACCGCTATATTTAGAACAGCCAGAGAAGGATCGCACGCACCTTTTTGTATTAACCAAAAATTTTCTTTGGCTGCCATCAGCCTCTTTTGAAACAAACTCCTTCGTCTCGCTGTTAAAAACATCCACATGCCGAGAATGAAGAACACCATGCCGTCGATATGCTCCATTGTTGTGTGTTTGTGGCGCGTTTATGATGATGTCACGGCAGTAGAGGCGCCGCGACTATAACGACACGTGAATAATCCCGCCCACTCTAAAGCGTTACAAAACTGCAGTGGAAGCGCAAACCGAGCTGAACTGAGCCGAACCGAAGTGAGCTGTACTGACCCGTGCTGTGCCGTACTGTGCAGTGGAAAAGAGGCATTAGGGATGTACAGGTATGTAGGAGGTGTGAGATGGCATCATATGTTGATCAATTCTGATCAGAAGATCTTTGAGGCAGGAAGAATAGGGTTTCTTTGGAACAGGAACAATAATGAACTGTTTAAAGCAGGTAGGGATTATGATGATCAAAGTTCAAAACTCTCCATGTGGCCACACCGGTGCTAACTGGTCAGAACAAGCTCTTAGGACCTGACCCGAGACGCCTTCTTGTCCTTCTGATTTCCTGGTGTTCACACGTCTAAAGGCTCTCCTCACATCATACTCCTAGATGATAAACGCGTTTCCTATTCTGGAATTCTTCACCTATTTGCTGCCACAAGAAAATAGACAAGAATAACTCTATCAACACCATCACACAAATTGTTATTGACTGACTGTCTTGAAGAGATCAAGTCGTGGATGCAGCAAAACTTTCTTCAGCAAAACAGCTCCAAAACTGAGGCAATTTTGATTGGCTCCCCCGACCAGATCCGGTCATCCTCCATAACAAACATAATTATCTCTGGACATGACATCCCCCTCTCTTCATTGGTCACCAACCTTGGAATGCAGTTTGATCCTCAATGAACCTTTGATAATCATATTAAATATCTCTGCAAGACCTCCTTTTACCATCTCAGGAATATTGCCAGACTCCATTCCACTCTGACCCAGCCTGATGCAGAGAAGCTAATTCATGCTTTTGTCTCCACCAAATTGGATTATTGTAATGCACTATTTGTTGGGATCCCTAACAGGAATCTTCAGAGATTGCAATACATTCAGAACTGCGCTGCTAGGATCCTAATGAAGGTACGGAAATACGATCATATCACCCCCATCCTTTACACACTCCACTGGCTCCCCATCTCAGCAAGGATCGAATACAAGGTCTGCCTCCTCACTCATCAGTGCATGGTTATGGAAATGCTCCTACATACTTGAAGGAGTTGCTCATCCCACAATCCTCAACACGCTCTCTCCCCTCTACGAACTCCAATTGCCTTCTCCCACCCAGGACTAAGCTCTGTACCATGGGGATCGCGCCTATGGAATGCCCTCCCCGACCATCTGAGGGCACCTCAGGCTATTGAACACTTTAAAAAAGAACTTAAAACATTCCTTTTTAGCAGAACATATTGTTGACCTCAGTAGCTGCTCTTCACCTTTATATTTGTGTTCGTAGTTTTTACCATTAAGTTTACTGTCTTGATTTATTTTATTTTAGTTTGTTAGCTTTTATTCTCGTTATATTATTTTATATTTTTATATTTTTATGAAAATGCTTTTACTTTGTGGCACTTTGAGATTGTCTTAAATGTGAAGTGCGATACAAATAAAATATATTATTATTATTATTATTACTACTAGCACTACTGGTACTGTTAGCATTGTAAGCGCCGTTAGCTGCAGCCTAAAAATGAGCATAAGGTGTTCAGCTCATTTGTCAGAGACACGCCCGCATTGATCATTCTGGGTGTTGGTGTTGTATGTTTATAGTCCGTTATTGTCCTTAGTCCTTGCCACAGGCTCCTAGAGCCGCACTATTGGAACAGTGACTCTAATTTCCTCCTGTAGGTCTGCTCTGTCTCATTTACCGATCTGCGAATGTTATATGATGCAGTCATGTACATTTCCATGTTCCTAGAGGTAAAGGTAGATCACATGGTTGGGAAACATTCTGGTAGTAGTATTGTGAGCAGCATTTCCTGCCAATTTCTAGATAATTCAAATATCTGCTTCCAGAAGCTGTTGATGTCATCAGTCCAGTGCTGGAACATCTCCCAGTCTGCATCTCCCAATATGTACAGCAGAGTGGAAACTGATTGGTCCATTCAGCACATGACCTCCCTCTGAGGAGGAGACAGTGCCTTGGAGCCATCTTTAAACTGGGTGCAGCAGTGGTTCAAGGTTCTTTTGCCCCTGGTGGGGCAGGTGATATGTTGATAAAAGTTTGGTGCTGCGTGTCCAATGAGGGTAGCATCCTGGTTGGTTGTCTGGTGCCGAGTGTGTGCCTCATATAGTTGACATAAGACAGTGTCCAGCTGTGATAGAATATAAATGGTGCTGACTATGACTTAAGTAAATTCCTAAGGAAGACAGAAAGGTTGACATCTGATGGTAATTAGCTCCAGGTTGAGTGTGTGCAGGAGCATGTGAGAGGTGGAATGCTGCTGGTTCACCCTTAAATAAACTCCGCCTCTACTCATCCACCACTTATGGAGGGATGGAAAAGATCACCAGACTGTACAAGGACATGCATTGCTAGTTTGAAAAGGCTCACAGAGATGATTCACCCTGTTATTATCCCCTCCTTGATTATATGCCAGCTTAAGGGGGCTGTTTCAGAGGGGACACTTAGGCTGAAGTTACTCCATTAGTCAGTTATGAGATCTCTGTGTGACTGCAGGAGTTTGCAGTGATCCAGCAGGTCAGTCAGGTGAGCCACAAACCATCAGTTATTCAGGGCAATGCTGCAAATCAACACCAACACCTTTAAAACAAACAAAAAACACATAGATTTTTAGGAATAATGTTGCCTCACTGCTTGCTTTCATGTACATGTCGCCTCCTCAGGACTGAAGAAGAGCAGCCGGGCAGCAACCAGTACTTTCTATGTGAGTTTTCTGTTTAAAGAGAGAGAGATGAACCTCAGTGGAGGTGAACCTGTCGGGACAACGGTGGGTGTGTCCTAAAGGGATTGTCGGTGTTCGAGTCCGCCGGCCTGTGGAACCAGCCTGAGGAGGCTAAACCCAGTTTCAGCTTTATTCTGTATTGTTTACTTCCGTTTCTGTTTTTTCTCTATTTTTTTTAAAGAAGAATATCTATTAAGACAAGAAAGAAAAAAGAAATAAAGACTCAGCGAGCAGCATTAGCTACACACACACACACATCTATAGGCGCACTAAGGTTTGTCACATGGAATGTGAATGGAGCGGCTCCAGAGAGAAGAGGTTCAAAATATTTAGTCAGCTAAAGAAACTCCAGGCAGACGTTGTTTTGTTACAAGAGACTCACAGACCTGCCACAGCTACAGATGAACTTCAAACAGATGAGTTTCCTCATGTATCCTCAGCCGGCTATAACTCTAGGCAAAGGCGGGAAGCAATTTTAATACATAAAAATATGAATTTCACAGTACAGTTATAGATCCAGAAGTTAGATTTCTAATCATTAAATGATCTATATTTAATAAAAAGTGATGTACCGCTCTCATAATTCATTCTGACCAAACTGGTTTTATAAAAGAGAGGCTCTCCTCAACAAATACACGTAGATTAATGAACCTGATCGACGATTCATGCAATAAAAACCTTCAAATTACAATATTGTCTCTAGATGCAGAAAAAGCTTTTGATGGGGTTAACTGGAATTTTCTATTTGCAACTTTATACAAATTTGGTTTTGGAAATTCTTTCATAAACTGGTTAGAAATATTATATAACTCTCCAACAACACGTGTCGGGACAAATGACCAAACATCCTTCAGCTTGTGTCTTAAGAGGGACACCAGACAAGGACGTCCCGTCTCCCCGTCACTGTTTGCTATTTTTATTGAACCTCTAGCAGCAGTAATTAGACAGACTACAGTGATTAAAGGCATCAGAGGCAAGAATGTAGAACATAAAGTTAGTCTTTACACAGATGATGTGGTACTTTTTCTTCAGCATTCACAAACCACTCTGAGGTAATTACATTAATAAACTCTTTCTCAAGACTCTCAGATTATTCAATAAACTGGTTAAAATCTACAGTTCTTCCAATTAATTGCTCTCTGGAAATATTCAATATTTAGGTATTAATGTTTCACCTAGGCTGGCAGATGTAATTAAATTAAAGCACATCCCAGTTTTAAAGAGGGTAGAAGATGATCTAACCAGATGGACGTCTCTACACATATCACTCAGGGGAAGAGTCGCCTCAATAAAAATGATGGTTTAGCCAAGAATTCATTATTTATTTGCAATGATCCCGAGGAACCATCATCAGCCTGGTTTAGATCTCTGGACTCCTCCATCTCTACATTCCTTTGGAAAGGTAAACCCTCGCGTATTAGTTTAATAACGCTACAAAAGACCAAGGATAAAGGAGGACTAGACCTGCCTCATTTTCACCACTATTTCTTAGCCAACAGGCTTCAATAGATTTGAACATTTGGTTAAAACACACCCTCTTAAATGAGCCTTGGCTAGATGTAGAACAGGCGTTATGCAATAATACAGAGATTCCGGATCTGCCATTCATTAGCTCGACCATCAAACGACATGTCTGCTTCAAAAGCATCAGGATCAGTTCTTCTCTGACAGCATGGTGGGAGTTTCTAAAAATGACTGAGTCGTCACTAATTCCATGCAAACGTACCTCCATCTGGAACAATCCGGATATATTACTAAACAATAATATGATAAACTTCACAGATTGGAGATATAAAGGTATTAAATACTTTATTCCCTTTGACATATTAGTTAAACAATATGGGATTATAAAAAACAGATTATTAGAATATCAACAAATTGAATCTATAGTAAAAATTAAATTCAAATTTAATCATATAAAATTACAAATATCACCAAGTGTGGCAGATTTTCTTAATTTCAAAACCCCCCAAATTACTGTCTACAATATACAGGAGACTTTCCAAAATAGATAAATCAGTATCGCTTCCTATTGTAAAATGGGAGGCAGATCAATCAGTCAGCTGGGATCATAATTTCTGGTCTTAGATATGTTTAAAAACCTTTAAACTGATTAGAAATCATAGTTTACAATTAATCCAAAACAAAATCCTGCACAGAGCGTACTATACAGGTCATAGGATGTTCAGGATGGGTTTTACAGCTTCCAACAACTGCTTAGAGGTTCTGGTACGAGATTTGTGAAGACTTATCAAAGTGTTTGAAATGTTCCATTCCAGCCTCTCCTTTAGTCTGCTTGTTAGGCGACCTAGATGGTGTTACTACAGAAGGTAACATAATCCACATGGCTTTCACCGCCTTATGCATTGCTAAGAAGACGGTCCTCATGAACTGGAATAATAAAAATAATCTTAATATTAACCAATATAGAGATGGTTTGTTGGACTATATTAGTCTTGACGCAGCTTTTGCTGCCACAATAGATGAATCTCTCTGGGCTCCTTTGATCAGCTCCATCATCTAGTGTGAGTGGGGGATAATAAAAAAGGACTTTAGGACTGTTGAAAGTTGCCAGTGACTGTGCTGTTAGGACACTTTGACCTTGTGTTTGGTAATAGAATAGGATGTTGGTCTGTTCCTATGAGCTGTGTGAACAAGAGATTAAGCTGATGGACAGATGAGTTTGATTTATTTTACATATGCAGATGTTATGGCCGTCTGTAAGAGCATCTCTCTGTTATGACCTGGTGTGTCTGTGGAGCAAAATATAAAGAAATGTCAATCTCTGCTAAAGTGAGTTTACTCTGCCACCTAGTGGTAGAAGATTAATTTGCAGCAAATATAAATATTCAGGCCTGGTGTGGAATTCACAGAGGTGCGGAGGGTTTGTCATATGTTATGTCTGGGAATGGTTATGAGGTAACTGACTGTAAAAAGCTTGTAAGGGTTATAAAATGTTGGGTTAGCCTTATGTTGCTCAATAATAGCTAATTTACTATTACTAAATGAACATTTACTATCACTGAATGAACATTTTGCCCATTTGCTGTTGTTGTACATCACTAAATGTTACCTATTTGGCAGAAGAATGGTTTAGTATTGTTTTGATTCCAGTGTAATGAGATATGTATTATGAATATATATTTTGTGCATGTAAGTTTTTTTTTTTTTTGTGAATATTTTTTTTCTCGTGAACGGGTATATGCATGAGTGCATCATGTCTTTTGTGTGAATTATTAATGCGATTATTTTGCTTCCACACTAATAAATCACACACACAGCTAACATTACTGAGCTTTTAAATCACATCTACAACTCAGTGATGTGACAGATGGAGACACACAGGACATTTATTCTAATCACTGGAACATGTCTAGTCATGACACCACCTGATCACTGTGTGACACAATGCTAAGAAATGCTAACTGAAATGAGTTATAACTTCAGCTTGTACAAAAGATGTGTAACTAATTCCACAAATACACTCACATGATGAAACATATTGACCTTAAGCAGCTTTTAAAGAGTTTCAGTGGTAAAGCGGCTGCGTTACTCAGCAATAAACCGCAGCTTGTAGCTTCGTTAAGACTCCAACAGCGTCTGTGTTTTGGGTCTCATTTTTAACCGATACCCATTCATTAATCTCAGTTGAGTCCATTTTCGGTTGTTCTATGTTGTTGTCAGTCTGCTGTAACATTTGATATTATACTGTGTTCAGCACTAGTTCTTGTAGACACCTGCAAATACATGGAGATACATACAGGCCTGACACGACTATAATCACAATCGGTAGAAGACTAGAAGACAGACAATAACCCCAGACTCCCCACAACTGTCTTAACCACGAGATCCAAGAATCTACTTGGGGACGTGTTTGTAAAGTCTTCTTCATGTGCTCTATGATGTTGCTGATATTCTGATGATTGTCAGGTCTATAGAAACAACAGGAGGTGTCTAACACTTTACATAACTCGCCTCTTTCGGTCAGTAAAATGTTCCCTGCACGTCTCCTGAGATTAGTGTTATACTTTATTTATCACACTGTCTCCTCACATTGTTCTAGTTTAAATGGAAGCGGCTCGGTTTTGCTAAACAGACTTTACCGAGGCTATTTCTCCCCGAGTCCTCAATAAGGAGGCACGTCAGGGTAACAGTTACTATAATCAAACCCAGATTGTGTTGGGGTGTTGGAGTCGATTTCTCATTTTTAACCGAGAGTCCAGTCCAGCTAATTCAATGTGTGTCGTGTCTACGTGAGTGTGATTAATCTCAGTAACTGATATTCTCTGTCTTTTAAAACAGTCTTCTATCCTCTCATTAGTTACAACATATTTCTAGTTGCTGCTACTTTTACACGTCCCCATGTGTTAATCGGTGCTGCTGCTCCTGTTGTACTTTGACACCTTACAGTTTCCTCTCGTGTTGTCCTCAGATGTAGTGCTGCTTATTCTCTAAGTGTGAATTTGTGATGAATTTGAGTGGAGAGTCGTACGTAGTCCTGCGTTGTTCCTGTCACTCTAGTCGGTTCTTCTGACTCGTGCACTTTGTGTGCAGATGAGAGTCTGTTGGGGTTCACAGGAGAGGTTACTAGCACGTCACCGCTCACCCTTGTGGACCTCTGTGTCGTCTTCTCTCAGGTTCTGGGACATGTTTGCCGTGACTGGTGTGTATCCACGTCTCTCTTTCCGCTACCTCGCCTGCTGTTTGTGGTGTTAGAAGCACTTTCAATGGACCTGAACTGAAGATAAAACCACAGAGAGTTTTACACAATAACACAACATTTCATCTTCACAATGTCCTTTTAGATTGTGTGTGTGTTCTCTGGCTTCATCTCGATTCCTTTCCCTGTGTTATTAGTAGCACAAATGCTCATCCTATTGGCCACTCCCCCTTTAGACATGTGGTCCTTAACGTGTGTCAGTTTTGCTTAATGAGGAAACAGAGCTTTTGGTAAACAAGGTTTTTCTCCTGACGTGTCTCGTGTCTGCAGATCCTCTAAATCAACTGTTGGAACTGAAAATCTTGTTCTGCACCTATTAGTGTCGTCATTTAATGATCTCAACACCGCTGTCTTCACTGCTGCATCTGCTTTTGTTAGTGTGAGCATCACATTTACACTTTTAAAATTTCACATGCTGTTCATCACAGCAAACACATAACATTGATCCGTCCTGCCTTCTCAGTTACTGGTACTGAACATAAACACATGGGTGATGCTGCTGCTACAGGATCTGATCTGGCTGAGGAGTAAACTACAGCTACAGTATTTATTATTTCATGCTCCTGTAGCAAAACGGAAATCATGCAGCCATTATTTTCAACAACAGTTTGTGTAAAAGACCTTGTAGAATCTGGGATGAACAACACTGAAGTAGTTTATAATGTCAAATTTAATTCAGTGAAAGATTGTTCTTGCTTCTGGAGTTTAACTAAGTTCACTGTGGACCTGAAGACCCTTCACATGAGTGTGTATCTCACTGGGGCCTCGAGGATCACAAAGATCACAATAATGTTTCTGCAGTAAAAACACTCTTACAACAATGACATAATTTTTATTTTCTTTGTTTGAGAATTTGGAATATTTTTTACTACTTGGATCAAAGTTTTATCTTGTGCCAAAACAAATTGTTCTAAAGACTCGACTTGTTTTTATATGAATTGTATCTTTGATATGACTTGCTTTATGAGCTTGTTCTGCTGGACAATAAGGAGGTGCTGGTGTGAACTATGACATCAGCTTTCAATAAAGAATTAAACACTGGAATTATTTCAGCCATGGCCTCAGGTAGACGGGGAAACTGTATGAAGTGTTCAGGACCTAAATGTAGACTTTGGGGTGATCACCACCAGTTCAGTTCCCCTGATTAAACCTACATCATGCTGCCCTTAGCACATCAGTTTTAGTGAGTGATGATAAACCTGAATTGTCATTAAATAATAAAAAGTCTTCACATAGTGATGAGCTCATTTCCTGTCTGTCCAGGTCTTGTGAGCTGTAATGTACCCAGTTCTTTTACACTTCACCACTTAATTTAACAGCACTGCATCAGCATTTGTTTCTCTGAAGCTGTACTTTACTTTTGGATAAGACGTCACATTCCTAATCACTACACCATCCTGGTATTACTGGTCTACTGAATCTTACTGTATTTGCATTTAAAGACAGAGGAATATTTCTCTCTCTGTCTCTCTCAGTATGTGGGTGAAAGTGTCTCTGTGAAGTGAAGACTAAGATTATTGAGACGCTGTACAGCTGGACTGTAGTGTCCCTAATGAGTCCAAGATCAATGAAGTGTACCAGACACTGAGGAGACGAGGTGACTACATCCAACACCGAGCTTCATCACTCTACACCTTCACCTTCACAGGAGGAGCTTTAGACATTTTAAGGGGAACATATTCAGAAAGAGGAACTGATTAGTTTTAATTATGTAAATTAACTCATCAGAAGGTTCTAAAGGCATGACATCATTTCCTCGAATTTTCGGCCCTCGGCTGTGGGAGGCTTCAGCATCACTCGGGTACCGAACTGGTGATCTCCGGATTTTCAAAGCCATTTTAAAGTCACAGTCAACTGAGTCCATGTGAACTTCTGACATGCATGACATGAAATGTGACTTGCATACGGCATATTCCAGAATTCATGGGGCTCAAATTGTGAAATGAACTCATTAAAAGTGTGCCATGGCCGTAATCAAATCAAGAGGCGGTCCAATTAAATTAGTGTGAGACATCTATAGGCCTGGCAGAAAAGGGTAACAAGTGAAATTGTTGTATTGAGGGCAAATCCATGTTAGTTCCAGTGTAATGCCAAATGTATTGATCACAAAACAACAACAATCATCTCTTTTTAGGCCTTTATTTATTATTTAGAACATGTTATTATTTATCTATCAGGTGTTTATACTGATTATATTCTGTACACAGTGATATAATGGAGTACATACTGTATATTTACTGTATCTATGATCACCTGACTCTCTCTCTGTCAGGCTCCGCCTCCTCCTGGACTCGACCTGTTCTCCGGTGGAGCAGCAGCACCAGGCACCGTGTTTCCTCCTACACACACCATAAGCACCACACACACACACACACACACACACACACACACACACACACACTCAGGGGCTGCAGGATCTCACCATGCTGACCCTTGTAGTGGTTAAGGGGATCTCTCCACACTAGTGCATTCTGGGTAATAAATAACCTGTTTAGAAGAGGTGCAGTACAAACAAATTTCCAAATCTGTACATGAGGAGTTTTATAGAAACGTTTGAAGTGTGTGTTCTGTAAATAAGAATAAAATATTAAATGAGTGTAGATCTTGGAGGACTGATATAAACAGAGCACGTGATAAAAGCTGGTCCTGGAGAAACGGATGTTTGGAGAGTGTGGCTGCGTCCCAAACCACAGACTAGTGAACAAGTACATCACCTCTGGTTTAACACTTCAGTGAGTCGACAGAGCGACATCATGTCTGATACGTGTTTATATACAGTAACTAACTGATTATTTAACTGTGTGATAAATAGGACCTGGTCTACAGTAGTGTACTGTTTAGTCAGTAGTACAGTATGGAGTTTGGGTCATCAGTGTGTGTGTGTGTGTGTGTGTGTGTGTGTGTTTACCTGGTGGTGTTATAGAAGTGTTGTTTATTCTGTAGTGTCTCAGCTCCGCCCATCATACCCGCCGGTGTTGGTGTATTGGTTCTCCGTACCCTCCTCACTCTCCTCCAATCCGTTTATCAGCTCCACCACGCCCGGCTCGCCCCTGCACTCTCTACAGGGAACCCCTGTGCGCTCTGAGGCGTCTCTCAGCAATCTGCTTGTCCCCCTCGACTCCATCAAAACCAGTCAGTGTAATCAGTATAACACACTCTACATCATGTGTATATATACATGTATAGATATGTGTGTGTGTAGGTAAGGCTCTTCCTGTGACTGCGTACGATAAAGACGGAGTGCGTGTCCTCCTGCACTTCGGCTCCGAGTGTCCTCCTGGGAGACCGGATGTCCTGGTCATTGTGGTGTCCATGCTGAACACGGCTCCTCTCGCTGTGAAGAACATAGAGCTACAGGCTGCAGTGCCCAAGGTCTCTCACACAGACACACACACACACACACACACACACACAGTAAGATCTGTCTCAGACGTCTGGTTTGTTTATTAATGTGTGTTTTATTAAAGCTGTAAATGATGAGTGTGTTTCAGGTTCGCTGCTTCTAGTCACTTTGAGCTACAGCGCTAATGCTAACCCTGAGATTCCACACTGCACACGTGGACTCTAAATCATCTCTGTACAGGAAATCACAGCTACTGCATTCTCTGTCTCTCTCTGTCTATAGTCCAGGAGTGTTCGAGTCAAACCGGGACTTTTGATTGTACAGAATAACAGAACACAGTCCTGAGAGTAAAATCTCCTGAATAATAATAATACACTTATCCCAGTGTTTCACTAGTGTTTGGACACCATCAAGGTAGAAAGTTTTCTCAGTATGCCAGAGCTATGATTGCATGTCTGATTCACATCTGAAACGCTGGCCTCCCAGGAACTCCTTTAACAGCCCAAACATGTGTAAATGGCTTGGAGCGAAGTCAGGACTGTACAGTGTATGTGGCTATAACTCCCAGCCGAGTTCCTCTGATGTGCAGGTGGTGTTGGTGAATGATTGTGTGTACAGTTCCCACAGACAGACGTGTCTCTTCTGCAAGTTAGCGACAATTTATCAGGTGTTCTACTTACTGAATGTTCATAGGAACGACTGCAGTGAGCTCTGAGCCACTGTGTCCTGTGTGTGTTACCTCTTTCTGGTGACTTTAATATAAAGCATGTGGTGTAAACATCCACAGTGTCACCCAATCAGAAACAGCCTGGGGGCGGAGCCTCCGTCTTTCAGTTTCCTGGTTCTCATGTTCTGTGTAAGTTTACAACATGACTTTTAATGATTCATTTCTGTTTAAATTATATTAGTTTGCCTTTAAAAATAAATGTTTTTCATTACAAGGTGATAACATTAGTGTGAGACGCCCACATGTGATACATTAACAGACACGTTATGCCACAAGAAGCAAACTCACTCCGAACCTGTCAACTAATGTTTTTATTTATTGATGTAACTGTGTTTAATCGCTGTGTCTTAATACTTCATTGTGTTATATTAATGAGAGCGAGAGAGTGTGTGTGTGTGTGTGTGTGTGTGTGTGTGTGTGTGTGTGTGTGTGTTTGTGTGTGTGTGTGTGTGTGTGTGTGTGTCTGTCTCTCTCAAGGTATCCAGTGTGTATGAATCTAAACACAAGCCATAAAAAATGTTGGTCCTGAACACTGAAGTTGAAGTGAAGGTTTAAATTAAGGAGAACTGAGACTGTGTGTGTGTGTGTGTGTGTGTGTGTGCAGCTCATGCAGACCCATAAACCCACATACTTGTACAGACTGCAGATTGTGTGTATACAGTATAAGAGTTCTTCTACTATGTAGTGTGTGTGTGTGTGTGTGTGTGTGTGTGTGTGTGTGTGTGTGTGTGTCCAGTGTGTTTGTGTCATGCAACAGTTGTAGAGGAAATTGTTTGAACATTTATAATAAAACTTTTCTTTTAAATGAATCAAAGTGAGTTCTTTTCCTCAGCACTAAAACACTAAAACTGTTACACCATAAACTTTTTTATACTTTAGGGCAAAAAACAAAAAAACACCACCACAGGCAGCATCCTTTAGATACTGTAGATGCTTCATTGATTAAATTGTCCACATTTACGGCTTATATCACACACATTATATACAGGTACAGTACCAGTCAAAATGTTTAGACACAAGTTTGGATTTATTTTCTGCATTCTAAAACAATACTCGGTTTTTATTCTTTTTTCAAAACTATGAATCACATGGAATTAAATAATTATTTAACAACAACAAGGACAGTTGTTATAAGACATGAAGGTCAGCTGTTCTGGAACAGTTCTTGCAAGAACAGTATTGTGTCAAGGGCATTTGTAAAACCCATCAATCACCATGATGAAACTGTCTCTCATGAAGACCTTCCCAGGACATTGGACAATAATCTGCTCTCAATATTCCATCCATTTGTAATAGTCCTGTGAAAGATCGAGTTACTTCTTTAGGTGTCGTAATTAATAAAGACCAAAAAACAAGATGAGAGAGATAGAGAGATCCATCAATAAGAGGAAGAATTTTACTCTCTAAAGCTGAAGGACTATCAAGATACAAGACACAGATATTTTTATGGAAAAAGAAGGATATCCTCTACAAGAATAAATCACTTTTCTTTGACTGGTTCAAAAAATAACTTTGTTTTAGTTGGAAAGCTGTTTAAAACAAATGGCAGATTTTTTTTTTACATAAATACTATATATATATATATATATATCTGCTAATAAATATGGTGTTGTTTCTAATGCCATACCCTCTGGGGTGAGTATATTATTACAAGCCTCTACATTTCCTTGGCCATGATCTTATTCTTTGAAACTTACTGACACAGAGTTCGGAGGACTTCGCTTTTCTGTAGAGCAACAGAAATGAAATGATAAACTCAGAGCCCTTGCAGAGAGAGAGAGGTCATTACAATTCCTTATGTAATATCATATTGTAATAGTATTGTAGAGGATTTAGAGTATGGTCCTTGCCTTAAAACTATCTTTTAACGAATAAAGTAAAAGAAATAACATACAAATTAATACATACATGTTATCCGTTCAAAGTTTTTATTTTTAGTAAATATAAGTCAGACATTGAAGTGAGTTGTCCTTTTTGTCAGGGTGATGAAGAAAACATTGTTCACCTGTTTTGGCAGTGTTCTCTACACACAGACTTTTTGGTCAGAATTCTTAATATTCATTCAGTATTATTTTGAAAGTGACTTTTCTTTCTGTTTCAAATATGTTTTATTTGGATTTTTTGGCTACTCAAAAGAGAAGATTGGAAAAAATTACATAGTTAATTTGTGTTAACTTCTAGATAAATATCATATCCATAAACAAAAAATTTACTGGAGCTAAACGTTCTTTCTCTATATTCAAAAACGATCTAAACAGATATATATATATAAACTCTACAAGACTCTGTTAATCCCTAAAGTGATGTAAACTGTCTCCCTGTACTCTTCCTTTATGTCTTCTTAAGTTGTAGAAGCTCCACGTTGTGGTTGTTTTATTGTTTTACTAGACCCTGGCTTTATTTTTCTATATACAATTCTTTTTTCCCCCTTTTTCTTATTGTTTATTTGATTAATTGTATTGATTTTTATGTGTATAATAACAATAAAATAAAACAGAGTACACTACACAGGGTGTTCAGCCATGTTACGTGATTCCAGACCGTAGGAAGCGAAAATGTTCCGTTCGAAGTGAATGTTGTAGTGAACGAGTGAACATGAGGTCTTCACTTCACCGGAAACGGGAATGAAAAAATTCCCATCAGTCATTGCGTCCCGCTGGAGCGTGAAAAAGGATTTATTTATTATCATTATTATCGAGAACAACATCATATTAAAAGGACACAAAAATTAATTTAATCAGGAAATCCTTAGTATTATATAGGATATTAGTCGAAAAAAAAAAATCTCAGTACCTATTTAATAAATTATTATTATTATTATTATTATTATTCAATAATTCATTTACAAGGTATACACGTTTCAATAGTATATGTTTTTAATGGTACCATTTTTTGTTTGACAGGTATCTTATGGCGCTTTTCCACTGCATAGTACGGCACGACACGGTTCAGTTCAACTCTCTTTTGGGGGATTTTCCACTGGGAACAGTACCTGGTACCTGGTCCTTTTTTTAGTACCACCTCAGCCGAGGTTCCAAGCGCGCCGAACCGTTACCAAAACGTGACGTGTAAACTCCGCTGGTCACTGATTAGCCGGAGAAAATCGTCATTACTGCGTCACTGAACTTGCGACACGAGACACAACAGAACCGATATATTTAGAACAGCCAGAGAAGGATCGGACGCACCTTTTTGTATTAACCGTCGGCCTCTTTTGAAACAAACTGTCATGCACACTCAGCCGCGACCGGCACCAGGACCCGGAAGTAAGGCGGTGGCGAAGCTGAAAGCATAAAAGGAAACAAGATGGCGCCGCACATCGCTCTGCCATTGAGTTAAGCCCATGTCTGTTCGGAATCGTTCCAGTATATGTGAGTACTCACTTTCTTGGCTATCTTTTCAGACTGAGTGTGTGTTTATAGGACTAGGGTTAGATTGTGTCTTTCCTGTGCTCATTGAGTGTGAGAGTCCTTATAGTAAATCGCGTGATTATCCTGCCTGCTCGTGTTTATCCGCGTTTGGGTTTACCATTCACGCTACAGGGCTAACTGCTAAGGCTATCTGTTCATCCCGGTTAGTTCGTGACAGATAGCACGATCATCATTCTGGTCATCCCGGTTAGTCCGTGACACAAACTCCTTCGTCTCGCTGTTAAAAACATCCACATGCCGAGAATGAAGAACACCATGCCGTCGATATGCTCCATTGTTGTGTGTTTGTTTGTGGCGCATTTACGATGACGTCATGGCAGTAGCGGCGCCGCAACTAAATGACACATGAGTAATCCCGCCCACTCTAAAGCGGTACTACACTGCAGTGGAAGCGCAAACCGAGCCGAACTGAACCGTGCTGTGCCGTACTATGCAGTGGAAAAGAGGCATTATATTGGCGCTTATGGTACCACATAGATATATATACTGACTAGATATATATACTGACCGCCATCTTGTGTCGGGGGAAGCCGCGGCTACTCTGCATTAGTTAAAATTGGCAGAGAAACTATCAACGATTAAAATCACCTTAATCTGCTTAATTTTCAACCGATTTTCAAGTCGTTTGGTTTATTATAAATATCAGACATATATTTATAATAGAACATAGATTAATTAATTATTTTACTTATATGATATAAGTAAAATAATTAATTAATCTATGTTCTATCATACATATGTGATATTATATATATGCATATACAATACAATACTTAGACACACCTCCATAACTAATTAATTTGTTCTAAACAATTGCACAAAACAATTACAAGGATGCTGATAGTGATATGAAAAAAACATGAATAATATAAAATAAAGTATATATAAAATATAAATAAATAGATACACAATAGAGCTAAATTTTAATGAATAAAGGCACGAGTTAAACAAACAAAGCAGGAAAAAAAACAATGATGGACTTCCTGAGCAACAGACCTCAGAATGTTAGGATGAGGAACCGAACATCTGCATCTAGGCAGAAATTAAATCATCATAAATCGTCCAAATCTCAAATTATTATTTTTTTATTTAGTTTTTTGGTTTGTTCCAACTGACAGACATATCGAGACATATGACATTGACAGGATCGAGTCCAGAGAAAACTGAAGCTTTTGATATTAATCTACTTCAAAACTAGGTGTAAGTTTATTATTCTTCCACTTCAGTGAAGTTAAAATGAACTATTGTTACTTACCTTAGCCTCTTACTCTACTGCACACACAATGGCTACACTGGTGTGATATCCATATGTAAAAATACATGTTCATTACAACATTTGAATTGTACTGGTTTATTGTGTACATCAGCAAACCTGCAATACAATGACTCAGCGTAAAATGGTTATATAACACAAAAACAACCACAACGTGCGTACGTAGTGTGACAACATCTTCCAGTATTTACAACAGCTTATTAAATGATTAGGCTACAGTATATAACAGTATATAACACAGGTTAACACATCCATATGCAGCACAAAAGTCCGGCATCTTCAGAGTTGATCTGAATGCCGGGAAACCGACCCAAGATGGCGGCGATGTTGACGTATGGTAACGCACAGAGGAAGTGACGTCAGCGCTGGTGACTTCGCAGGATGTTCCTAATAGAGGAGTTTTGTCGGGGGAAGTTCACTTACAGGGAGTAGGGAATAGGGAATAGGGAGCACACTGGAGTAGTGAAACTCGGAGAAAGTCAAAGTGTTTCTCTCGCAGCCTCCATTTTGTTCCTGCTGGAATAAAACAAATAAACTTCAACACGCGGCAGAAACGGTGATATTAACTTCATACAACAAGGACTGCTGAGTAAAAGTGAGTGATTTATTTATCAGAAACGACTTTATATCAGAATAATGAGTTTATATTTAATATAAAACGCGTTTTTTCCCACCAGTAAATCAGTGTTTATCTCCTGTGTGTGTTTTATATACTGAGTTTATCTCCTCTGTTTATCATTAATTACACATTCAGAGTGTTTGTGGGAATTTAGATTTAATAATCTGGAACAAAATCATGATGTAGTTTAATGTCTGACTTTACCGGAAGTCCAGGAAAAGGCCGCGCGCGCTGTGTATTATATATTTACCGTTATTTCTGTAAAGTTATCTGTTATTACAGTTCTGCAGTGGCGGACTGGGACAATAATTCAGGCCGGGAATTTGACTCCACTCCCAGGCCACCTCTGCTGCTGTAGTCACCACCACCCTATTCATGTAATCTACTGGACTGATAAACCTGCAGGCTAACCCTATTATTGTAACAGGTACAGTAGACTACCAGATGCAATATAAATGAATAAAAAAAATAACCCTTAACAACTCACCAGGAATACACCATTTATACTACCAAACCAATGACAAATAGAAAATTGGCTTTTTAAAAGAGATAATAAGAGACACATTCACATGTTGAAATTTTACATTTTATGTATTTTCAGTGCTCAACTCTAGTATACCAAATGTATCAGAAACACAAACACAAACTTAACAAAACCTATGACAGCGTAAGTAACAGATAACAATGTTTACTCAATTATGGCATTATGTGGAACAGACCAGTAAGAGTAAACAGTAAGTAATTAGCATTACTAGTGATTTCACTGTCTCCTTCATCTTTCCCTGAATCCTTCTCTCTCTCACTCTGCACATCTAGTTGCTCTGCAATATGAAATAAGCGCGTTCAATAATCTGTATTTATAATTGTGCAGCCATCAGTTGTATGTCCCCAAAATCACAGTCCTACTACTGATCTTATAAATCATAAAAAGCACATGTTGTTTAAAAAGTATAGGCTGCTGCCTGCATGTTTAGTTTTGCTTATCTTAAACTTTACCTGAAGGTTCCTGCTCTGACTCTAACGCTGGACTGTCCACCACCTCTACTGTAGCTCAACAGCAGGAGCATTTGCAGCACTAGTGCTAATGCTGCTTCCTTCCTCACCTTTTCTAAATAAATAAACAAACAAACAAACAAACATTGTAGGCTGCATATTGTAGACTAGAAATGAAAAATCTAAATAACTAATACTGTATTCTTTTCCATACCATCTACTTGATTTATTTATTATTTAAAAAATTTGACCCACTAACACTATTTTGTCTACTTTTTATTCATTTTTATTTATTATATTAAAAATATGCTACATGTAGACGAAACGAGACTTGACACAGCACAGCAGCACTTACATATTGTTGCTCGTTTGTTGGGTTAATTTTAACTATTGTGATTATCTAAGTGATTTGGATGAAAGTGTTCATCTGCCAAATTATTATAAATATAATGTAAATGTAATCTTGACCGACCTGTTCCCTTACTGGCGAACATGGCTGGGATTTTGCAGCAGCTTGCTGCGGTTGCGGCCGGGGCTTTTTTTTTATTATATGCTCTCTCTCTCTCTCTCTCTCCCTCTCTGCTCCTCCGTTGCGTTTACGCTCCATTTTTTTAACGATTTAGTCAGATATACCCTGTCTCTGGATATAGCCAGATATTAGGCAGTGCGTCGCTGACGTTGGGTCATGTGGGAGGTCATGTGGTCATGTGGCGGGTCATGTGGGGGGTCATGTGGGAGGTCATGTGGGAGTGTAATTTTCCCTCCTGATCTTCTAATCTTCCCTTTCCATTGCCTGATTCGTAGATTGAGAGATCCGTCAATTAATTCGTAGTTGCACATCACATGCCAGGCTGATCGTCTGCACAGCGGCAGCCGGCAGGCCAGAACGACCGTCAGGCCACCGGGAAATGTCCCGGTGCTCCCGATGGCCAGTTCGCCCCTGCAGTTCTGTATCGTTAAACGGAAATCACATATTCATGTTTTTTTGGGAGGATTTTCTTTTCAAAGTAAACCTTAAAAAAAAAAAACTGCCGAATGTCTGTGTTTGTTCCATTATATTCTTATTTATTTATTTATTTATTTATTTTTACAATGTTTACAATAAACATATGTGTTGTATGTCTTCACACACACACACACACACTACATGGAGTTATCAAAGGTCTCATATTGTTTTGAACAAGTTAACACAGGTCTCAGAGTTTTCCCAGAGCGTGTGTGTGTGTGTGTGTGTGTGTGTGTGTGTGTGTGTGTGTTAATGCTGCGGCTGTAATCCTCCTCAGATGAAGCATTTCACCACAGCATGATAAACTCTCCCTCTTTCACTCCTCACTCTAACGAGCTGTTTCAGTGTCTGTGTAGATGAGCTTCTCCTAAACCATGTCCACTGTGTCCTCTTTGGCCAGGCAGATGTGACGTCTGTTGCTTTTCCCCCCATAGCTGATTTTGTTACCCTGGTTTAGTTCATAAAACCATCAAGACGAGACCTCGGCTTCATATCGGTCGTGTTTTAACGTTTCTATCACTAATCAGGCTTTACTGAGGATGACTAACCCACTCACAGCAGAACGGAATTAGCTACGCTAGCTGTTTGTGTCATCATAACCATTTAATATAAAAATATCTCATTTAAATCTTTAGAGAAATGTAAACGTTATAATGCTTTTTATTTAGACAATCTGCAGCTTCCAACAGTTACATGTTTACAAATCTGTCTTAACAGGAACAATATAGTAACAGCAGCCTGTTGAAACAAACAACACAGCGTTCTGACTACTCTTTTGGATTTGGGCATTTTGTCAGTGTTTTGCCCTCATCGTGTTTAACCCTTTTCACCTGCCTTTTGATCTTTTTTTTTTTATTGTAAAATTATAAATTTATAACATGGAGATTGAGTTTGTCCCAAATCTTGTATGCTACATAAATACAATATATATATTCTCTCTCTCTCTCTCTCTCTCTATCTGTCTGCTCCTGTTGCATGATGTCTTTGCACATGTAGTTATGACATCATGACTTGTTCTTTACAAACTGGTCCTTATGTACAGTCCCTCAGTACTATAAACACAGGACAATGTTTGACCAAAGAAGAGACAGTTTCATTATTTTACTGTGTGGATTTTATTTTTCCTGATGTTTGTTTGTGTGTTTTTAGGATTATATTTCAGTCCAGTAGATGAGATCAGCATCTTCAGGGATCAGTAATGTGTTCATGAACTCTCTGTACATGCAGTAATATTCAAAAATGGAGCGCTTTAATCTGGAGACAGATAATGAGACCCCACCCTCAGTAACGTGGTGAGTTAATGTCCTACTAACACTAATGTCCTTGTGTTTTATTTACTAGACATTAATATCTAATATACAGTATGTAGTGAGTGTGTATGAGAAGAATATCTGAACCCTGTCACCTTTCTGTTCATTGAGTAATGATGTTCTTAATATTAAAGAAAGAGAGAAAACAATGTTATGCAGTTAACAGATATACAGGAGACAATACACTATAACCATATGAGATGAGACATGTCCCTGTATGACAATAATGATGAAACACTGCTGACACAAAACATTTTATTGTAAATTGTAATATGTGTATTTTTATCTATAATGCAACAAGCACCTCGATATCACTATAACAGGGTGATAAACTCTGACTGAACCACAACAGCAGTTTTGTGAGCTCCTGAAAAGACATAATAAAAATGTATCATTCTGTTTGTACTTCTTTTAAGATTATTAATATAAAATATAGTTTGATAGAATATTGTTTTTTAAACATTATCGTGAAATGCAGAAGTGAATCAAACTAACCAATTTAACTAGAGAATGAGGAACAATTGTGGTTTTATTTAGTATATTTCCTCGTTCTATATAATTAATTTCTGCTCAGTCCAGGAGAATTGTTGATTTTAATCTGCATTTTAGATCATGATCAAGCCAACCGTGATAGAAACTGGAGTGTACGTATATACAACATTAATTACCTTCAGACGGCTGCTCTGTGGATCTGCTGTGAATTCTGTAGAGTGTGAAGACACAGTTTAAGTTTGTGTGTTAAACACACTCTTGTGGTGTAACGCCTCTTTCTGTTTAGCAGAACATTACATGTCTAATTGGGAATGATTTGAAACAGTTAAGTTTCCTCTCTTTGACTTTGTGCTCTGTGATCTACAGGATCTGGTGCTTCAATCTAGTGTTAGATTTAGAGCTGATCTAAAATATTAAATAAAGTTTTGAGACACGTGATATAGACAATTTGTCTCTACTAGTATTTTGAATCGTGATATTATAGACAATTAAATTCTGTCTCATGTCCACGTTATAATGTTGTACAGTAAAGTCCAGATGAAGAGATCAGACGCACCAGAACCCAGCTGTGTCTCCATGAAGAGTGATGTGTCTATGGAGCCTCCTAATAACTTTAAACATGGAGTCTCCTCATCTGTACACAGGTAACATCCCATAATTCTCAGTGATGAAGTCAGACACATTATTTATTGATGATGTAATGTATAACGATGTAATGATTGCTAAATGCTGAGCTGATACTGATACCAATATTTAATATTATAATGTGGCCGATGGCTGACACCAGTGGTTTTTGTTTATTTACAGCTCATGTGTGTTTCATACAGAATAGGTCTAGCATGCAGATTATAATAACGAGGAGTTTAGTAATATACAGTCGTTATACAGTAATGCCAAATACTGCCACGAGATGGCGCTCCTTTCTGTTACAGTGAATTAAACCTGAGTGTGTGTAGAGAAGACTACTACAGCACTGCTCTAATTAATCTCCTGCTGAACTTCTTCCTCTATAATGAGTTGTGTAGGAAATGATCGTTACAGTCTATATTCCAGTATTAAGGAGTGAATGTCTGGTGTCGACACTTGACGTGTGGATGATGTTTTATTTTATCAGATTAAAGATACAGTGTAGAAATCCCTACACAAGCTTACACACGTTTTCTACAAATTTAGAAACAAAGAGTTTTCTTACTATCTTCTCCAAATTATATGTTGATTGTAAAATGGTATAAAAATGCAGTTAAACAGTGAAGAGTAGACGTGAGACGATACACTAACACCATAATATGAGACGGATTCCTATACAGGCTACACAACAGTGATGAGACAGTGTCGACACAATATATTTTATTTTACATTGTAATAAAATCATTTTTATCTGTAATGGCAGCAAATCCAAATTTGTTGACCAATAAACAAACGAGGAGTCGATGACGAGTACCAAAGGCAGAAGTTTTATTTACTCTCCAGAGACGATCAGTTCATTAAAATCACTTTCTTTATTACTTTCTCAAAGATCATGTGGACAGAATGAAACAAGTCTGTTGACAGTGAACTATATACAGTATCTCCCTTTCATTAGGTTTAACTTTACATTCCTAATTACAAATGCCTTGAAGCAGTTTCTTCTCTATAAATGTCGGCTCTGTGTGATACTACAGTAGCTCTGGTGCTGCCGTCTAGTGTATATACTGTATAGAGGTAGATCTCATTAAGAATATTGAATGGAAGTATCGTGATACAGGATATGTGCAGCACATTCATCTCTTCTGTATTTTAAATAACATTATTACAAACAACTAAATTCTGTCTCATTTCTACTCTATAATGTTATACAGTAAACTCAAGAGAAAGAGATCAGACTCACCAGAACCCAGCTGTGTCTCCATGAAGAGTGATGTGTCTATGGAGCCTCCCAGGAACTTTAAAAGTGGAGACTCCTCATCTGTACACAGGTAACTGTACGTCTTCCTCTGTAATAATCAGCTGTAGGGAATGATTGATGTATTGTATAATCCAGTCGTGTATGATGTAGTGAATGTAGTGTTTTGGAGACTTAATCAATAAACAAACCAGAAGACAAGGATTAGCAACAAAGAAGAAAGTTTTATTTACTCTCCAGAGAAAGTAAAATTCATTAAAGTCATTTTTAATATTATTTTTCAAAGATCATATGAACAGAATTGGTGTTTCCTCTTGTGCTATAACGTCTCCTTTCATTAGTTTTAACTTTATATTCCTAATTAGAAATGCCTTGAAACAGTTTCCTCTCTATAAATGTCGGCTCTGTGTGATACTACTGCTGGTGCTGCCGTCTAGTGTATATAGAGGGAGATCTCAGTAAGAATATTAAATGGAAGTATCGTGATACAGGATATGTGCAGCACATTCGTCTCTTCTATATTTTAAATAACAATATTACAGACAAGTAATTCTCTTTCATGTCCACTTTATAATGTTGTACAGTAAACCCAAGAGAAAGAGATCAGACTCACCAGAACCCAGCTGTGTCTCCATGAAGAGTGATGTGTCTATGAAGCCTCCTAATAACTTTAAACATGGAGACTCATCTGTACACAGGTAATGTGGTTATACAGTAATGTGTTTCCTTCTCCGCTTTATTTTTAATGTTGCTCATGGCAGTGTAACAGCCCGTTAATTCATGTTTGTCCAGTGATGAGAGACAAACTGGTCGATGTCTGTTCTTTTATTTGCTGAACTTTCAGGGCTACAGTACAAAACTTTCGGATGGATCCCGTACTTAAATCAAAACAAACTCAGTTGGGCCGGGAGTATAGACTAGACATACGGATTGACAGCCGAAGCGTAATAATTTAATTTTAATCCAACATGTCCAATAACTTGTCATGGAAAATATTTTAATCAATAAACAAACCAGAAGTCGCAAAGCCGCGCCAAGTCGTGGGATCCCTTTTCTCGAAACGTGCATTTTTAATGGCGACATCTTCACTGATGTACAGCTGATAAATCAGTGCATCTTTATTTTATCTTTATTTTTATTATCTCTAATAGTCATGTAGAAAAGAATAAACAGAAAACAGAAAATTTAAACAGATAGGAAGAATGGACAAAAGGTGCACGCTGTGCGCATGTACGCTGTGCGCATGCACGCTGTGTGTGTGTGTGTGTGCGTGTGCGTGTGTGTGCATGCTGTGTGCGTGTGTGTGCAGTCTTAGATATGGATGTTGATTGAAGTCCTTCTATAACCATCCATACCTGCTTCTTGAGATGAGAGCATAACTCACTGCACATGATGTTCTTCTTCACAGTGCTAAAGCTCCGGAAGGCATACGTACACACACACACACACACACACACAAGCAGTCTTTTGGACTCGTACATCTGTCTTGCCCTCAATAAAGTACAGTAGATTAAACTAAGATATGATAGAGACGTATGGTGATTAATAATATTTGAATACAATAAATCATATTTTCTATTAAACACTGCAGTATCACTACAACAGTGTGTTAAACTTAAACTCTGACTGGACCACATCAGCATTTTTGTGAGTCCTTGATGAAACAGTCCCTCACTAAACAAAGATATTTGTTCTTCTGTGCTTTGTTATGGAAATGTGATAACAGTTGAGAGCTTTAGGCTTTGATATTTGCATAATTTAAGAAGAGAAATATTTATTGTCTCATCATCGTCTATACCGCTTTATTCTGTATTCAGGGTCATGGGGGGGTCTGAAACCTATCCCAGGAGACTTGGGGCACATGGCCAGGCACAACCTGGATGGGGTTCCAATCCATCGCAGCTCACACACACACACACACTCATTCACACACTACGGGCAATTCTGCGAATTAAGTTAATAAAAGTTAAAGTAAAACACATTTTCTGTCTGATGTAGTAATATTCAAGATGCTAAGATGTTAATAAACATTCATTCATTCATTCATTCATTTTCTATACCGCTTAATCCTGTGTTCAGGGTCGCGGGGGGCCTGGAGCCTATCCCAGGAGACTAGGCGGGGTACACCCTGGACAGGGTGCCAATCCATCGCAGGGCACACACACATACTCACACACACACACCCAATCACACACTACGGGCAATTTGGGAACGCCAATTAGCCTAACCTGCATATCTTTGGACTGTGGGAGGAAACCGGAGTACCCGGAGGAAACCCACCAAGCACGGGGAGAACATGCAAACTCCATGCACACAGAGACGGGAATCGAGCCTGGCAGTTAATAAACAAGATGTTTTTTTTTCTCCAGTTCTACAATATTTTTGTCATGTTGTATTTAGCACTGTGTTCTCTAAATGTTACTGTACTCATATAAAATAATTCTGTTAAACTTAGGACTAGACTCCAGGCCTCCCAGGACTCTGTACAGCATAAGAAATACTGTATGTAGAATGAGAAGTAGAGTTAAAGTTAAGATTGTATTGTCTTTAACAGCTTTTTCCCCCCCAGTGATCTACAGAGGGCAGGAGATAGAATAGGAAAGAACATCATCACAGATACAGAGTAAGATCATCACCAACAACATGACTGTGACACTGACACACTGGTGTTATAAACCTCTGTGGTGTTATTAACTACAGAGTGATCAGATTACAGAAAACATACAGGAGGATAAAACTAATGATGGATAGAATATAAGCAAATCATGTAGAACTGTCTGTGACTGCGTGTACATCCGCTCATAAAAAATGCTTATTTAAACTCTAATAATTAACCCCATGTCTCACCATGTCTTCCTACTTCACCCTGTCACAGACACGACCAAGAATCTGCTGCTGTAAATGAATTCCAGAAGAAGTTCAGATTAAATCTGATGAAGAAGTTTGAGTGTGTAAATGGAGTGATAATAAATCAGGAAAAGCGAACACTCCTGAATGAGATCTACACAGAGCTCTACATCACAGAGGGAGACAGTGGAGACGTCAATAAAGAACATGAGGTGAGACAGATCGAGGCAGCGTCCAGGAGAACAACATCAGAGGAAACACCAATCAAATGCAGTGACATCTTTAAGCCCTTATCTGATCAAGACAAACCCATCAGAACTGTGCTGACAAAGTCCTTATCTAAAAAACCCAAACCCATCAGAACTGTGCTGACAAAGTCCTTATCTAAAAAACCCAAACCCATCAGAACTGTGCTGACAAAGGGAGTCGCTGGCATCGGAAAAACCGTCTCTGTGCAGAAGTTCATTCTGGACTGGGCTGAAGGGAAAACAAATCAGGACGTCCCCCTCATATTTCCACTTCCTTTCAGAGAGCTGAATCTGATGAAGGAGCAGAAACTGAGTCTGATGGAGCTCCTTCATGTCTGTTTTAAGGAAACAAAAGAAACAGAAATGTCCAGTTTGGAAAAGGTTCTGTTCATTTTTGATGGATTGGACGAGTGTCGTTTCTCTCTGGATTTCCAGAACACAGTGAGAGTGTGTGATGTAACTGAATCAGCATCAGTGCGTGTGCTGCTGATAAACCTGATCAAAGGGAATCTGCTTCCCTCTGCTCTCATCTGGATCACCTCCCGACCTGCAGCAGCTGATCAAATCCCCTCTGAGTGTGTCGATCGAGTCACAGAGGTACGAGGGTTCAATGACCCACAGAAGGAGGAGTACTTCAGGAAGAGGATCAGTGATCAGAGCCTGGCCAATGACATCATCACACACCTGAAGTCATTAAGAAGCCTCTACATCATGTGTCACATCCCAGTCTTCTGCTGGATCTCAGCCGCTGTTCTAGAGAGAATGTTGGGTGAAGCAGAGAGAGGAGAGATCCCCAAGACTCTGACTGAAATGTACACACACTTCCTCATCATTCAGATAAACATCATAAGAGAAAAGTACTCAGAGAAGCAGGAGAGTGATGAAGAAATGCTTCTCAAACTGGGACGACTGGCTTTTCAGCAGCTGGAGAAACACAACCTGATCTTCTATGATGAAGACCTGAGAGAGTGTGGCATTGATGTGAGAGAAGCAGCAGTGTACTCAGGTGTGTGTACGCAGATCTTCAGAGAGGAGTTTGGGCTTCACCAGAGTAAAGTGTACTGCTTTGTTCATCTGAGTATTCAGGAGCATCTCGCAGCTCTGTATGTGCACCTGATGTTCATGAGGGAAAAGAGAAATGTTCTTCAACAGAGTCGGTCCTTTAATACAATCTCAGATGTCCACATTAGTGCTGTAGATCAGGCCTTAGACAGTGAGACTGGACATCTGGATCTTTTCCTCCGCTTTCTTCTGGGTCTCTCACTGGAGTCCAATCAGAAACTCTTACATGACTTAGTAACACAGACAGGAAGTAGCTCACAGAGCAAAGAGGAAACAGTTCAGTACATTAAGAAGAAGATCAGTAGAGATGGTAATATGATGATGATGGTCAGTGAAGAAGATGAATATAATGCAGAGAAATCCATCAATCTGTTCCACTGTCTGAATGAACTGGGTGATGATTCTCTAGTGGAGGAAATCCAACACTACCTGAAATCTGGAAAACAAAGTGAACTCTCTCCTTCACAGTGGTCTGCTCTGGTGTTTGTGTTACTGACATCAGCAGAGGATCTGGAGGAATTTGACCTGAATAAATATTTCAGTCCAGAGAAGATAACAGAAGATGTTCTTGTGAGGGTGATGCCTGTGATTGCAGCATCCAGAAAAGCAACGTAAGTAAATCTGTATAAATCTGTTCTACTGTAGAAAGAGAGAAACTGAAAACACTTTGATTTACTTTAAGATGTTTTGAACTTCAGGTGATACAGAGTGGTGTTAATGTGAATAAATAAATAGTTACATAAGAGAATAACGATCATGTGAACAAATGAATAAGACTGAAGGGCAGATAGTAAATGTGTGGAAGACAGTTTCTGTCAGTTGAGGTGAAAAACACTTTTTAACTCCTACATTAATGTCTTGTTGCCTGAAATAATGAGGAACATTATTGATATTCTGATTTCTTTTGACAGTAAAGTTGGTTTTATTCTGGATATTTAACACATGTTCACACTCTAGAGTTCAGAGGAGAGTCTGTAAAAATCCTGTAAAACAAAACTGTTTATTTACATAAACCTTATTAATTTCACACCCACGTCTACAGGATTTAACATTTTCATTGTAACTTTCTTTTATTTGTTTTCACATTAAATGTGTGTTAGACTAGAAGTGCAGTTATACACACACTGAGCCAATTTCATTGTTATTAGTAAAATATTCCTGCTATTATTTCTATATAGAAGGAGTGTAATAGATGTGAGGGGTTGCCAGTGTGTTGCCTCTTATCGGTGCGCTGCTGTCGACAAGCCCCATCAACCTGTGTGTGATTCTGGGACTTTTAATTTGCTTAAAGGGGCCTAGTTATGGACAATTCACTTTTGGATCATTTTGGTCAGTCTAATGTCTCACTCTTGTGTGTGTACATGCAAAAACTACGTTTTTTCTCTCTCTTGTGCTGCGGAATTGTGGGTAATCGTCTCTCACTGCTATAATCAACATCCGTGCACGTGTGTTTACTATAACACTCTGACCGTGTGTGTGTGTGTAAAACATTTTTTTTTGTTATTGTATGCGTGTGCGTAAAGCAAAAGAAAGTCTCATTACAAAGGTTAAAGATCCAATTTCTCTCTCTCACTGTGTATCAGCCTGTAACACCCCTCCTCTTCTCACCTTCACACACAGACACACACACACACACACACACACACACACGCGCACACACAATCTCTCTCTAATGGAAACACTGCTCTGTCGCGATTCTTTTCAAAAGTGCAGGTTAATTTATTATTTTTTTTACTTTACAGCAGTGTCATTAACGATGTTCCTTGTTAATTTTTCAGATAAAACAGTCTTTCCGTTAACACACAAACACACACACACACACACACACACACACACACACACACACAGCGCCTGCGTGCCTAAACGGAAACTTATCTGTCAGGATTTATTTTCACTTTTTTTTTAAAGGTAAAGTGCAGGTTAATTTGTTTCATTTTTACTTTATATTTTGTATTAATTATTTTATGTATTTATTTTTTGGGGCTGTAGAAAGAATAATTTGAGTTTCCATTATTTCTTATGGGGAAATTCAGTTTGACGAGTTTTTACGAGTGTTTAGAGAACGAATTATGCCCGTAATCCAAGTTTCCACTGTGTGTGTGTGTGTGTGTGTGTGTGTGTGTGTGTGTGTGTGTGTGTGTGTGTGTGTGTGTGTGTGTGATGATGATGATGATGATGAAGCTGAAACTCCCACCAAGTGGATTCTGAGCCGCTCTGACTGTGAATTACTATTACAGCATTTATCTGTTGTGTCTAACTGCTGTTTGTGCTTTTGGTGTTTATAAAAATGAGACGGTGCAGTGAAAGCTTTGAGGATCTGTTTGATCTTTTGTACTAGTGTTAGTTCATTATGTCTTATTTTATTTCCTTCAGTATCAGGTGTGATGAAATTAAAGGGGGAAGTGCTGAAGCTCTGGGCTCAGTGCTCAACTCAGAAACCTCCAATCTGAGAGAACTGCATCTGACTGTGAAGACACTCAACCTGTCTCGATATAAACTAACAGACTCAGGAGTGAAGTGTGTCTCTGCTGTACTGGAGAATACTCACTGTAAAGTGGAGACACTGAGGTAAGATCATCTCTCTGTGTCACAATAACTCACTAAAAGCAGCAGTTAATAGTTTATACAGTGATTTAGTAACTGACATTTTTCTGTAAGAGTACAACATGCAGAACTAATATATTACTCACTAATAATAATAATAATAATCATAATAAAAAATTCAACAGACCTACAGTTACAGTGGTGTGAAAAACTATTTGCCCCCCTCCTGATTTCTTATTCTTTTGCATGTTTGTCACACAAAATGTTTCTGATCATCAAACACATTTAACTATTAGTCAAAGATAACACAAGTAAACACAAAATGCAGTTTTTAAATGAGGCGTTTTATTATTTAGGGAGAAACAAAATCCAAACCTACATGGCCCTGTGTGAAAAAGTAATTGCCCCCTGAACCTAATAACTGGTTGGGCCACCCTTAGCAGCAATAACTGCAATCAAGCGTTTGCGATAACTTGCAACAAGTCTTTTACAGCGCTCTGGAGGAATTTTGGCCCACTCATCTTTGCAGAATTGTTGTAATTCAGCTTTATTTGAGGGTTTTCTAGCATGAACCACCTTTTTAAGGTCATGCCACAACATCTCAATAGGATTCAGGTCAGGACTTTGACTAGGCCACTCCAAAGTCTTCATTTTGTTTTTCTTCAGCCATTCAGAGGTGGATTTGCTGGTGTGTTTTGGGTCATTGTCCTGCTGCAGCACCCAAGATCGCTTCAGCTTGAGTTGACGAACAGATGGCCGGACATTCTCCTTCAGGATTTTTTGGTAGACAGTAGAATTCATGGTTCCATCTATCACAGCAAGCCTTCCAGGTCCTGAAGCAGCAAAACAACCCCAGACCATCACACTACCACCACCATATTTTACTGTTGGTATGATGTTCTTTTTCTGAAATGCTGTGTTACTTTTACGCCAGATGTAACGGGACACGCACCTTCCAAAAAGTTCAACTTTTGTCTCGTCGGTCCACAAGGTATTTTCCCAAAAGTCTTGGCAATCATTGAGATGTTTTTGAGCAAAATTGAGACGAGCCTTAATGTTCTTTTTGCTTAAAAGTGGTTTGCGCCTTGGAAATCTGCCACGCAGGCCGTTTTTGCCCAGTCTCTTTCTTATGGTGGAGTCGTGAACACTGACCTTAATTGAGGCAAGTGAGGCCTGCAGTTCTTTAGATGTTGTCCTGGGGTCTTTTGTGGCCTCTTGGATGAGTTGTCTCTGCGCTCTTGGGGTAATTTTGGTCGGCCGGCCACTCCTGGGAAGGTTCACCACTGTTCCATGTTTTTGCCGTTTGTGGATAATGGCTCTCACTGTGGTTCGCTGGAGTCCCAAAGCTTTAGAAATGGCTTTATAACCTTTACCAGACTGATAGATCTCAATTACTTTTGTTCTCATTTGTTTCTGAATTTCTTTGGATCTTGGCATGATGTCTAGCTTTTGAGGTGCTTTTGGTCTACTTCTCTGTGTCAGGTAGCTCCTATTTAAGTGATTCCTTGATTGAAACAGGTGTGGCAGTAATCAGGCCTGGGGGTGACTACAGAAATTGAACTCAGTTGTGATAAACCACAGTTAAGTTATTTTTTAACAAGGGGGGCAATCACTTTTTCACACAGGGCCATGTAGATTTGGAGTTTTTTTTCTCCCTTAATAACGTAAACCTTCATTTAAAAACTGCATTTTGTGTTCAATTATGTTATCTTTGACTAATAGTTAACGGTTTTTGATGAGCAGAAACATTTAAGTGTGACAAACATGCAAAAGAATAAGAAATCAGGAAGGGGGCAAATAGTTTTTCACACCACTGTAGGTAAATTTTAACCAATATACTTAATGAAACAGGAAGATCTTCTCTTAAACATCAACATTTACTCATGTGCACAGACATGCAGAGAAAGTTCATTTTTCTCCACAAATATCTTACTCACAATAATAATAATAATGAAAGTAAAGTTGCAGGAAAGACAAACACGTGTGTGATGCTGCTGGGTAACAATTGGCGCTTTTCCACTGCATAGTACGACACGACACGGTTCAGTTCTACTCACTTTTGGGGGGTTTTCCACTGGGAACAGTACCTGGTACCTGGTCCTTTTTTTAGTACCACCTCAGCCGAGATTCCAAGCGCGCCGAACCGTTACCAAAACGTGACGTGTAAACTCTGCTGGTCACTGATTGGCCGGAGAAAATCGTCATTACTGCGTCACTGAACTTGCGACACGAGACACAACAGAACCGCTATATTTAGAACAGCCAGAGAAGGATCACACGCACCTTTTTGTATTAACCATCGGCCTCTTTTGAAACAAACTCCTTCGTCTCGCTGTTAAAAACATCCACATGCCGAGAATGAAGAACACCATGCCGTCGATATGCTCCATTGTTGTGTGTTTGTTTGTGGCACGTTTACGATTACGTCACGGCAGTAGCGGCGCCGCAACTATAACGACATGCTAGTAATCCCGCCCACTCTAAAGCGTTACTACACTGCAGTGGAAGCGCAAACCGAGCCGAACTGAGCCGAACCAAAGTGAGTTGAACTGAACCGTGTCGTGCCATACTATGCAGTGGAAAAGAGACAAATGATTGATGTTACACTGATGAGGGATGTGATCCATTGTGTTTTTATTGTCTCTCCATGAGGGTCAAACCAGAGATTGACTTTGTAGTCACATCACACCAGAGATCAGCCTGAGAGAGAGAATAAAGGCTGTGGATCCTTTATTTAGTTCACTGTGTGTCATGTACAGTATCTGGTGTTACAGTAAAGTACTTTAATAAAGGGCTTCCTCTGGTTTATTCAAGTACCACATGGGGAAAGAGGAAACGCCAATCATTTATTCTCCTCTAAATAAATGCTTTAAACTTTATATTATTTTAATTTATGATCCTGTTTTCACCATAATTCAGACATTCTATATGTTTTAATAATATAAATCTGTATTGTTATAAATAAAGGCTGTGGAGGTTCAGGTTTATTGTCCCTGTGTAGTGAAATATAAGTCTAATAGAGAACCATCTGAGACTCTCTCTCTCTCTCTCTCTCACACACACACACACACACACACACACACACACACACACACACACACACACACACACACACAGTAAAGTTCATGGTCAGTCTGTTGGTCTCTGTTTAGCTGCAGCTGCTAAGTTATAAGTTAAAAAGAGAGAAACTAACTCTAACACTCAGTATTATCATTATTAATTACACTGTTAATTATAATAATTCAATTCAATTCAATTCAGTTTTATTTGTATAGCGCTTTTAACAATTGACATTGTCTCAAAACAGCTTTACACAATCAAAAGAATTATTTAAGTTTGTATGGAATGTGAATATGTATGAATCAAAATGTTCAGATATTCCCTGGCGAGCAAGCCCGAGGGCGACAGTGGCAAGGAAAAACTCCCTGAGACGGTAATAGGAAGAAACCTTGAGAGGAACCAGACTCGACAGGGAACCCATCCTCATCTGGGTGAAACAGATAGCAGGAAATGATCTGCATTTATACAGTGTTAAGTGTTAGGTTCAGCTATAATAGTTGATGTTAATTGATGTTATAATACTTGATGTAAAATGGAGTCCAGTAGTTATTCGAGACTCAGATAGACTTGTAGAAAGTTCCAGTCCTGAACTATCGAATTGTCAAGTCCTCAGAGAAACAGCTGACAACACCAGTCGAGGCCAGAACCATCTTCTAAGTATAGAGAATCATCCCCAGACACCAGACGCATCCTAAAGAGACACACGGGGCATCCATGCGATGAGACCTCCAACCAGAAACCGGGCACCAGGATGGATCAGACAGGTCCGGAGGGCAGTGGGAGTCTGGATCACTGGCAGCTCAGGAACCACATGTGTAGCTCGACAGAGAGAGAGAGAGAGAAAGAGTGAAAGGGGGAGACAGGGGGAGAGAGGAAAGAGAAAGAGGGGGAGGAAGAGAAGAGGAGGAGAGATTGCAATTAGGTATGGTCACAGTCACAATGTCTAATGTGAATGTATATTTACTGTAGAGTGCAAGCAGGGACTCCGGCAGGACTAACTATGACAGCATAACTAAAAGGGAGAGCCAGAAGGAAACACAAACATGAGGGCTCCCTGAGATGTAAAGCAAACAATCACCTCACCGTCAACAAACCTGAGTGATCAAATGAGACTGAGGAAGACAGCATCTAAAACATACCAGTTCACCATAATACTCTACGTCCATGAGTCCCCCAGATCTGCTCCTTTACCTTATGGCAAATCTATTTATAAAAATGCTTGGCTAAATAAATAGGTTTTTAGCCTAGACTTAAACACTGAGACTGTGTCTGAGTCCCGAACACTATTTGGAAGACTATTCCATAATTTTGGGGCTTTGTAAGAAAAAGCTCTGCCCCCAGCTGTAGTTTTCATAATACGCGGTACTGATAAGCAGCCTGCATCCTTTGACCGAAGTAGGCGTGGCGGATCGTAAGACACTAGCAGTTCGCTCAGATACTGCGGCGCGAGACCATTTAATGCCTTATATGTCAAGAGTAGTATTTTAAAATCAATGCGAAATTTCACAGGGAGCCAATGCAGTGAAGATAGGATAGGGGTGATGTGCTCATATCTTCTGGTTCTAGTGAGGACTCTCGCTGCTGCATTTTGGACTAGCTGAAGCTTGTTTATGCACCTAACTGAACAACCAGACAGTAAGGCATTACAATAGTCCAACCTAGAAGTGATAAAAGCATGAACTAGTTTTTCTGCATCATTTAGCGACAATATATTTCTTATTTTGGCGATATTTCTAAGGTGAAAGAATGCTATCCTGGTGATATTATCTACATGAGCTTCAAATGAAAGGCTGGAATCTATAATCACGCCGAGGTCTTTTACTGTTGCACTTGACGGAACAGAAAGGCCATCTAAAGTTACGGTGTGATCTAAGATTTTACTTCTAGCTGTATGCGGTCCTATGACTAGAACTTCTGTCTTATCCGGATTAAGCAGAAGGAAGTTAATTAGCATCCAATTTCTTATGTCCTGAACACATTGCTCAACTTTAGTAAGATGGTTTTTCTCATCAGGTTTTGTTGAGACATATAACTGTGTGTCGTCAGCATAACAATGAAAACTAATACCATGCTTACGGATTATGTTGCCCAGAGGAAGCATGTAAAGGGAAAAAAGCAGTGGGCCTAAAACTGAACCCTGCGGAACGCCAAACTCCACTAGAGAACATGCAGAATAATCACCATTTAAGTCTACATACTGATAACGATCGGTCAAATAGGATCTGAGCCAGGAGAGGGTTGTACCCTTAATTCCTACTAAATTTTCTAATCTGTGAAGAAGAATAGCATGATCAATAGTGTCAAAAGCTGCACTGAGGTCGAGTAATACAAGCATAGTTACACAACCCTGATCAGAGGCCAATAGGAGGTCATTTACTACTTTAACGAGTGCTGTTTCTGTGCTGTGATGAGGCCTAAATCCTGACTGATACAGTTCATGTATGCCATTTCTATGTAGATATGAGCATAGCTGCTCCGCTACTATCTTTTCCAGAATCTTAGAGATAAAGGGGAGGTTTGATATTGGCCTGTAATTGGACAGCTGACAGGGGTCGAGGTCAGGTTTCTTAATTATTGGTTTAATAACTGCTACTTTAAAAGGTTTTGGAACATAACCAATGCTGAGTGAGGAATTAATTATTCTCAACATCGGTTCTGTTATTACTGGTGCTATCTGTTTAAGAAAATGTGTCGGTATAGGATCTAATATACAGGTTGATGAATTTGCAGAAGAGATGAGTGAAATTAGTTCATTCTCTTCAAGAGGAGTAAAGTATTCTAGGTTTGAATCTGACATGGCTAGGTTAACATCAGTATCAATTACATTGTTTGGTTTCAAAGCCTCAATTTTATGCCTGATATTTACAATTTTATTATTAAAAAAGTTCATGAAGTCCTCACTATTGCATGATGTTGTTGTGGAGATTTCTGTAGTGGGCTTATTTCTGGTTAATTTGGCTACGGTATTAAATAAAAATCTAGGATTATTTTTATTTTCGTCTATAAGAGTGGAGAGATACGTTGATCTAGCTACACTAAGAGCTTTCCTATAGTTCAGGATGCTCTCTTTCCATGCTATTTGAAATACCAACAATTTAGTTTGACGCCATTTACGCTCTAATTTCCGAGCAGTCTGTTTTAAAGTACGCGTGTGATTGTTATACCAGGGAGCGAGTTTCTTATCTCTAATAATTTTTCTTTTAGCTGGAGCTACATTATCTAAGGTACAACGAAGTGTCGACTCTAAATATTCAGTCGCCTGATCAAGTTCTGTGGGGTCAGACGGTGGCCTAATCGAAGTTGGTAACTCTGGGAGATTACTGATAAAACTCTGTGTGGTAGTTGATGTGAATGTACGTTTAATACGGTAGCGCGGTACTGTGCGTACATTATCACTGTGAGACACTTGAATGGAGACAAGATAGTGATCTGAGATAATTTCAGACAGTGGAATTGTGAACACATTTCTTATAGTTAATCCGAAGAATATTACTAAATCTAAAGTGTGACCTGCTTTATGAGTGGGTCCTACTACACACTGATTTACACCTACGGAGTCCAGTATGGATATAAATGCTGTTCTCAGAGGGTCTTCTGGATTCTCAAAATGAATGTTAAAATCTCCAGCAATTAACACTTTGTCTACAGAAATGACCAGGTCTGAGATGAAATCTGCAAATTCACTAAGAAATTCAGAATACAGCCCTGGAGGTCTGTAAATTATAATTAGTGGAATCGACTGAGCTGATTTAATATACTTAAATACACTTATGTTACTATAGAGAATTTCAAATGAGTTAAATTTGTGTCTGTGTTTTTGTACGATAGACAGGTTATCATTATGAATAACTGCGACGCCTCAGGTGATATTAAATCAGGTGATAATCAGGTGATATTAAATCCTCATGACATTCTGAATAATAAAATCATTTATATTTATATTTATATCATATATAATCAAATATAAGTCAAATAGAGAACAACACACACACACACACACACACACACACACACACACACACACAGTAAAGTTCATGGTCAGTCTATTGGTCTCTGTTTAGCTGCAGCTGCTAAGTTATAAGTTATAAACTAACTCTAACACTCAGTATTATCATTATTAATTACACTGTTAATTATAATAATCAGGTGATATTAAATCCTCATGACATTCTGAATAATAAAATCATTTTACAGACACATTATCTTTAAAGTAAATATTAAACTAACATGTAATGTTGAAGTGTGTGTCATTGTGTGATATGAAAAATTAAATCATTATTTATGAACTGCATTTTCTATGTGGTTATCTTTGTTTAATATTAAAATTTAAATTATCTGGATCATGTAAGTGTGATGAATCTGCACAAAAAACAGCACTGTGAATATTAACCCAGGATGTAAATGTGTTGATGAAGTGTGTGTCATTGTGTCTCTGCAGGTTGGAGCGGTGTGGTGTCTCAGATGAAGGCTGTGCTGCTCTGACTTCAGCTCTGAGATCAAACCCCTCACACCTGAGACACCTGAATCTGTCCCGTAATAATCTAGGAGACTCAGGAGTGAAGTGTGTCTCTGCTGTACTGGAGAATCCTGACTGTAAACTGGAGACACTGGGGTAAGATCATCTCTCTGAGAGTCACATGACCTGCTCCTGGGTAAGACACATTCTCTAATAGTGAGACTGAAGCAGAGGTTTTAGGTTCATCATCAATGCGTGTGTGTGTATATGTGTGTGTGTGCGTGTGTGTGAAACAAAGGTTATGGAGAAACAAGTTTATTCCCCCTGTATAGTGCACTATAAGTCTGTTAGAGAAGCATTTTGTAGACTCATCATCTTAAAATAAAATAATAATCCAGGATGTAAATGTGTTGATGAAGTGTGTGTCATTGTGTCTCTGCAGGTTGCGTGTGTGTGGTGTCTCAGATGAAGGCTGTGCTGCTCTGACTTCAGCTCTGAGATCAAACCCCTCACACCTGAGACACCTGGATCTGTCCTATAATAATCTAGGAGACTCAGGAGTGAAGTGTGTCTCTGCTGTACTGGAGAATCCTGACTGTAAACTGGAGACACTGGGGTAAGATCATCTCTCTGAGAGTCACATGACCTGCTCCTCAGTAAGACACATTCTCTAATAGTGAGACTGAAGCAGAGGTTTTAGGTTCATCATCAATGTCCTGAGGAGGAAGATTGTTTCTTTTCACTGCACACTGATGATTTGTCACAGAGTCTTTGGGTCAGATGTACGTATGTGAGAAGCTGCAGCACAAAACCTGACTTGATGCGACTGCAGTGTGTCTGAAATGACTGTGAAATTTACTACAACACTGTAACTAATCACACAAACTGCAGCTGAGACACAAACTAACTGCACTGTGTGAGCTGCAGGGTTTAAAAGCAGCAGTGACATTCTCAGAGATGAACATTAGTTCTGTTACTGTGGATTATTTCACTACATCTGTGTCTATCTGCTATGAACAGGGTTGCCAGATCTGTGTTACAGAAGCAGTCCAGTAGACAAGCAGTATTAAACCCATGCAGATTCCCTCATTAGTGTAGAGGATTTATAAACTGTGGCAGTAAAATTCACTTTTTGATCATTAAGGACATTCACATGAGTCTTTTCAGATTTGTCCTTTTTGTGACGTCCACACAATTTTCCTGAAAAACTTTGTGTGTGTGTTGTAACAATCAGCTTTTGTCATAAACCTAGTTACACTAAACAGGATCTTGAATCTAACTTCTTGTGTGGTGTAGACCCACCGTAACAAGAAAAGACAAACAACAACAATTAACCCAAAATGTTTTAAGTGACCAAAAAAGTTGCACCAAAAAACACAACATATACAAATACCAAAATTGGATGAGTGTGTGTGGATAGAGGAGGAGTTTCAAGATGGCGCCGCTGTGTATGGTCCGCCGTCCCACTCTGTCGTGTTTTTTATTAATTACTGTGTTTATTTTAATTATCTCTTATGATGTGTCATCTCTGCTGATATACGATCGCCTGACACTTTTAAAGATACAGGCTACTATGCAGAACTTGCCTGACTCTATTAACAGTGGACATTCAAAGACGCCACCACCTTTTCTAGCGTCTGTACCTGCCCATCTATTGCGTCCTGTTTACATGTTGCGTCGCAACAAGAGGCGCAAGAGACGCGGAAAAAGAGGAGGTATTCTCATCAAACTGAAAGCCTACTGAAAGCCTACCTGTGTACAGGGAAATCTCCACCCGCTCAGTCGAACCCCAGCGCAAAGCTGTAAGGCAGTACGTACTGCCTTGTTGAACACTCGATCACTCACAAATAAGACATTCATTTTGAACGATCTGATCTCCACTCGCGACTTGGATTTTATTCTGCTCACGGAAACTTGGCTAAAACAAGGTGATAACAGTGCCTTCTCCTCCCTCCTCCCTCCGGGCTATTCCTTCCTGAGTATGCCGCGAGTGTCGCGTCGTGGTGGAGGACTGGCTGCGGCTTTCAAACAAAAATTCAGCTGCCGTTTAATCCCATGGAGAAGCTACAATAGCTTTGAGCTAGAACTGCTTTTGATTCAGTTTGCATGTCCTGTACTGTGTGCTATTGTTTATCGTCCACCTAAATACAATAAGGACTTTATCTGTGAGTTACTTTCTGAATTAATGCCAAAATATGACAGTTTACTCATTTGTGGAGATTTTAATATTCATGTCTGTTGTCCATCCAGTCAACTGGTAAATGACTTTCAAAGTCTTTTAAACTCCTTTGACCTGACCCAATCAGTAAATGACCCTACACATCAGCATGGCCACACACTGGATCTTGTTATTTCACATGGACTTCCAGTATCCATTTCAGAAATAATTGATATCTGTATTTCGGACCACTTCCCTGTTATTTTTGAATTTACTTCCTCACTATCTGCTATGAAATCTTTTACTCCAGCCTGCCAGCACACCATTACATCCACCACAGCTGGAGAATTTGCTGATGCATTCATGAACACTAGTTTCTACATCCAGGACGAGTTAGCTTCCCCCCTGTGCCTAGAGGATTTTATCTCCAACCTCTATTCCACCTGCTCAGGGATTTTGGACTCAATTGCACCTTACAAGGACAAACCCATGAAAGCCAAACCTGACCCTTGGCTTAATGATACTACGCGTGCCCTTAGGCAGCACTGCAGACAAGCCGAGCGCAGATGGAAGAAGGACAGATTACAAGTATCACTGGGTATACTGTGTGACAGTCTTTCTGATTATCAAAATGCAGTTAAAGAAGCTAAATGTATGTACTTGTCAAACGTAATCTCCACCAACTGTAACCGTCCCAGGGTGTTATTCAATACAATTCAGTCAGTTACAAATCCTTTGTGTAATGTTCCGAAACAGGTATCAAGGTCATTCTGTGATGAATTTCTAAATCATTTTATCAATAAGATAGCCTCTGTCAGGCAGAATATTAACGTCACTTCAAATGGTCTTGATATATGTTCTTCCTTTTCTACGCCCTCATCTGTGTTTAACAAATTTGAGCCAGTGTCCCTATCTTTTCTCTCTGAACTGGTCCAGCGGTTATCCCCAACTAACTGTCCTCTGGACATTATTCCATCTAGGGTGCTGAAGCAGGTTTTTAACACAGTGGGTCCATGTCTTCTCTCTTTTATAAACAGTTGCCTCAGTTCAGGGTTTATCCCAGATGCCTTCAAGCACGCTGTGGTCAGGCCTCTTCTTAAAAAATCCAATCTTGATCCTACAGTATTTTCTAATTTTAGACCAGTATCTCATTTCCCCTTTCTATCTAAGGTCTTAGAAAAAGTTGTCTGTATCCAGTTGCAGTCCTTTCTAGAAAAAAAATCATGTTCTTGAGAAATTCCAATCCGGTTTTAGAACTCGTCACAGCACTGAATCCGCTCTCCTGAAGGTACAGAATGATATCCTCCTATCCCTTGATTCCAAAAAACCTGTGCTGCTCGTGATGTTGGACCTCACTGCAGCCTTTGATACTGTTGACCACTCGACTCTCCTGACACGTCTGGCACAAGAAGTTGGCCTTCAAGGTCCTGTACTACAATGGTTTAGGTCATATTTAACAAATAGGACTTTCTCAGTCATGATTGGTGATCTCTCTTCCTCCTCAGCCCCTTTGACCTCTGGTGTTCCACAGGGTTCCATTTTGGGCCCTGTTCTATTTTCCTTGTACATGCTGCCATTAGGGTCAATCATTTCAAAGCACAATGTTTCTTTTCATCTATATGCAGATGATTTACAAATCTATCTGCCAATTGTGCCAAATTCTTCTGAAGCACTTAAATCAATTCACAGTTGTCTGTATGACATCAAACTCTGGCTGTCACAAAACTATCTCTGTGTGAATGAGAGTAAAACAGAGTGTATTATGTTTGGGTCCCCAAACGTTTCTGGTTTCATCACTGCTGGTCTCGATTTTCCAGTTCCTAATTTGAGCCATGCAGTCAAAAATTTGGGGGTGACTTTAGACAGCAGTTTAAACTTTCAGACTCACATTGACTCGGTTGTCAGGGCAGGATTTTTTCATCTTCGCCTCCTTGCAAAGGTCAAACCCTTTTTGAACCGGAGCGACCTGGAGAAAGCCATTCATGCTTTTATTAGTTCGCGGCTAGAGTATTGCAACGCACTTTATGTGGGAATCACTCAAGCTCGGTTACATCGTCTGCAACTTGTGCAGAATGCTGCGGCTCGTATGCTGACCAATAACTGAAAAAATGATCACATCACACCAATCTTGTATTCCCTTCACTGGCTTCCGGTACAGTTCCGGATTCAGTTTAAACTTTTGATGTTTGTTTTTAATGCGATTAATGGTCTGGCACCGTCCTACTTGTGTGAGACAATAAGCTCCTATCACCAAGGTAGAGCCTTATGATCTGCAAACCAAAACCTGCTAGTGGTCCCTTGATCAAGATACAAGCAATGGGGTGATCGCTCCTTTGCAGTCGCTGGCCCTAAACTCTGGAACACCATTCCACCAGAGTTACGCAAAATTAAGGACCTTCCTTTGTTTAAAGCACAACTAAAGACCCACTTATTTAGAATGGCTTTTAATATTTTATAATTTTATAATTTTATGCTTTTTATAATTTAGTTTGATTTATTTTTATTATTATTTTTTTATTATTATTATTGTTATCATTATTACTGTTACTATAACTTCCATTTATAATGTTCATTTATTTATTTATAACTATATAAAAATTTTTTATTGCGATTTGATTGTCATTTTTTAGTGCTGTGAAGCACTTTGGTTCAACTTTGGTTGCTGTAAAGTGCTATATAAATAAATGTTGATTGATTGATTGATTGATTGATTGATTGATAGAGAAAAATGTCCGGAGTCCGGGTTATTAATGGGTTACTCCTGCACTGAGTAAAATACACAAACATTTCATCTTAAAAGTTGCCAGAGAGAGGCAGAGAGCTGTGTTGCTAGCTAACACTAACTAATAATATGAAGAGGCATGGAAACAGTATTTATTTTTTGGAACATGTAAAAAGATAACATCAGTGAAAAATTGTAGTGTCTGTGTTACCGGTCCTGAGATAACTGTGTGTGTGCATGTGTACACGTGTTATAAATTCTTAAAGAAATAGTAATAAATTATCAGTCAGTAATATTGTTTATTAAAGACTTGAGTTTTGATTCTCCTCAAAAGTAACGTTTTAGGCCATAAATTAGTATAACTTGGTTTAAATTAATGATTGTGTTTGTTTTTCACCCTGATTCAGACTTTTACTTCCTTGATTCTGCAGTAATATAAATCTATAGTGTTATATAAATGTCTAGTGTTATTAAACAAAGGTTATGGAGAAACATGTTTATTCCCCCTGTATAGTGAAAACCATATCATATTAAAAATTAAAATAATAAACCAAGATGTAAATCTTTCGATGAAAGTTTAATTGTGTCTCTGCAGGTTGGATGGTTGTGGTGTCTCAGATGAAGGCTGTGCTGCTCTGACTTCAGCTCTGAGATCAAACCCCTCACACCTGAGAGAACTGGCTCTGTATGGGAATAAAATAGGAGCCTCAGGACTGAAGAGTCTCTCTGCCCTTAAGGACGATGAACATTACAAGCTACAGACACTGATGTGAGTAATGATCTCTTTATATAAACACTGAAACATATTAACAGACTGATTAGCATTATTTTGTACATTAGCATTAGCTTGTGCATTTCTCTCTAGTTCCAGTAAATATCAGATTACAGAGTTAAAATGTCACTTTATTCTATTTAATCAGACTTTTTCTAACAATTATCTTTAATGCTGTTTGGTGTTGATTTAAACTTGATGTGAAAGCAGAAGACAGGGAGTCAGACGGAGTTTATAAAACATCCCACCTGAGTGCATGAGAGTGATTGTAAATGAACAGCTGGTCTCCTTGTGACACGCTGCTATCTCTGACTTCATGCAGATGTGGCCATTAAGACTGCGTGTGTTTTTTCCTGCGAGATGCCGCAGGCAGCATTCAAGAATTTAAATAAAATGTGTTGTGCTTCACTGAATATCCATCAGATGGCGCATGGAAGGACTTTATCTAAAAGTCAGACCAAGTACAACGATGAATTGTGTATAATTAGTTAGCCTAAAACAATATTGTTTCCAATGCTGAAGCAAACATGAATTTTATTTTGTTTTACAACAGATATTTTATAATGAACGTGTGTATTTGTGCTTTGAAATTCATAGAAAGTTTCTTATATAGTTTTTGTAATGTCCTAACAGGGACAAAACAGTGAAAGACATGGCAATGCCTTGGTTTAAATGGTATTGACATTAATTTAATTTCCTGATAGTAGGCTGTCTGATAGTGTTAACTATGCTAATGTCCTGATTCGTGAATTTGACAACATATTTAAAACGTAAAAATGTGTCGCCATCTTCATCATGTTTTTTACTGTTTCCAATACTGAATAATTATTTCATCCATTATTTGACCACGGCTGGAAATAATTACTGAAATGTGATTGTGAATTTATGACTGAAATAAAGCTGTTCGTCGCCGTGTGGAAACCCAGGGCTCGTACTTTCACTTTACAAAAGGCAGCGTTTTTATCAAAAGGCTGATAAACGTGTGCGATTTATCGATAAAATGCAGACATATCCCACCAGAAAGTCATCGCCTCTCTCAATAATGCAGATCAAACATGTCCATGAATAAAAAAAGAATATTTAAGCATATACGCAAAATGTATTCCATTTAAACATTACAGATTAAAACAAGGAGAGTACAGTAGACGTATAGATATGCTGAGTTTCATTTCATTGTGATGTGGACAAAAAGTCTAGGAAGGAAACAGGTTTTGTTATTTTACAAAATCTCAATACAGTATATTCAGTAAATTTATAAATTACACTCAAAGTATGAAATCCAACTATGAAGTCTGATTTAATTGGTACCATTAAACATTTTATTTCTATTTATGTTTGTTTCTACTTATGTTTATGTTTTGGTGGCGAAATACTAATTTTAGGCAGAGACGTTTGCTCAGTCTTGTTAATTCGTTTTAAACTCCTTAATTCTGCAAATTCCCCCATCAGTGAAACCGGGTTGATAACTTCATACCTATCGTGAATGAAAGGTGAGAAGGGGGATTACAGTAACTGGGTGTTCTCTGGGTGTCACCTCGGAGTGCGCTGTCGCATTGTATTCAGCGTATAGCCTAAAACAACATCATGTTTGCTTCAGAATAGCAAACAATATTGTATTAGACTAACTTTATTAAAGATTATACATTTTTGTATTCTGTGTTGTACTTTGTCTTTTTGCACACGCGCGCGGGAATCTTTAAATTTGAACAGATAATAATAGTGGGCTGGTAGGAACTGTGTGCTGTACATCAAGCACAGCACACAGGTGTTGATTTTAATCTGCATTTTAGATTGTGATCAAGCCAACAGTGATATAAACTGGAGTGTACGTATATACAGCAGTTTACAGTAACTACCTTCAGACGGCTGCACTGTGGATCTGCTGTGAATTCTGGGTAGTGTGATCATGTTAAACACAGTTTCAGTCTTATTTTTCTAAGTTCATGCAGAGAGAATGAGACGAGGCTGTTGGCCTGGTGTTTGTCCCGTGTGCTATGATTGGAGGTTTCCTGAAAAAACTGATGTGACACAACAGAAAAACTCTAAATACACTAAAGCAGGGCTGCAACTAATGACTATTGTGATTATTGAGTAATATACCGATTACTGAAATGATTAATTGATTAATTAGTCTAGTATTGGCACAATTACTCAATTATTATTAAATTATTATTCAGGTTTCAGGTTTTAAATTTAGCTTTAGGTTGTTTTGTGCCTGTGATAATTTAATTAAGTCATCTTTATTGTCTTCATTGTTAGTTAACTTAATAATTACGTCTTTAAGTGAACTTTCCTAATGAAACAATGAAACTTAAAATTCAAGGAAAAGCCGAGTAGCAGCAATAAAATATAACTATTAATTAAAGCTTAAGTCTATGGTGAGGGGCCGAGTCAAGTAAAGTGACAGAAAAGAACACACATCTGAGGAGAGTGTGTGTGTGTGTGTGTGTGTGTGTGTGTGTGTGTGTGTGTGTGTGTGTGTGTGTGTGTGAGACCGAGAAAGAGAGAGGAAATTAACTCAAGCATGCGGCCTCGTTTCTGGCTCTGCAAACACGTACAAGCATTTCATGTAAAAAGGTTGGTTGATGTGAACCGGAAATAAAAACCAGACTGAGAGCGACACACACTCAGTAATTATCCACATTCTCCTCAGAGTTATAAATCTATTCCCACTATCCTGACAGCATTTGTGTGAGATCCTGAAGAGAAATAATCACAATGTGTATATTTTTTACTTTTTTAACATTGTCAGTATTAAAAGTGTGTGTGATGAGCTCTGTATGCTACACACTCTGGTGCTGTTATCTAGTGTGTAAGATGAGGTGGAGCTCATGAAGATTATTAAATACAACTATCTAGGAGTAGCTCAGTGGTTAAGGCATTGGACTACGGTTCGGAAGATCCCAGGTTCAAACGCCACAACCACCAAGTTGCCACTGTTGGGCCCTTGAGCCTCAGCTTAACCCTCAACTACTCAGATGTGTAATGAGATAAAAGAAAAATGTAAGTCGCTCTGGATAAGAGCGTCTGCCAAATGCCTACAGTAAGTGTAAATGTATCGTGATACGAATTGTTGCTCATATCGAGTCTCTTCTGGTATTCTGTATCATGATATTAAATAATTAATTTCTGTCTCATGTCCACTTTATAATGTTGTTCAGTAAACTCCAGATAAAGAGATCAGACTCACCAGAACCCAGCTGTGTCTCCATGAAGAGTGATCAGTCTATGGATCTTCCTGCAACCTTTAAACGTGGAGTCTCCTCATCTGTACACAGGTAACATCCCATAATTCTCAGAGTTAAAGTCAAACACATTGTCTGTTCATGATGTAGTAATTAAGGATGTAACAATTGTAAAATTCTGGACTGATGCTGGTATTTAAAATTATAATGTGGTTGATGACTAATACTGATGGTTGTTTGGTTACAGCTGTTGTGTATTTGATACAGAATACATCCTCATGTGCACAATATAACAATCAGAAGTTTATTATAGTGGCTATACCGTAATGCCAACTAATGCCAGAAGGGGGCGTGCCTTCTTGTTAGTGTAAATTAAACCTGAATGTGTAGAGAAGAAGAGTGCTACGATGCTGCTCTAATTAACCTCCATGCTGAACCTGTTACTCCATAATGAGTGTGTAAGGAATAATTATTGTATTCTGTGTTCCAGTCATGTAGGATAGAGTGAATGTAGGCTTGTGGATCCTGGATTAATGTGAATGATGGTTTATTTTGTCAGAGTAAAGGTACAGTGTGGTAATCCATATGCAGGTCAGTTATTGGCTCGCATTGCTAATCGTCTATCCTGGGGCTATTGCTAATGTTGCTAATAATTACAGTGTCCCAGCAAAGGGGGTTGAACACTAGTAACCCAGTGTAAGGATCTTCCCTATGACGGAAACTTCACAGCACTTGTGTAAGTTGCTTTGGATAAGAACGTCTCACAGATTCCTAACAGGAAATGGAAATGTTATATCAGGTGGTATTATAGTGTTATAGCGCCAGCTGTAGGATCTTTCCCCAAGTTACAGCTGGATCAGCTACTGATGTCCCAGTCAGACTACGATTAACCAGCACAAAACTGATGCGACACAACAGATAAACTTTGAACTCTGCCAGCGGTGAATCTTAACTTATTCGCCGGGTCGATATCGGCCGATTGCAGTCAACAATATAAATATCATCCGATACCAATGTACAGCCAATTAATCAGTGCATCCTTAATATCCTGTAATATTTAATCATATTACATTTTATATAACACATAGAAAGGAATAATCAAAAAATCTTCAAATCAAACAAAGACAGTTTTTTTTCTCTCCAGTTCCACAATATTTTTGTCATGTTGTGTTTACCATCGTGTTCTCTAAATGTTAATGCACTGATACAGAATTATTCTAGTAAAATTAGGGCTAATTTTAGATTGTAGAATAAAGTGATTATTGCTTTAATGGCTGTTTATTGATCAACACCAACAGCATGACTGTAACACTGACACAAAAAGAATAACGTTAGACAATCACCATTGAAAACCTGCCAGATTGTGAAATGATGCCGTTAAACAGTAAAGCGTGGACGTGAGACAACACACTAAAGACATATAAGACGTGTCCCTAGACAGTTTACACAATAATGATTGTAATACATTTATTTTTATCTGTAATGGCAACATACTGACATAAAGTCAAACTGTGACTGGGACACATCAGGATTTTTGTGAAACCCTGAAGGGACATACAGGTGCATCTCAATCAATTACAATATGATCAAAAAGTTGATTTATTTCATTAATTCAATTAGAAAAGTGAAAATCATATATTATATAGATTCATAACACACAGACTGATATATTTGAAATGTTTATTTCTGTTAATTTTGATGATTATGGCTTACAGCTAATGAAACCCCAAAATCTCAGAAAATTTGCATATTGTGAAAAATTTAAATATTGGAGACTCGTGGTGTCACACTCTAATCAGCTAATTAACACAAAACACCTGCAAAGTAGAGAGTGTAATCAGGCCTTAAATGTTAGGCCCGACAGGGCCCGAGCCCGACAAGTACATTTTGATTGACAGCCTTTTTTAAAAGCCCGAACCCGTTTACAGCCCGACATTATTCAAATGTGCGCAAGGACACAGCTCTTTTGTCTTTGGTCAAGAATGAGTCATTTATACATGTTTTAACAATTTATTTATGACAAAACATATAAGCTACAGCCAACTTGGAAGTTGGAAAAAAAAAAATAAAATAAACCACCCCGCATCTATTTTCGCATTTCTCTCGTGCTAATCAAAATGCATCACATGACCACGCAAGCCCAAGCCCGTGTAAAATGATATTAATTCCCGTCGGGTCCTGTCGGGTTCGGGCAAAGATCTTCAGCTCTTCTACAAAGGTTTCGAGGGCCTTTAAATGGTCTCAGTCTGTTTCAGTAGACTGGCTGTACACAGAGTTCTGTATCCAAGCACAGTAATGGAAAGTTGAATGGAAGGAAACAATGTGGTAGAAAAAGGTTCACAAGCAACAGGGGTAACCGCAGCCTTGAGGGGATTGTGAAATGAAGCCCAATCATATAGAATCTAAGGGGTATTGTGAAGAGGAAGAAGTGACACACCAGACCCAGCAACACAGAAGAGCTGAAAGCCACAATCAGAGCAACCAGGTCTTCCATAAAAACACAAACTGATCACCTCCATGCCACACCGCATTGCTGCAGTAATTCATGCAAAGGGAGCCCCGAACCTTTTCAGTAGTGATGCTCCGATTGATCGGCCACCGATCATGATCGGCCGATATTGGCTAAAAATAGCTTGATCGGCGAACACCAAAAGCGGCGATCAAAAAAGCAGATCACTTGACGGAAATCACTCGCGTGACTTTTTCACACGTGCATGCATATGGCGTTCTATTCCTGCCACAATTCTGAGCGCGTGGTTTGACATTTTGAGAGAAGACAAAGCACTCTATGCGTGTGCGATGTCTCCACTGCGCGCTCAACTGCTCGATTCTGCGCGTGCAGTTTATCCCCTGCTCACTCAACGTGTTCTCCGCGCACGCGCGACTTCTCGATTCTGTGTGCGCTCGACTCTGTCTGCACACGCGTGCAACATTTCTTTTCTGTGCAACATTTCTTTCATACGACGTGTCTTCAGTGAGTATTTAATTACTTATTTATGTATTTTATTGAATTAAGTATTAGAAATACCTGTTTCATTTATTGAAAACTAACCTAATGTAATAAAATACAGGCTTGCATTATTTTATTTTTTGGTTCCTCAACTACATCAGACGTTCATAATAATAACAGAAAAAAAAACACTTGCCATAGTTTAGTCCTTTGTGGCAGTAGCCAGTTTTGGTGTAACAAGTTTTACATTTTGCTGCTAATTATATAATGTAATCAGTGTATTAAGAGGCCACGTCCCATTAAGCTGATCTGATGTGTGTTGGTCCGCCTGACGCCTCTTTGTTTGGAATAATTTTAAGTTACTCTGCCTTATTTGGGAAAGATGGTCTACAGTAGCCTAAAGTTCTCATTTTCTAAAAATGAAATCTTCAAGATCTTGACTGTACCCTATTTCTACAGTTTTCTTTTTTCAATATGGTTAATTTAGAGTTCGTTTAATATCTACAAATACAGTGGTCTCCTAATCGGAGCTTTGTTTTTACCGTCGCCGCGCTCGGCGACAGCATTTGGGTTTGTGCATTTGCTGGCTTTTACCACTGAGTAGCGCTATATAACTACAGACTGACGCCTCATGTCTTAGTTCATTCTCTGCCGCATTAATGAGACGCGCTCCATTAGAACTGCACGTAGTAGCCGATAACATCAAGTGAAACACTGTAGTTGACCAAATTCATAATTGTTGTTGTTGGTCTTTCGGCTGCTCCTGGCAAGGGGTCGCCACAGCGGAATATCCAGTCCGCACTACAACTTGGCACAGGTTTTACGCCGGATGCCCTTCCTGACGCAACCCTCCCATTTTATCCGGGCTTGGGACCGGCACTGTATCCAGTGGCTGGGGTTTGGGCACTGGCTGGAATCGAAACACCTACCACTGAGCCACCAGTGCCCTTCATAATCACAGTACTAAAATTACAGTACAAATGTAGAATTCAAATTAAATCAAATCTTATTAGCATCAAATTTAAGCACAATAAATATTAACACAGTGAGCCTTTAGATTTTATCATGTGTAATTAGAAAAGAAGTGTGTAGGGTTTTATTCATTCATTCATTCATTTTCTATACCGCTTAATCCTGTATTCAGGGTCGCGGGGGACCTGGAGCCTATCCCAGGAGACTTCGGGCACTAGGCGGGGTACACCCTGGACAGGGTGCCAATCCATCACAGGGCACACACACATACACACACCCAATCACACGCTATGGGCAATTTAGGAAAGCCAATTAGCCTAATCTGCATATCTTTGGACTGTGGGAGGAAACCGGAGTACCCGGAGGAAACCCACCAAGCACGGGGAGAACATGCAAACTCCATGCACACAGAGACGGGAATCGAGCCTGGCCGGGGAATCGAACCCAGACCCTGGAGGTGCAAGGCGACAGTGCTAACCACTACACCACCGTGCCACCTAGGGTTTTATTAAAAATATAAATTTCTAAACCAATAAGATCAAATAACACCAAGTTATTATTATAACAGGCTTACTTCGTCACTTATCTAGAGCTTGCTTTCAAAGAAGTTGAGTGGCTTATTAACGTATCTGATGTGCATTGTCTCTAAGTGCCCGATTGGTGTAGCGGTTAGAATGTTCGGCCAGAGATCCACAAAGTGCCGGTTCGAATCCCAGGTGATGTTTTAAAATTGTTTTATTTTAATTATAGGAAAATTAAGATAAAACAAAATAAAATGTTTTAAGCGAGCTTAAGGTAGAGTCTTATAAAGGCTATGTAGTCTTATATAGTTTTATTATATATTTTTTGCACATTAATCTGAGTCCTCATCAGTTAGATCTGTTTAGTTTTTTTTCAGCCTGTCACGGCGTGCGCCCAAATCAATATTGCTCCTCGCTCACTAGTTAGGCATCCTCCCCTTCAGGCGGGTTTGCTAGTAGTGCCTTGCTTTTATGATGTGGAGCAAGCCCGAGATCATATTAACGTTAATTATCGCCATTATAATTTTTTTTAATTTAGTTACAGCAAGAAATCAATGTTTCAATGATATTCTAATTTATTTAAATGCGCCTGTAATCATGATTCATGATTAAAAAAAAAACAAAAAAAACTTAAAAAAAAAACAAAAACATTTTTAATATGAAAAAAATATTTGATGGTAGATTGTGCATTAAAAAATAAGAATAATAAATCAGCATTATCATCGCTCTTCCTGCTGTCTGAAATCCCCCTAAAATGCAAGAGCGTCCCACTAATTGTTTTAACTACACAGGAAAGGAAAATAATTGATTTTTATTTAGTATATTTCCTCATCCTGTATACAGTGGACCCTTTGATTGTGAGTAACTTGGTCTCGTGCGAACGTTTTGCAAGACGAGCAAAATGTTCAAATAAATGTAATAAATGGGCAAGGTCTTGATATACAAGTACTTTAGAACGCATGCTATGGGATTATGGGTAATTGTGTCCCGTGCTCGGTCTCGGTGTCATCCAGAGTCTTTCTCTCTCTCGCTCTCTCTCTAAGCAAGCAGAGATTCCGTTAGTGCGTGCGAGTGTCATTAGAGAGGTTCCATGACGCGCTCGCGCACACACACTAAAGGAATCACTGCTGTAATGTAAGTAATTTTACACAGTAGCCCCCTCACTCCTCTCGTCTTAGTTCCGCTTCACACACTGTGAATTCTGGGTAGTGTGATCATGTTAAGGTTATCTGGACAGGATGAGATGAGGATTAGGGTTTTTTCTCTGTAACATTGTTCTCTCTGTGCTACTAGCACTGGTGCTAACATCTAGTGTGTATGACGAGGTAGAGCTCATCAAAATATTAAATGGAAGTGTTGCGACACACATGAGCCGCAAGTTCATCTCTCCTAGTCTTTTGAATCACAATATTACTGAGAACTAAATTCTGTCTCATGTCCACTTTATAATGTTGTACAGTAAACTCCAGATAAAGAGATCAGACTCACCAGAACCCAGCTGTGTCTCCATGAAGAGTAATAAGTCTGTGGATCTTCCTGCAAACTTTAAACGTGGAGTCTCCTCATCTGTACACAGGTAACATCCCATAATTCTCCGAGTTAAAGTACAAACACATTATCTGTTCATTCTGTATGATGTAGTAATATTCTGTTACATCTCTAATAACTGTGCAGAAAAAAATAGTAAACCTCAAATTAAAATGGGCAGATTTGTTTTCCAGTTCTACAGTATTTTTCTTCAAATGTTAATCCACTCATACAAAATTATTTAATGAAATTAGGACTAAAGTCTAGGTTTACAGCAACCGTGTACAGGATAAACAGTATAGAGAATGAATGAAACATTAGGACTAAACGTTCGGCTGTAGTATTTACAGATGTCGCCTTTAAGACTGCGCGTGTTTTCCTGCGGGATGCCGCAATTTAGCGCGCGGCGTGCCGCGACTTGCCGGAGGCAACATTCGGGAATTTTAAATAAATGTGTTGCGCTTCACTGAATATCCGCCAGAGGGCGCATGGAAGGACTTTATCTAAAAGCCGGACCAAGTACAACAATGAATGTAAGCACGCAGATGAACAGTGCTGAAGCGAACATGAATTTTATTTTGTTTTATAATAGATCTTTCATGATGAATGAGTGTATATGTGCTTCACATTATCAAACACAGGCAAAGGAGACAGAAATTATTGAGGGATCCTCTGAAAAAAGTAAACCTAGCTATCGTTCGTTTAATGTGTTTTTTTTTTCCCTCATTCCATTAGTAAAAAAAATAATTTGCTCTTTTTAACTAAAGTGTCTAATTTATGCTTATGGGTGAATCTTTTTTTTTTTTTTTTTTACTTTAGTATAATTCTGTTTACAGCAGTGAAATATTTCATTTTGATCAAGGTACTCTTATTAGGTTGAGTGTGATTTGCGCATGCGCAGTCTTCAGACCATAGTTTTGCCGGTATAATTTTATTTCCGCCTCAAACCGGAGCATGACGTTGAAACAAGGAAGGATATCAGAACCTGTATTTCAGTTACTGTTAGTTAAAGCCCCTGATTAAACTTAAATCTAATCCATTCACAAAGGACATTTCTGCTTCAAACCGTGTCACATGACCTCATGACGCAGCATTATCACGGACTGAGTCACCTTCTGCTGCGGGCGGAGATTCTCAAAGAAAACTCCTTTAAACCAGGTAAGAAAGCAAACTCGTGTCATTTCTATGTTAAATGTATCTCTTATATGAGCAAATTCATGATTTATGTCAGGAACAACTACTTTGTAGATTGAGTTTTGTGTCCGTGTTTGCTACTGTAGCTAAAACCACCTATATTACCTGCATTAGCATTAGCTAACTAACGTGGTGATTTTCAAAAACACCGGAGTTTATACAGTAAGTCAGCGGCGCCGAAGAAAATAATTATATTTAAGTACCGTTGGTTAACGATGTAAAAATTTATAGGAAAGTGACGTAAACATAGAACAAGCTAATTTGGAGTGAGTGCTGTTTGTAGTGTACTGCTTTCTATACTTTAAACACTGTAATTAAGATTTGCTAACATAAGAACTTGAGCCAGTCCAATTTTTGTTTTTACCTTTTTTTTTTTTTTTTAAAGATCAGTAATGAGTTTCTGAGAATTATATCTGCTCCACTTCAAGCAAGATTACTGGTTTCCTTGGACAAGCAACACTACAAACTAATTGAGATCATCAGAAACTAGGGAGGAACCCGTCAGAGAGAAGACCAGAGATATAATCTTCATCTTCAAGTTCTTGATCTGGTATGTACACGCTCAAAAGCAGAAATTAGCTTGGTGTCAAATGTAATCTTGTGAATGGAAGCCACAGGACCTGAGCAAGGCATCCACATCAAGTTGGCTGTGATGCACTAAATTAAAACATAACTAGCAGAATAAAACTTTAGTTTAACTTGTTCACAGGTTAGTGTATGCTGTCTGAATACAGGTTTCAATGTCTGCCATCTTCATTTTTTCACGCTTTACAAGCCTAACATAACCAACAATACTATGTTTGTTTTTATGTCCCTAGAGCCTGGAGGTGATTACCTCCTGAAATTAATACTTAAAATAATAAACTTTATCATTAATACATAATGTGTGTATATGTATGTCAGTTAGTTTGGCCTATTTATTGAGCTAATTACATTTATCATGCTGCACCATAATCCTAGGTGTTTTTTTCACTCATAGGGAGCATTAAGTGATTTTACATGCATACATCAGACACTGTTTTGCCAAATAGAGCAATTGTCTAACAAATGTCCTTTCTTTTATTAGGTTGTTCAGGAAGATGAAGCTCAGGCAGAACTTGTGAGGTGCACAATGGCCCTGTTTGTCCTCAGGTAGGAAGAGGACTGTCTTCAGCCTCCACAGGAAATCGGGATTGTGACTTATTGAGTTTCCATCAGTCGCACATGAATGTTCCATGTTTTGCCTCTGCTGATTTTGTTTCAGGAACATTTTCTAATTTTCTTTTCAGTCCAATTAATAAATGTATGTTGCAAAGTTGCGTGTTACTATTTGTAATTTTATTCATTCATTCATTTTCTATACCGCGTAATCCTGTGTTCAGGGTCGCGGGGCACCTGGAGCCTATCCCAGGAGACTTCGGGCACTAGGCGGGGTACACCCTGGACAGGGTGCCAATCCATCGCAGGGCACACATACATTTATGGAGTAATTTATTTTAGTCGCAGAGTATTTAGTTTGGTTCTTCTTCAGCAGGTTTGACAAGGACAAAATGTACCCATTGCAAAATTAAATTTGTGGATAAATGCAGACATCTTTTTTTTCCCCTCTCAATTTCAAATTCAGTTAACAGTGTTGAATGACTGTTGGTGTTTATACATTTTGAAAAAAAAAATCTTATTGTTAACATTTTGGATGAAAATATGTTCATTCCACAATAAATGTTTATATAAAGAAATGTGTTTTGAGTGTAAATCAATATGTAATTAAGTTTTTTATGCTTTTATATTTAAATTATGAATGCCTTAAATCTTTTTGATGCAACTTAAAAAAAGGTAATTTGCTCAACCATTCAAAAGTGGTTTATATCAAGTTTATAATTTCAGGTTAGATTTAGTAGAATATTTACATTAAGTAATATAGCCAACTCATTTATTTCTGGAATTGATGCACAGGCTTCATCTTAGGCCTTTTTTTTCTTTCGGTTCTTTCGTTTCTCAGCGCCGAACTGTTGATGTCTCTTTCCAGGACCAGGCATATCGTTCAATTATTATAATTCTTTTGGCCAAATACTGTAGGCAGCCGTAACAGAGGTGAGGGCGCGCGCGTCATCACGTCTGCTTAGCCGACTCTGCGTTCCTCGTAAACTTCAATATAGACGTTTATATTTTTGTTTATTTGTATATGTATGTTATTAATATACATTTTTTAGAGATTGTGTGTGTGTGCATGGAGAGTTTGTGTGGATAAGTTTATGTGGATAAGTTGATAAGTGTATGTTGTCAAAGTATTTGTGGACATAATTAGGGAATTTTTTTTTTTAATTAAGGATGTCTTGAAACATAATGCAGTAACTCTACAGTATTTATTTGAACACGGTAAAGGTGTTAATGTTTCGTACATTCCTTAATTTGTCCTTTCGGTTTGTGTTTTATGCTTCACTGTTTTCAATATACTGTACATACTGTAAAACGTATGGACAACAATGTTCCGGAAGCATTATTAAATATTCAATAAGGCACACACACAATTTAGTTGCAATAAAGTTTTATTAAATTTATAATAAAGCAGGCAGTACTGTATATGGCAAATGGTCACTCAAAATCTTTACAAAAGTAACAGTATTCATTAATTTTTTTTTTTTTTTAGAAAAGAGGAAAACTCAATCTTTTCTTTCTAAGAAGTTCGTTAATTATGTCTCTTATTTGCTTGTTGCTGTGGGGTGGAATTTCCTCGCAACAGCATCGGAAAGTGCTTGAAGCAGAATTACCCCATCAGCGAAACCGGTTTGATAACTTCACACCAAGGATACAGTAGGTGAGAAGGGGTATTACAGTAACGGTTTCTGTGGGTCTTCACCAAGAGGTGATGTGGGTCGCGTTGTATTCAGCGAATAAACTAAAACAAAATCATGTTTGCTTCAGCATTGGAAACAATATTGTATTAGGCCAACTTTATTTAAGATTAAAATAATAGTATATAATATATAATTATATATATAATAGTTTATAATATATAAAACATAATGTAAAATAAAATAATATAAAATAAATAAATATATAACATAAATGGTTAATGATAGCAATAAAATCAGACTTTAATAGTTGGATTTGATACTTTTATTTTTATTTACTGTATAGACATCTTATTATGCTTTATCTGTTATTAATCTCTTCTTCTTCTTTGTCTTTCGGCTGTTCCCTTTCAGGGGTCGCCACAGCGAATCATCTGCCTCCATCTTACCCTATCCTCTGCATCCTCTTCTCTCACACCAACTAACTTCATGTCCTCTCTCACTGCATCCATAAATCTCCTCTTTGGTCTTCCTCTGTTATTAATCTCTCTATTCTCTAATTATGACTTGAATAAATCGGCTCACATCGGAGGGCGCACGGAGCGAGTACTGTAGTCTATATATTTGTGTTTGTTGTTTTCCTGGTGGGGGAGGGGGGCGTTTTTATGTCTGCATTTTATCTATAAATCGTGTGTGTGTGTGTGTACGGAGAGTTTATGTGTGTGCACACGGAGAGTTTATGAGTGTGCCCCTTTGATGTGCTGGGTATGGCGGGGCGTCGACGGCTGGTCAGTGTAAAGTAGCGTACTTTACACACACTGATCAGCAGTTGACGCCCCGCCGTACCCAGCAGATCAAAGGGGCAGTTATCGGCTATGATACGTTGAAGGAGAACTTAATAGTGTAAATGTCTGCAACAATCACTGACCATTAAAATTTTTTTTTTTTTTTTTTTGTAATTAAACACGAAAATAAAATATTAATTATATTTCCATTTCTATATATATATATATATATATATATATATATATATATATATATATATATATATATCACACACACACAAGGGCGTAGGTTTGCTACCTATGACTCCAACTAATACCCCACCCCCCAATCCCCTTTTCCACCCACCAACCTCCCACCCCAACTATGTCCACTGAATAAATGTTTTTCTTAATATGGTGCGAAATCACTTTACATTAATACTAGCAATGCTTCGATTGATATTAATCCACTCGAAATGCAATTCATTAAGTTAAATTAAGGAATAGTGTAAAGTTAAAGGAATGTTTCATAACTGACAAAAAGATAGTCTTTAATAAAATAAAAACTATTCTTTATTGAGCTCTAGTGCAAATGAAACATCTCAATCATTTGTATATATATAAAAGTAGATTACATCTAAACATGAACTACTAGGTAGAGTACCACACAACAGCTCAATGCCTATTGCTCCTATATGAAGGAGACAAAAACATGCCTTCGCCTCTCGTTAACAAAAATAAACTGCTGGCATATTTGTTTGACATCAATATTGTCCAGGCTGTTCTTTTTTTCTTCTGATAAACACTAAAGATGATATTTTGTAGAATGCTGAAAACCTGTAATCATTGATTTACATAGTATTTGTTTTTCCTGCTACGGAAGTCAATGTTTTCAGCTTTTTCCCCCAATATCTTATTTTGTATTCAACAAAATAAAGAAAATCATTAAAGTTTGGAACCACTTAAGGAGTAAATAGTGAGTAAAGTTTTTTTGGGGGTGAACAATGGCTTTGACCCTAACTCTTCCCCTCTGACTGCACTAGGACCGGACAGCATTGCCACCTGATGAAATAGCGTGACAAAAAAGTGAAATGTCAGTTCAAAACTTTTGCCAAAAACACTAATGAATCACTTACATCCTCAGCCTATCACTCCTCATAATGCTAAATATTAGTATAATCAACATGTATAATACACGCACACATATTACACTGTAAAAAATAAATCCTGAAAATAGTTGTTGGAAAAAAGAAATATATGTTGGGCTAATATAATGCTGGTGTCAAAAAAGAAAAATATGTTTTCTCAATGATTGTATAAATTTCATTACTCAACTACGAAAGTTTCATCAAGGCAAGTTTTCATTATATGTATATTACCTTTAGTCTTGTGTTTATGGTGATGTTCTGTAAAGAAACGTTTGCAAAAAAAAATCGCTAAAGTTTGCTAGCGGATAGCACATATTGCACAATATTACAAATATATATTTTTATGTCACATACACTTTACTGCATGCTACAAACAAATATGAAAGTTCAGTAGCACGGCATTTTGCCGAGCATTTGATAACGCATTGTTTGTTTTGCTTACAGCCATACACTATTGTTTTGCTTACACTATTCTTACTTATTGCAACGTGACCACAGTTTTGTAATTTATATTCTGTATATGGACGGCTGAGGAAACCCGAAGACTCATCCGTGTTCATGGTGAAAATGAGCAACTTTTTTAAAAATCGAAATACGGCGCAAAAAACCTTTGGGAGTGAGTAATCTCTCTTATTGGAATGTGTGATAAACATCGGCGCATGTCCTCTGACGTAACATTAGGAACCAACGACAACGTATGATGACGTATAACAGTGTTGTCCAATTTCTTAGGGGAAATATTTATACCCTCCACCTTTCCACTTCGTTTCAAGGGACAAGGGGAAGAAAATAGAATTGTGATTCAGCCTAAGTAAAACTCACCCGTAATTGTCAGGTAAAATTTACTTAATTAAATTAACAATAAAAGAAATCAAGTAAAAGTTACATAATTATATTTAATGCACAAATTAGATTTATTTAAAATAATCAAGTAAAATTAATTCATTATTGTATCAGCAGGCACCTTAATTTTATGAAATTACTATCATTTTGTTTTGTGAGATTTTCCCTTAACTTGGTTTTATCAATTTATATTACTCCCTATAATAATGTAAACATTGCTAATTTATGTTTTGGAAAGAAACTTAAGTAATTATTTCATCTATATCTTTCATAAATCACACAACTAAAATATAATTAAACAGTTTATTCACCAACATTACCAAATATTTGTGACATTCACAGTCTAGATCCAAGTTGTCTTTTTAATAAAAGTGCATTCAGCTAAATTTTGCATCCATAGAAAAAAACTGCACGGCACCAGGGCCTGAAATACTTGTTTTAAACAAAATTGTGTAAAATAAATAAATAAAATACAGCATTCATTTAGAAATAAAATGCAGCAGAAAATACTTTAAACAAACTGTAGAATAAACGTTAAAACTTAATAGCCCTCTGAAGCAGTGAAGTTGCAACATTCAAATCAGCACTCTGGACTAGTGCACTTAAAAGTATGCCATTGAAACCATAACGCATTAAAACATTAAGCTGAACATGTAAACACAACATGTAAAGACTTGTAGTCAAGCCAAATCAAATGTTTTAAGATAACTTCATCTTTAAAGCTTGCACATTTGGTGATAGCTTAATCCCATCAAGTTCTAGTAGAACTTTCTGAAAATAGCTCAAATGTGTAGCGCAGTGCTCGGAGCTATTGCCACATTCTTGCAAAATTTCCTCTCCTTCAAGGATTATGGATACACCAACTGGTCCTTCCCCTTCAACAGCACAGACGACAAGGATTTTAAGAAGGTGCATACTGGCATCACTTCGTCTGTCCCCCTGCATTAAATGTACAAGAAAATAAATAATTTATTTTGAGAAACAAAAAAAAAAAAATCTGAATTGCTTCTACCTGTGCTGATTTCATTTCACTGAGAAAAGAAAAAATACAAATAATTGATAATAAAAAATGACCATCACTTCATATACTTCAGATTGTTAAACTTGGGTTAAATTGCTTTAGCAATAATTTTGCATCACTAAAACATTGTAAAACATGGCATGAGATGGCTACACTCCATAGATTACTCTGCACCTTTACAGTGTCAGGAAATCCTATGATGAATGCTGAGTTTGTATTTAAAGGGTTAGTCCAAACATGAAAATTCGTTCAATAATTACTCAGATTTATATATTCATTTGCATTTATATGCTTCTGTCCAATACAACAAACACTATATTCAAGGTATTAATAAATTGTATAATTAATAAGAAAACAATGCTTTACCAGGCAATCATCAAAGAGATCCTCTTCAGATTCATGTCTCATCTTTACGCTTTGTTTCTGTGAAAATATTTACATTGTATCATTACATAATCTTTTATTCGTACAACTACATTTAGGCATTTCTTCATCTTTTGTAAGTTTGCCTTTATCCAAAGCAAATTACAAAAGAGGAAGGCATCAAGCATGTCAAGCAGTGCTACTAACACAAAGTTTCTGACACCGTTAGAAAAATACAAGATAGATCAGCGAGGGATTAAGGAAAAAGTGAGAAGCAAGAATCATGTGTGGAAAGATTAAGCATGCAGGGTCACAGGATGACTCGACTTATTTTTATTGTCTGCAATGCGATTTAGACAAATTAGAGCTGCTGTCAATACTGTATGAACATATGTACAGGTTCTTTACTCGTAACTCCATTTATAAAGTTCGGCTTCAGAAAAAAAACGTTTATTGCTAGTGCTCTTTTACCATTTAATGCTTTAACACAAACGACTCAGTTTGTTCAGAAATGGCACCTAACTGGCGAGCCTTTGTCTGAACACGCCGTTTTCACGAGGTGTGGGGGGTAAGAAACACACATCTCGGTGTATTAATCCGCGCGCTCGGTTCGTTATTTATTTATTTATTTATTTACCACAGGACCCCTGGGGGGCTCCGTAGGTTCAGGTTTTTACACGAAAACTGTGTTTTGTGAACGTTTTGTACTTTATTCATTCATTTTCTATACCGCTTAATCCTGTGTTCAGGGTCGCAGGGGACCTGGAGCCTATCCCAGGAGACTTCGGGCACTAGGCAGGGTACACCCTGGACAGGGTGCCAATCCATCGCAGGGCACACACACATACACACACACACACACACACACACACACACATTCACACACTACGGGCAATTTAGGAACGCCAATTAGCCTAACCTGCATATCTTTGGACTGTGGGAGGAAACCGGAGTACCCGGAGGAAACCCACCAAGCACGGGGAGAACATGCAAACTCCATGCACACAGAGACGGGAATCGAGCCTGGCCGGGGAATCGAACCCAGACCCTGGAGGTGCAAGGCGACAGTGCTAACCACTACACCACCGTGCCGCCGTTTTGTACTTTATGATTTTTAAATATGACCGTTAGATACGTTGGTCAGGAAACTCCTGAAGTCAGATGCAGACACACTTTCAGTCACAAACTGCTGTGAAAAAAATAGAGATAGATATTCAATTAAAATTCATGATACTTAATTTAGCAAATGAACAATATTTATACTTTGTTCCTCTCGCTTCACAACTCATGAGAACAGACCGAAACCAGAACCGAACCGCAGATTAAGGAAAAAGTGAGAAGCAAGAATCATGTGTGGAAAGATTAAGCATGCAAGGTCACAGGATGACTCGACTTCTTTTTCTTGTCTGCAATGCGATTTAGACAAATTAGAGCTGCTGTCAATACTGTATGAACATATGTACAGGTTCTTTACAGTTGAAATTTAACTTGTAACTTATTAATAAAATTCGGATTCAGACAAAAACGTTTATTGCTAGTGCTCTTTTACCATTTAATGCTTTAACACACATGACTCAGTTTGTTCAGAAATGGCATCTAACTGGCGAGGCTTTGTCTGAACACCCCGTTTTCACGAGGTGTGGGGGGTAAGAAATACACATCTCGGTTTATTAATCCGCGCGCTCCGTTCGTTATTATTTTATTTATTTATTTATTTATTTACCACAGGACCCATGGGGGCTCCGTAGGTTCAGGTTTTTACACGAAAACGGTGTTTTGTGAATCTCCACACTATTAAAAACTGAAATATTGCTAATTGTACGTCCTGAGATTAAGATGAACATTAATTGGGAGTCATGAAAGCGAGAATCACATCCAAAAAAGAAAGCTAAACTTACCTCGAACACGACAAACTCTAGCTGCAGCCACGCCGTGTTGTAACCTCCGTGATGATTCCCAACCGACTGATACACAGCGCGGGCACAGCGTCTCCAAACACGCATGCACAGTTTAATTTGCACACATTTTCGGCTTCAGTAGACACACAATACTTCAGACTGAAACACGACTGCCCCCTACAGGTAATGAAGGGCATGTTCACAGCTTCCCGCACGCAGCCGCGCAAAGCCGCGGCAAGTCACGGGATCCCTTTTCTCGAAACGCGCGTTTTTAATGGCGACATCTGTAAGTGGTTGAATTTATTGTCTTGAACAATGTTTGTTTGTTCCCAGTGATCCACAGAAGACAGGAGACGGAAACAAAAAGATAATTATTGCAGATACGGGGTAAGATCAACACTAACTACATCACACACTGGTGTTAAAAATCTCTCTGCTGTTATTTCATACAGAGTGATTAGAAAATAACAAACATACAGGTGATATACAGAGTGACAAAACCATAAAGAACTGTCTGTGGTAACCAGTCAGACCACTGTGATCTTTAATAATTAACCCCCATGTCTCACCATGTCTTCCAACTTCACTCTGTCAAAGACACGACCAAGAATCTGCTGCTGTAAATGAATTCCAGAAGAAGTTCAGATTAAATCTGATGAAGAAGTTTGAGTGTGTAAATGGAGTGATAATAAATCAGGAAAAGCGAACACTCCTGAATGAGATCTACAGAGAGCTCTACATCACAGAGGGAGACAGTGGAGACGTCAATAAAGAACATGAGGTGAGACAGATCGAGGCAGCGTCCAGGAGAAGAACATCAGAGGAAACACCAATCAAATGCAGTGACATCTTTAAGCCCTTATCTGATCAAGACAAACCCATCAGAACTGTGCTGACAAAGGGAGTCGCTGGCATCGGAAAAACCGTCTCTGTGCAGAAGTTCATTGTGGACTGGGCTGAAGGGAAAACAAATCAGGACGTCCCCCTCATATTTCCACTTCCTTTCAGAGAGCTGAATCTGATGAAGGAGCAGAAACTGAGTCTGATGGAGCTCCTTCATGTCTGTTTTAAGGAAACAAAAGAAACAGAAATGTCCAGTTTGGAAAAGGTTCTATTTATTTTTGATGGATTGGACGAGTGTCGTTTCTCTCTGGATTTCCAGAACACAGTGAGAGTGTGTGATGTAACTGAATCAGCATCAGTGCCTGTGCTGCTGATAAACCTGATCAAAGGGAATCTGCTTCCCTCTGCTCTCATCTGGATCACCTCCCGACCTGCAGCAGCTGATCAAATCCCCTCTGAGTGTGTCGATCGAGTCACAGAGGTACGAGGGTTCAATGACCCACAGAAGGAGGAGTACTTCAGGAAGAGGATCAGTGATCAGAGCCTGGCCAATGACATCATCACACACCTGAAGTCATTAAGAAGCCTCTACATCATGTGTCACATCCCAGTCTTCTGCTGGATCTCAGCCGCTGTTCTAGAGAGAATGTTGGGTGAAGCAGAGAGAGGAGAGATCCCCAAGACTCTGACTCAAATGTACACACACTTCCTCATCATTCAGATAAACATCATAAGAGAAAAGTACTCAGAGAAGCAGGAAAGTGATGAAGAAATGCTTCTCAAACTGGGACGACTGGCTTTTGAGCAGCTGGAGAAACACAACCTGATCTTCTATGATGAAGACCTGAGAGAATGTGGCATTGATGTGAGAGAAGCAGCAGTGTACTCAGGTGTGTGTATGCAGATCTTCAGAGAGGAGTTTGGGCTTCACCAGAGTAAAGTGTACTGCTTTGTTCATCTGAGTATTCAGGAGCATCTCGCAGCTCTGTATGTGCACCTGATGTGCATGAGGGAAAAGCGAAATGTTCTTAAACCGAGTCGGTCCTTTAATACAATCTCAGATGTCCACATTAGTGCTGTACGTCAGGCCTTAAACAGTAAGACTGGACATCTGGATCTTTTCCTCCGCTTTCTTCTGGGTCTCTCACTGGAGTCCAATCAGAAACTCTTACATGACTTAGTAACACAGACAGGAAGTAGCTCACAGAGCAAAGAGGAAACAGTTCAGTACATTAAGAAGATGATCAGTGAAGATCTTCCTACAGAGAAATCCATCAATCTGTTCCACTGTCTGAATGAACTGGGTGATGATTCTCTAGTGGAGGAAATCCAACACTACCTGAAATCTGGAAAACAAAGTGAACTCTCTCCTTCACAGTGGTCTGCTCTGGTGTTTGTGTTACTGACATCAGCAGAGGATCTGGAGGAATTTGACCTGAATAAATATATCAGTCCAGAGAAGATAACAGAAGATGTTCTTGTGAGGGTGATGCCTGTGATTGCAGCATCCAGAAAAGCAACGTAAGTAAATCTGTATAAATCTGTTCTACTGTAGAAAGAGAGAAACTGAAAACACTTTGATTTACTTTAAGATGTTTTGAGCTTCAGGTGATACAGAGTGGTGTTCATTCATTCATTCATTTTCTATACCGCTTTATCCTTATATACAGGGTCGCGGGGGCCTATCCCAGGAAACTTAGGGCACAAGGCGGGGTACACCCTGGACAGGGTGCCAATCCATCGCAGGGCACACACACATACACACACTCATTCACACACTACGGGCAATTTGGGAATGCCAATTAGCCTAAACTGCATGTCTTTGGACTGTGGGAGGAAACCGGAGTAAACCCACCAAGCACGGGGAGAACATGCAAACTCCATGCACACAGAGACGGGAATTGAGCCTGGCCGGGGAATCGAACCCAGGGCAGATATTAAATGTGTGGAAGACATTTTCTGTCAGTTGAGGTGAAAAACACTTTTTAACTCTTGCATTAATGTCTTGTTGCCTGAAATAATGAGAAACATTATTGATATTCTGATTTCTTTTGTCAGTAAGGTTGGTTTTATTCTGGATATTTAACACATGTTCACACCCTAGAGTTCAGAGGAGAGTCTGTAAAAATCCTGTAAAACAAAACTGTTTATTTACATAAACCTTATTAATTTCACACCCACGTCTACAGTATTTAACATTTTCATTGTAACTTTCTTTTATTTTTCTTCACATTAAATGTGTGTTAGACTAGAAGTGCAGTTACAGATGTCGCCCTTAAAACCCTGCGTGTTTTCCCGCGGGATGCCGCAATTTAGCGCGCGGCTTGCCGCGACTTGCCGGAGGCAACATTCGGGAATTTAAAATAAATGTGTTGTGCTTCACTGAATATCCGCCAGATGGCGCATAGAAGGACTTTATCTAAAAGCCGGTGGTCCGGGAAAGTCAGTTTCCCTATGTTTCCCCGGTGGCGCGCAGATTCAAATCATGACGTCACTCGCTACCTAACGCTGAGAAGGCGATCGAGGATTTTAACAGTTTTTCTCTCGTTTTAAAGTGTTTTTATGAACTTTTTGAATTAAACAAATAACCTATGCATAATAATCGAGTGTCTTTTCGCTTTTTTTTTGTATATTTGAAGATAAATCATACGTTTTAAGCCGCTGCAAAAGGCTGGTTTGCTGGGCGAGTACTGACATCACGACTACTTTTATTACACCTACATTTGTTTATTTGTATATGTATGTTATTAATATTAATTTTTTAGAGATTGTGTGTGCGTGCACGGAGAGTTTGTGTTGATAAGTGTATGTGGATAAGTTGATAAGTGTATCAGAAAGCATTAAAATGTTCATTTGAATTAAAATGACACACACACACGTCTGTATATACAGTATATCAATTACATATATATCAATTTCATTAGTTCGTTCATTCTATTTGAAGCTTCGGATGTTTTTTATTTTTTTTTGGTTTGGTTAGATTAGTTCTGAACTCGCTTCCGTGAAACTATCGCTAAAACAATGTACTGAGCCCTCCTGAGGATATAAAGCTTTATTATTGTGTTTGAATAAATATTCAGATCTACCACAGCAGGTAATAAACTATGATGTGTCATAACCGAAGCAAACACCACGATTATGCCTCGTTTCATTCGACGGGAACGTGGTTCACTTGGCCGCGGTGTATTATAGACCTGTGGAATGTTTCACTGTTTATGCTCACATAAGAGTAATAAAAGCGAGTGAAATGTGGAAATGATGTGTGGCAACTCAATGAGGACTAAAGCAAAGATTTCGGTAACTCCACTGAGTGTAACATCTGCATAGTGACACTGAACATCTTCACTTTTCCGTTTACCTCTGAAAAAAAAGCTGTATTTTGTTTGTTTATATTTAGAGTTTTTATAACAGTAGAACAAGTACCCGCGCGCGCGCACACACATAGACACACACACACACACACACACACACAGACACACACACACACACACTCCCCTGAGCCCTCGGGAAACATCCAATCACCGTCGGTATACAAATGAGTCAAGACGTAGCCTAACGTGGTGTCGTGTCGGATTTCAGTGGTCACGGAGTGGGAAGACTTTGAAGAAGCTGCAGTGACAGTAAACAGCTGAACAACTTCACTTTTCCGTTTACCTCTGAGGAAAAAAAAGCTGTATTTTGTTTGTTTATATTTAGAATTTTTATAGTAGTATATAAGTTATAGTTTGGTCTGTACTGTAGTTCGCACCCTTGTAGAGAATAAATAAATGAATAACACCTTCATATCCCCTCTCAAGAGTGTCATAGTCCATTGTTAGTTTTAATGATCTGGCTGAAACTAATTATCACTACATAAGTACCCTAACACCATTGATCATGAGTCTCAGCTGAACCTAATTCTATACTTGTAACAGAAAATGTAGATGCAGATTCCAAATGTGCATTTATATAATAGATAGATAGATAGATAGGTGTGTGTGTGTGTGTGTGTGTGTGTGTGTGTGTAGGCTCTACGCAGGGGCAAGAGAGGGCAGCGCACCCTTAAATGTCTGCACATGTTAATATATTCCTAAAATGTATATATTACAAGTTGATAAACTGATCTGCGGTAGCGGAAAAATCCGCTGAAAATAGGACATGCTGCAGCGCACGCGCACACACACACATACACACGCGCGCACACACACACACACACACAGACACACCTCCCTTGAGCCCTGCTCTCTGTCGGATTTCAGCGGTCACGGAAAGACTTTGAAGCAGTTTATATATGAATCTAAGCTTGAACTTATCAGCATTGTAAATATATAATACTTTTCAAATAAAATCGCTATTACTTTGACCCTGAAGTTTAGTTTAGCACACACCAAAAACAGAAAAGTCATTTCTGGTAAATCAACGGAATGTGTAGTTTATTTACAGTAATTCATTAAAAAATGAATATACATTGTACAGTACACGGTAAACACGGGAAAGATTACAAAATGAAAAAACAAACAGTGTCTACTTTATAAACAGCTTAGTATGTGCGTCGAGATGCTGAAATCCCTTGCATGTTTTTGCTTCCAAGTGGAGAGATATTTGACCGATAGCCTAGAACAAAAGATCTATAGGTGTGATCACAACTCCCTCCGACCGACCGTGCCATCAATCACTGACCACCTCAGAAGTTCCCTCCAATGTATGGCTGCAATACTTGTTTTGCAAGTATTTTTAACAACATTCAAAGGCTTCAAAGGGGCAGTTATCGGCTATGACACGTTGAAGGAGAACTTAATAGTTCTCAAAAATAGTGTAAATGTCTGCAACAATCACTAACCATTAAAATGTTTTTTTTTTTTTAATTAAACACGAAAATATTAATTATATTTCCATATATACACACACACACACACACACAAGGGCGTAGGTTTGCTAGGTTTTCTTAATATGGTGCGAAATCACTTTACATTAATACTAGCAATGCTTCGATTTATATTAATCCACTCGAAATGCAATTCATTAAGTTAAATTAAGGAATAGTGTAAAGTTAAAGGAATGTTTCATAACTGACAAAAAGATAGTCTTTAATAAAATAAAAACTATTCTTTATTGAGCCCTAGTGCAAATGAAACATCTCAATCATCTGTATATATATAAAAGTAGATTACATCTAAACATGAACTACTAGGTAGAGTACCACACAACAGCTCAATGCCTATTGCTCCTATATGAAGGAGACAAAAACATGCCTTCGCCTCTCGTTAACAAAAATAAACTGCTGGCATATTTGTTTGACATCAATATTGTCCAGGCTGTTCTTTTTTTCTTCTGATAAACACTAAAGATGATATTTTGTAGAATGCTGAAAACCTGTAATCATTGATTTACATAGTATTTGTTTTTCCTGCTACGGAAGTCAATGTTTTCAGCTTTTTTCCCCAATATCTTATTTTGTATTCAACAAAATAAAGAAAATCATTAAAGTTTGGAACCACTTAAGGAGTAAATAGTGAGTAAAGTTTTTTGGGGGTGAACAATGGCTTTGACCCTAACTCTTCCCCTCTGACTGCACTAGGACCGGACAGCATTGCCACCTGATGAAATAGCGTGACAAAAAAGTGAAATGTCAGTTCAAAACTTTTGCCAAAAACACTAATGAATCACTTACATCCTCAGCCTATCACTCCTCATAATGCTAAATATTAGTATAATCAACATGTATAATACACGCACACATATTATATGTTATATACTGTATAATCAACATTCAGATTGACCTCCTGTGAACTCGCCTCTTCACCTGAACTACAACATGGCTGATCTGCTTCTGTCCCCTAATTGAAAAACATTGAGGGATTCCTTATGAGCATGGACAGAGAATGCCTCAGCCTATTATTGGTAACAATGTTAAATCTCAGGACAACTACAGTGGCTTGCAAAAGTATTCGCCCCCCGTGAACTTTTCCACATTTTGTCACATTACAGCCACAAACATGAATCAATTTTATTGGAATTCCACGTGAAAGACCAATACAAAGTGGTGTACACGCGAGAAGTGGAACGAAAATCATACATGATTTCAAACATTTTTTTTTTTACAAATAAATAACTGAAAAGTGGGGTGTGTGTAATTATTCAGCCCCCTTTGGTCTGAGTGCAGTCAGTTGGCCATAGACATTGCCTGATGAGTGCTAATGACTAGAGAGCACCTGTGTGTAATCTACACTCTCTCCATCGCTGTCTGATATACAGCACAGGTGTTTAGGTTCTGTTACCTGACAAAACAGGATAAACACATGCCATTTAAACAGCAATCATTTTATTTCACTTTTTCTGAGTCTTAGTGTGCAAACCTCGAATCAAATCATTAATGTTCGCCAAGTAAGTGCATGCATTTTAAAAACTATTTTTCTGAAGTGGATTGTCTATTGGTGTCAACAAAATTCTAGCCATATGGCAATATTAGTATATTAGTTTATCAATTTCTTTCACAATACTGATTTCTGACAAACAGTCACTAGATTAGGAGACTGACAGGGATCATATTTATACTTTTACATTTAGCTGTTTAATCTGCTGTTAGTTTTACGTCCGTATTCACAGACTATATCCTGGCCTGCTGTACTGAATGTGAGTCCACTGCATTTGGCGCTGCTTGTGTCTGAACGCAGCCAATCGTCTATCACATGATGGCAGGGAAAGGCACAGCCAATCAAAATGTTCATATGTGTTTTGGGGGCGGGAGGACTCAAGGAGAGAACGTGATTTATCCCTTTCTGCCTGTCTAGGTTAATGTTGACAGAACGATTTAAAAAAAAGTGGATTAAATTATTGGTGGGGACATTTCAATGGTCGGAGGATATTTACATTTACATTTAGGCATTTAGCAGACGCTCTTATCCAGAGCGACTTACATTTTTATCTCATTACACATCTGAGCAGTTGAGGGTTAAGGGTCTTGCTCAAGGGCCCAACAGTGGCAACTTGGTGGTTGTGGGGTTTGAACCTGGGATCTTCCGAACCGTAGTCCAATGCCTTAACCACTGAGCTACTCCTGGCCCCTCATACTGGTGGGGACACATCCCCTCCGTCCACCCTAAATCTACGCCCCTGTATATATATAATTTAAAACTATTTATTCATTTGTCTTTTATTTACTTACTTACTAGCGAATGCTTTTTTAGGGCTCTAAAAACTACGGCAGTATGAATGACAATGGAATAGGACGTTTGAGTTGCACCGGTCACACACACACACACACACACACACACACACACACACACACACACAATAAATATATATATATATAATTAAATTCTTAAAACATCGTGTTCACCCATGCACTGAAAAAAAAGAACTTGTAAGATTTACTTGATAAAATCCTCATAACAATTTGGACACAGATTTTAAGTAAATTTTATTGCTCCAATATTAAGGCTGAATCCCAACCCTTCCCCCTACCCTTCCATTTGACGCGTTCACGTGCAGGGGTAGTGGTGTCTCATTTCTCTTTTGGTTGGAGGTGTAGGGGGAGGGGGAAGGGCCAGATAGCCCTCCAAACGAAGATTTTTCAGGACCTCACTTCAAACGAAGGGCTAAGCGAAGTTTTCAACATGGCTGCTCACTCGAGCAAACAGACCCATAAATGTTAAGTCATTTTTGCCATTAATAAAGATTTTTATGACAAGTTTTCATTATATGTATATTACCTTTAGTCTTGTGTTTGTGTTTATGGTGATGTTCTGTAAAGAAACGTTTGCAAAAAAAATCGCTAAAGTTTGCTAGCGGATAGCACATATTGCACAATATTACAAATATATATTTTTATGTCACATACACTTTACTGCATGCTACAAACAAATATGAAAGTTCAGTAGCACGGCATTTTGCCGACCATTTGATAACGCATTGTTTGTTTTGCTTACGGCCATACACTATTGTTTTGCTTACACTATTCTTACTTATTGCAACGTGACCACAGTTTTGTAATTTATATTCTGTATATGGACGGCTGAGGAAACCCGAAGACTCATCCGTGTTCGTGGTGAAAATGAGCAACTTTTTTAAAAATCGAAATACGGCGCAAAAAACCTTTGGGAGTGAGTAATCTCTCTTATTGGAATGTGTGATAAACATCGGCGCATGTCCTCTGACGTAACATTAGGAACCAGCGACAACGTATGATGACGTATAACAGTGTTGTCCCATTTCTTAGGGGAAATATTTATACCCTTCCCCTTTCCACTTCGTTTCAAGGGACAAGGGGAAGAAAATAGAATTGTGATTCAGCCTAAGTAAAACTCACCCGTAATTGTCAGGTAAAATTTACTTAATTAAATTAACAATAAAAGAAATCAAGTAAAAGTTACATAATTATATTTAATGCACAAATTAGATTTATTTAAAATAATCAAGTAAAGTTGCAGGAACCTTAATTTTATGAAATTACTATCATTTTGTTTTGTGAGATTTTCCCTTAACTTGGTTTTATCAATTTATATTACTCCCTATAATAATGTAAACATTGCTAATTTATATTTTGGAAAGAAACTTAAGTAATTATTTCATCTATATCTTTCATAAATCACACAACTAAAATATAATTAAACAGTTTATTCACCAACATTACCAAATATTTGTGACATTCACAGTCTAGATCCAAGTTGTCTTTTTAATAAAAGTGCATTCAGCTAAATTTTGCATCCATAGAAAAAAACTGCACAGCACCAGGGCCTGAAATACTTGTTTTAAACAAAATTGTGTAAAATAATAAATAAATAAAACACAGCATTCATTTAGAAATAAAATACAGCAGAAAATACATTAAACAAACTGTAGAATAAACGTTAAAACGTAATATCCCTCGGAAGCAGTGAAGTTGCAACATTCAAATCAGCACTCTGGACTAGTGCACTTTAAAGTATGCCATTGAAACCATAACGCATTAAAACATTAAGCTGAACATGTAAACACAACATGTAAAGACTTGTAGTCAAGCCAAATCAAATGTTTTAAGATAACTTCATCTTTAAAGCTTGCACTTTTGGTGATAGCTTAATCCCATCAAGTTCTAGAAGAACTTTCTGAAAATAGCTCAAATGTGTAGCGCAGTGATCGGAGCTATTGCCACATTCTTGCAAAATTTCCTCTCCTTCAAGGATTATGGATACACCAACTGGTCCTTCCCCTTCAACAGCACAGACGACAAGGATTTTAAGAAGGTGCATACTGGCATCACTTCGTCTGTCCCCCTGCATAAAATGTACAAGAAAATAAATAATTTATTTTGAGAAACAAAAAAAAAATCGGAATTGCTTCAACCTGTGCTGACTTCATTTCACAGAGAAAAAAAAATAATACAAATAATTGATAATAAAAAATGACCATCACTTCATATACTTCAGATTGTTAAACTTGGGTTAAATTGCTTTAGCAATAATCTTGCATCACTAAAACATTGTAAAACATGGCATGAGATGGCTACACTCCATAGATTACTCTGCACCTTTACAGTGTCAGGAAATCCTATGATGAATGCTGAGTTTGTATTTAAAGGGTTAGTCCAAACATGAAAATTCGTTCAATAATTACTCAGATTTATATATTCATTTGCATTTATATGCTTCTGTCCAATACAACAAACACTATATTGAAGGTATTAATAAATTGTATAATTAATAAGAAAACAATGCTTTACCAGGCAATCATCAAAGAGATCCTCTTCAGATTCACGTCTCATCTTTACGCTTTGTTTCTGTGAAAATATTTACATTGTATCATTACATAATCTTTTATTCGTACAACTACATTTAGGCATTTCTTCATCTTTTGACTCGACACAGGATGACTTGACTTATTTTTATTGTCTGCAATGCGATTTAGACAAATTAGAACTGCGGTCAAGCCAGCCCCGATTGATTTTAGTGTGCGCACATATTACAGTGATTACGGTAGTTTCAGGACCGACACAGAGACAACGCGCTTTCAGAGCGCTTTTCATTTTGACGCCCAGGACTGAGAGATAATACAACATGCTCGTCAATTTTTACTTGCTTATTTATTTGCATTCAAGCAGTGCTACTAACACAAAGTTTCTGACACCGTTAGAAACAGATATTTGCATTTCTGCTTTAATGTCCGTGTTATTTATTGGTGACTTTGACGGTTGTCTGTTACAATATTTTTCTTAAATATTCACCATTCAAATAATTGTTTTATGTAGATAAGTTACAGCAGAATTCGTAGAAAACAGACAAAATAATTTATTTAGTCTTTCTAAATTCCAGAATTGATTTTTATTTTGTTTTACTGTTCAAAAGTAGCAGTTATTCTTCAATGAATGTTTTCTATAATGAGGATTAACGTCTGCTTTGGAAGAGAGGTCAAATAAACAAATGTTCACAATGGGGAAAAAAAGTTAAATAAAATGCCTTTATTTCACTTCAGAGACCTATGAAAAAATAAATTCTAGTAAGTATAAAACGCCATGGTCAGTTTTTATCCCATATAATGTACACACATTATATGATAAAAAAAAAAAGTAGAAAAAAACAATGATCAGTTCTTATTCAGGACGTCCCATACTATATACACACCAAATATGAAACAATTTTACTGCAGCATTTTTCAGATATTGGACATTATTACACTTTAAAGGGGTATAAAGACCCCATTTCTAATAAGTAGAAAAAAACAATGATCGGTTCTTATTCAGGACGTCCCATACTATATACACACACCAGATATGAAACTATTTTACTGCAGGATTTTTCAGATATGGGGCATTCTCTCTGTGTTGTTCATGAAACTACCGTAATCACTGTAATATGCGCGTGTACTAAAATCAATCGCGGCTGGCTTGACCGTGTTTTTCTGAACCGCGGCTGGCTTTACCGCAGTAAATTAGAGCTGCTGTCAATACTGTATGAACATATGTACAGGTTCTTTACTCGTAACTCATTAATAAAGTTCGGCTTCAGAAAAAAAAACGTTTATTGCTAGTGCTCTTTTACCATTTAATGCTTTAACACACACGACTCAGTTTGTTCAGAAATGGCATCTAACTGGCGAGCCTTTGTCTGAACACCCCGTTTTCACTCGGGGTGGGGGTAAGAAACACACATCTCGGTGTATTAATCCGCGCGTTCGTTATTATTTTATTTATTTATTTATTTACCACAGGACCCATGGGGGCTCCGTAGGTTCAGGTTTTTACACGAAAACGGTGTTTTGTGAATCTCCACACTATTAAAAACTGAAATTGCTAATTGTACGTTCTGAGATTAAGATGAACATTAATTGGGAGTCATGAAAGCGAGAATCACATCCAAAAAAGAAAGCTAAACTTACCTCGAACACGACAAACTCCAGCTGCAGCCACGCCGTGTTGTAACCTCCGTGATGATTCCCAACCGACTGATACACAGCGCGGGCACAGCGACTCCAAACACGCATGCGCAGTTTAATTAGCACACATTTTCGGCTTCAGTAGACACACAATACTTCAGACTGAAACACGACTGCCCCCCTACAGGTAATGAAGGGCATGTTCACAGCTTCCCGCACGCAGCCGCGCAAACCCGCGGCAAGTCACGGGATCCCTTTTCTCGAAACGCAGGTTTTTAATGGCGACATCTGTATACACACACTGTGTTATGAGGGTTAGCTTCAATATGGCGCCCCTTGGTATACTACACATATGGGAGCCCCAATGCAGGACTCGGAGTGGGCGTTGGGCCGTGGATTGTTTATTTTCGCTGGGGACTGGTTGGTTCGCGTGAACACCACGCAGCGTTATGAAGAGAATGAAGGCCCGCTTATGTCGGCGCGTGCCACCGTACTTCTCGTACTTAAAGGTAGGTAAATTATATTAGTGCTTTATGATTCACTTCTCTTTTCACCTTCTCTCTTCTCTTTCTATTTCTTTTCTATCTTTCTATTTCTTCTCCTTTCTATCTTTCTATTTCTTTTCTATGTTTCTACTTCTTTTCTTTTCTATCTTTCTATTTCTTTTCTTTCTTTCTATTTCTTTTCTTTCTTTCTATTTCTTTTCTATCTTTCTATTTCTTTTCTATCTTTCTATTTCTTCTCTTTTCTATCTTTCTATTTCTTTTCTATGTTTCTACTTCTTCTCTTTTCTATCTTTCTATTTCTTTTCTTTTCTATCTTTCTTTTCTTTTGTTCCCTATACCAGAGCCACGCTCTCGTACCTGGTGCTATCTAATGTTCGCACAGCGTGCGCTGGTTTCTGGGAACTTAAATATCCTACTGGCCAGGTGTAGCTCGTCTCCGTTGATTGCCAATGCTGCGGGGTTGCCTAGCAACCGCCCGTCGCATGTGTGGCCGTGTTACACACTGAGCCGATTTCATTGTTCTTAGTGAAACGTTTCTGTTATTATATCTATATAGAAGGATTGTAATTGATGTGAGGGGTTGCCAGTGTGTTGCCTCTTATCGGTGCACTACTGTCGACAAGCCCCCAATCAACCTGTGTGTGATTCTGTGACTTTTAATTTGCTTAAAGGGGCCTAGTTAAGGACAATTCACTTTTGGATCATTTTGGTCAGTCTAATGATTCACTCTTGTGTGTGTACATGCAAAAACTACGTTTTTTCTCTCTCTTGTGCTGCGGAATTGTGGGTAATCGTCTCTCACTGCTATAATCAACATCCGTGCACGTGTGTTTACTATAACACTCTGACCACATGTTTGTGTAAAACTTTTTTTTTTTGTTATTGTAAGCGTGTGCGTAAAGCAACAGAATGTCTCATTACAAAGGTTAAAGATCCATTTTCTCTCTCTCTCTGTGTAACAGCCTGTAACACCCCTCCTCTTCTCACCTTCACATACACACACGCACACACACACACACACACGCGCACACACAATCTCTCTCTAATGGAAACACTGCTCTGTCGCGATTCTTTTCAAAAGTGCAGGTTAATTTCTTATTTTTTTTACTTTACAGCAGTGTCATTAACGATGTTCCTTGTTCATTTTTCAGATAAAACAGTCTTTCCGTTAACACACACACACACACACACACACACACAGCGCCTGCGTGCCTAAACGGAAACTTATCTGTCGGGATTTATTTTCACTTTTTTTTTAAAGGTAAAGTGCAGGTTAATTTGTTTTATTTTTACTTTATATTTTGTATTAATTATTTTATGTATTTATTTTTTGGGGCTGTAGAAAGAATAATTTGAGTTTCCATTACTTCTTATGGGGAAATTCAGTTTGACGAGTTTTTATGAATTATGCTCGTAATCCAAGTTTCCACTGTGTGTGTGTGTGTGTGTGTGTGTATATATATATATATATATATATATATATATATATATATATATATATATATATATATATATATATATATAATCTTAATTCTATTTGTTAGCCTTTAAGCATTGTTATGAATTGTGCTACATGCTTAAAATCAATGCAAATCTTTTAATGTCGCTGTAAATACTGAAACTCTCTGTAAATCTACATCATCCCCTTCAGTCAAATTTTAAATTAATTATGTTATTAAACTGAATGTTGCATTGACGTTACAACTTTAGTTCTATTTCACGCTGTAGTTCTTTGATGTAATTATTTGTCTCTCAACCACACACACACACAGACACACACACACACACACACACACACACACTGTTAGCCTGTTAGCTAATGCTAGGTACTGTATCTACATAAATCACCTTCACCAATGGGCTGGTTATCATTTCAGTATCTCACTAATTACAGAACAAATCTAATGTCTCATCTGTTCAGATAAATCTAACTCTGAATAAAACTTTTTGTTTTTCCATCAGACTCTCACTTCCTAATCTGTCTGAATCTTATGCTCCATGTTTATACAGCGTGTGTGTGTGTGTGTGTGTGTGTGTGTGTGTGTGTGTGTGTGTGTGTGTGTGTGTGTGTGTGTGTGTGTGTGTGTGATGATGAAGCTGAAACTCCCACCAAGTGGATTCTGAGCCGCTCTGACTGTGAATTACTATTACAGCATTTATCTGTTGTGTCTAACTGCTGTTTGTGCTTTTGGTGTTTATAAAAATGAGAAGGTGCAGTGAAAGCTTTGAGGATCTGTTTGATCTTTTGTACTAGTGTTAGTTCATTATGTCTTATTTTATTTCCTTCAGTATCAGGTGTGATAGAATTGAAGGGAGAAGTGGTGAAGCTCTGGTCTCAGTGCTCAACTCAGAAACCTCCAATCTGAGAGAACTGCATCTGACTGTGAAGATACTCAACCTGACTGACTATAAACTAACAGACTCAGGAGTGAAGCGTCTCTCTGCTGTACTGGAGAATCCTGACTGTAAACTGGAGACACTGGGGTAAGATCATCTCTCTGAGAGTCACATGACCTGCTCCTCAGTAAGACACATTCTCTAATAGTGAGACTGAAGCAGAGGTTTTAGTTCATCGTCAATGTCCTGAGGAGGAAGATTGTTTCTTTTCACTTCACACTGATGATTTGTCACAGAGTCTTTGGGTCAGATGTACGTATGTGAGAAGCTGCAGCACAAAACCTGACTTGATGCGACTGCAGTGTGTCTGAAATGACTGTGAAATTTACTACAACACTGTAACTAATCACACAAACTGCAGCTGAGACACAAACTAACTGCACTGTGTGAGCTGCAGGGTTTAAAAGCAGCAGTGACATTCTCAGAGATGAACATTAGTTCTGTTACTGAGGATTATTTCACTACATCTGTGTCTATCTGCTATGAACAGGGTTGCCAGATCTGTGTTACAGAAACAGTCAAGTGGACAAGCAGTATTAAACCCATGCAGATTTCCTCATTAGTGTATAGGATTTATAAACTGTGGTGGTAAAATTCACTTTTTGATCATTAAGGACAGTCACATGAGTCTAAAAGTCACAAAAGTAACGCTTTAGGCCTGAAATTAGTATAACTTGGTTTAAATTCATGATTGTTTTTCACCCTGATTCAGACTTTTACTTCCTTGATTTTGCAGTAGGGCTGCGCAATTAATTGAAATCGTATCGAAATCGCGATGTGAATATGCTTAAACAGAGCACGAGAACAGGAGACTGAGCTTAGCGACAAATAGACTGCAGAAACAGGGACACGCACGCACGCACGCACGCACGCACACACACACACACACACACACACACATGTGCAGTAGGGCTGAAACGATTCCTAGAGTAATTCGATTACAAAAAATTATCGAGGCAAAATCTTCTGCCTCAAAGCTTCTTTTAATTAATTTTAAAAGCTTGCTTTATGTTTTTTGCGCAATTATTTGTTTGGTGTGACACAGCGCGCTTCCGGATACAAACCGCCAGTAAACACAGACGAAGAACAAGTGCTAATGTCACCCACAAAGTGGAAGTAGACGTAAACAATTAGCTGTGTATTGATTTGAGGGAGCGTTCTGTTGCGGCTACAAAATGGACAGGAGCGATAAATACTGTGCACTAAAATACTGTTAAACAGGGATAAATTCTACAAAACCTAACTCATTTCTTTTAACTTCTCTTCAAACATCAATACTTTTGTACCTCTAGTACACTTAATGTAGATAAATCTCAATAACAGCAGTAATACTTTGGTGTGAGTTAATAATATCTTGGGATTGGTGAAGGAAAGGAAGACTGTCGAACATGAAGAAATTGAGAAATCTTGAGAAATTGAGAATTCTTGAGAAATCAAGATGGCGCCGGTGAGTTCGGCTGCCGTCACGACTGCTCCGACCACCTTTTCTTTGTTTTTGTTCTTTAAGTTAGTTTTCAGTGTTTTAAAATCGGCAAAATCACCACCATTGAGTACATTAGGTATGATAGAGACACTCTTGTTTCTATTGGTATACAATGTACTCACAATTCGACGGTTTTAACTCCGGATCCGAGCTGGCCGAGTGAGATCCTGAGGGAGAACAATGGACGCGACGCGAAGCGGAGACCTCGAGGGAGACGAGCCGGCGTGAGGAACAGGCTCAGGGCCCGTGCACACCGCACACCTCTGCCTAGCATCCTGCTCGCCAACGTCCAGTCACTGGAGAACAAACTTGATGACCTCAGGGCCAGGATAAAGTTCCAGAGAGACATTTGGGACTGCAATCTCCTCTGCTTCACCGAGACATGGCTGAACCCAGCGGTGCCAGACCACGCCATATAACCAGCCGATTTCTTCTCAGTTCACCGCATGGACAGGACGCGGGACTCGGGGAAGTCAAGGGGAGGCGGCGTGTGCTTAATGGTGAACAACAGCTGGTGCAACAGCGCGAGCGTTGTTCCTCTTACACGCTCCTGCACACCAAATCTGGAACTACTGTCCATCATGTGTCGTCCTTTTTATCTTCCACGGGAGTTCACATCGGTCATAATCAGTGCCGTTTACATCCCTCCACAAGCAGACACAGACAAGGCCTTATGCGAGCTGCATGAGGGGCTCACACAGCACCAGACACAAAACCGGGACGCTGCGCTCATTGTGGCGGGGGATTTTAATAGTGCCAACCTCAAATGCGCAGCGCCGATCTTTTATCAGCACATCACCTGCCCCACCAGGGGCGAAAGGACACTGGACCATTGTTATACCACGGTCAAAGACGGTTACAAGGCACAATCTCGTCCAGCGTTTGGTAAATCCGATCACGCCGCCATCTTCCTCATGCCAAAATATAAACAAAGGCTGAAACAGGAAGTTCCGGTCCTGAGGGAGGTCGCGCGCTGGACGGACCAATCGGTGGCCGCGTTACAGGACGCACTCGATGACGCAGACTGGGACATGTTCAGAAACAGCTCCGATGATGACGTCAGCGTGTTTACGGAAGCGGTTGTGGGATTTATTGAAAAGCTGGCAGACGATACGGTAGAGAAAAAGACTGTCAGAACGTTTCCCAACCAGAAGCCGTGCGTGGATAAAACCATCCGCGACGCTCTGAGATCTCGCACAGCTGCCTACAACACGGGACTTGCGTCGGGGGACATGGAACCGTACAAGGCTGCGTCATATAACGTCCGGAAGGCGGTGAGAGAGGCGAAGCAGCGCTACGGGAGAAAACTAGAGTCACAGCTTTAACAGAGTGACTCTAGGAGCCTGTGGCAGGGACTGAGAACAATAACGGACTATAAAGCACCAGCATCCGGTATGACGAACGCGGACGCGACTCTGGCAGACGAGCTCAACAACTTCAATGCTCGCTTCGAGGCTGCAGCTAAAGACGCTAGCGATGCTAATGCTAACGGCGCTAATGCTAATGGCGCTAATGCTAACGGCGCTAATGCTAGCGGCGCTAATGGCTGCAGACAGGAAGACACTGCCAGCACCGGGAACGCGCTCATCATCTCCGAGCACGACGTGAGGAGAGCCTTCAAGAGAGTGAACACCTGGAAGGCAGCAGGACCAGACGGCATCTCAGGTCGTATTCTCAGAGCCTGCGCAGACCAGCTAGCACCTGTGTTCACTGAGATATTCAACATCTCTTTATCTCAGTCGGTGATCCCCACATGCTTCAAAGAGTCCATCATTGTTCCTGTTCCAAAGAAACCACATCCTGCTTCTCTCAATGACTATCGCCCTGTAGCCCTCACCTCAGTAGTGATGAAGTGCTTTGAACGCCTTATCAGAGACTTCATCATTTCTTCACTACCCGACACACTGGACCGACTACAGTTTGCATACCGTCAGAACCGCTCCACAGACGATGCAATCTCTCATCTACTCCACACATCACTCACTCACCTGGACACTAGGAAAGGGAATTGTGTTAAAATGCTCTTCATCGACTACAGCTCTGATTTTAACACCATAATTCCCTCCACACTCACCACCAAGCTGGAGCACCTGGGACTGAGCTCATCTATATGTCAGTGGATCTCCAATTTTCTGACTGGCAGACCACAGGCAGTAAGGATGGGCGGACATGTCTCAGCCACACTCACTCTCAGCACTGGAGCCCCCCAGGGTTGTGTTCTGAGCCCCCTGCTGTACTCTTTGTACACCCACGACTGCGTGGCCACTACCAACTCCACCTCCATCATCAAGTTTGCTGACGACACCGTCGTGGTCAGACTGATCACCAACAATGATGAGTCGGACTACCTAGAGGAGATTGGAAATCTGGAGAACTGGTGCCAGTGGAACAATCTCCTCCTGAACGTCAGTAAGACAAAGGAGCTGATAGTGGACTTTAGTACAAAGCAGGAGAGGAACTACCAGACCCCCGTCATCAACAGGAGCCCAGTGGAGAGAGTGGACAGCTTCAGATACCTCGGTGTTCACATCACGCAGGACCTGTCATGGTCCTGTCACATCAACACCGTGGTGAAAAAAGCCCGGCAGCGTCTCTACCACCTCAGACGCTTGAGAGACTTTAGACTGCCCTCCAAGGTGCTCAGGAACTTCTACTCCTGCACCATAGAGAGCATCCTGACGGGAAACATCACGACCTGGTTCGGGAACAGCACCATGCAGGACAGACGAGCTCTACAGAGGGTGGTGCGATCAGCCGAGCGCATCATCCGCACTGAGCTCCCTGACCTGCACTCCATCTACAGCAAGCGGTGCTGGACTAAGGCCAGGAAGATCATGAAGGACCTCAGTCACCCCAGTAATGGACTGTTCTCTTTGTTGCGGTCTGGGAAGAGATTCCGCTCCCTAAAGGCCAACACAGAGAGACTGAGGAGGAGCTTCTTCCCGCAGGCGATAAGGTCTCTCAATCACACCTCCACACAGGACTAATAACATATTTTAAGCTCACAACACTGACTGGACAATCATGGACACATTCATACACACTTGCACTAAATACTCATCCATCTGGACAATTGCACATGTCACCTTTCATGCATATTTGCACAACCACTGACACTTTAATTCTATATACATATATACTCTACCCTATATTTCTATATTTTTGCAATACTTTATTATGCCCTTATTGCACAGTTAATTTTACTAGTTAAAATTATTTCTTTAGTATTTCCTTTTTATTGATTATTTATTTTACGTACAAGCTTTTATTTTCTTTTTTTAAGGTCACTGGCGGTCGTATAAAGCATTTCACTGCATATTATACTGTGTATGATTGTGTATGTGACCAATAAAATTTGAATTTGAATTTGAGAGACATGTCCTCTTAACAACAAGTATTACCTCTCACACCTGAGAGAACTAAATGTGAGGAGACTCAGGAGTGAAGTGTGTCTCTGCTGTACTGGAGGATCCTCACTGGAGCTGAGGTTCATGTTCTGGTCATCAGTTCGAGCCCCAGGTCCACCAGGTTGCTGCTGTTGAAAAAATTAAAATCCAGTAATTTCATCTCCTCACAATAAATGCTTTAAACTATATTTTATTTTAATTTATGATCCTGTTTTCACCGTAATTCAGATATTCTATATGTTTTAATAATATAAATCTGTATTGTTAAAAATAAAGGCTGTGGAGGTTCAGGTTCATTGTCCCTGTGTAGTGAAATATAAGTCTAATAGAGAACAACACACACACACACACACACACACAGACACACAGTTAAGTTCATGGTCAGTCTATTGGTCTCTGTTCAGCTGCAGCTGCTAAGTTATAAGTTTAAAAGAGAGAAACTAACTCTAACACTCAGTGTTATCATTATTAATTACACTGTTAATTATAATAATCAGGTGATATTAAATCCTCATGACATTCTGAATAATAAAATCATTTTACAGACACATCATCTTTAAAGTAAATATTAAACTAACATGTAATGTTGAAGTGTGTGTCATTGTGTGATATGAAAAAACATTATTTAAAAACTGTACTTTCTATTTGGTTATCTTTGTTTAATATTAAGAACATCTGGATTATTTACGTGTGATGAATCTGCACAGAACTGCACTGTGAATATTAACCCAGGATGTAAATGTGTTGAAGTGTGTGTCATTGTGTCTCTGCAGGTTGTGTGTGTGTCGTGTCTCAGATGAAGGCTGTGCTGCTCTGACTTCAGCTCTGAGATCAAACCCCTCACACCTGAGACACCTGGATCTGTCCCGTAATAATAATCTAGGAGACTCAGGAGTGAAGTGTGTCTCTGCTGTACTGGAGAATCCTGACTGTAAACTGGAGACACTGAGGTAAGATCATCTCTCTGAGAGTCACATGACCTGCTCCGGGGTAGAAAAAGCTAAAAAGACACAGTCTCTCTCCTCTGGACCAGGGCTCAGCTCCATCAAGGGAGCATGTTATTTTATTATTTATTTATTTATTATTAATTTTTTTTAGTGAATAATATAACATCTCCTCACACACCTGCTGCCCCATATAGGAGGAGAGAGCACCTGCTCAGATCATGTTTTGGAAAGTTTCATTAAAAATATAATAATAATAATCTATCTACAGTTGTGTTCAATATAATAGCAGTCCAACATCAGTAACCAGATCAATAATTGTTTTTGGGAGAAATTATATTTCTTGATGGTAAATATTTTACTTGTAGGTGTAGTGCAGTAATAGAAAACCAACAGACTCAACAGTCATGACTTGCACGCACCTGATTTTTGTGTAATTGAATCATTAATTGAAATGGGGTGTGTTTAAAATAATAGCAGTGTGGAGTTTAATTAAAGAGGTAAATTATTCTGTGAAAAACAGGCATCAAACAAGTTCCCCTTATTTAAGGATAAATGCAGAAAAGGTTGTCCTGTGCATTTCTCTCTGAACATCAGAGTAAAGTGGGTCGTTCCAGACATTGTTCAGAAGAACAGTGTACTTTGATTCACAAGTTGATTAGAGATGGAAAACATACATAGAAGTGCAGAAAATGATCGGCTGCTCTGCTAAAATGATACCAAATGCTTTAAAATGGAGATCAAAACCAGAAAGATGTGGAAGAAAACGGAAAACTACCATTCGAATGGATCGAAGAATAACAAAATTGGCAAAGACTCAGCCAATGATCAGTTCCAGCATGATCACAGAACATCTAAAGTTACCTGTTAGTGCTGTTACTATTAGAAGACGACTACAGATGTCGCCATTAAAAACCTGCGTTTCGAGAAAAGGGATCCCGTGACTTGCCGCGGCTTTGCGCGGCTGCGTGCGGGAAGCTGTGAACATGCCCTTCATTACCTGTAGGGGCAGTCGTGTTTCAGTCTGAAGTATTGTTTGTCTACTGAAGCCGAAAATGTGTGCAAATTAAACTGTGCATGCGTGTTTGGAGTCGCTGTGCCCGCGCTGTGTATCAGTCGGTTGGGAATCATCACGGAGGTTACAACACGGTGTGGCTGCAGCTGGAGTTTGTCGTGTTCGAGGTAAGTTTAGCTTTCTTTTTTGGATGTGATTCTCGCTTTCATGACTCCCAATTAATGTTCATCTTAATCTCAGGAGGTACAATTAGCAATTTCAGTTTTTAATAGTGTGGAGATTCACAAAACACCGTTTTCGTGTAAAAACCTGAACCTACGGAGCCCCCCATGGGTCCTGTGGTAAATAAATAAATAAATAAAATAATAACGAACCGAGCGCGCGGATTAATACACCGAGATGTGTGTTTCTTACCCCCACCCCGAGTGAAAACGACGTGTTCAGACAAAGCCTCGCCAGTTAGATGCCATTTCTGAACAAACTGAGTCGTGTGTGTTAAAGCATTAAATGGTAAAAGAGCACTAGCAATAAACGTTTTTTTTCTGAAGCCGAACTTTATTAATGAGTTACGAGTAAAGAACCTGTACATATGTTCATACAGTATTGACAGCAGCTCTAATTTACTGCGGTAAAGCCAGCCGCGGTTCAGAAAAACACGGTCAAGCCAGCCGCGATTGATTTTAGTGCGCGCGCATATTACAGCGATTACGGTAGTTTCATGAACAACACAGAGAGAATGCCCCATATCTGAAAAATGCTGCAGTAAAATAGTTTCATATCTGGTGTGTATATAGTATGGGACGTCCTGAATAAGAACTGATCATTGTTTTTTTCTACTTATTAGAAATGGGGTCTTTATACCCCTTTAAAGTGTAATAATGTCCAATATCTCAAGAATGCTGCAGTAAAATAGTTTCATATGTGGTGTGTATATAGTATGGGACGTCCTGAATAAGAACAGATCATTGTTTTTTTCTACTTTTTTTTTTTTATCATATAATGTGTGTACATTATATGGGATAAAAACTGACCATGGCGTTTTATACTTACTAGAATTTATTTTTTCATAGGTCTCTGAAGTGAAATAAAGGCATTTTATTTAACTTTTTTTCCCCATTGTGAACATTTGTTTATTTGACCTCTCTTCCAAAGCAGACGTTAATCCTCATTATAGAAAACATTCATTGAAGAATAACTGCTACTTTTGAACAGTAAAACAAAATAAAAATCAATTCTGGTATTTAGAAAGACTAAATACATTATTTTGTCTGTTTTCTACGAATTCTGCTGTAACTTATCTACATAAAACAATTATTTGAATGGTGAATATTTAAGAAAAATATTGTAACAGACAACCGTCAAAGTCACCAATAAATAACACGGATATTAAAGCAGAAATGCAAATAAATAAGCAAGTAAAAATTGACGAGCATGTTGTATTATCTCTCAGTCCTGGGCGTCTAAATGAAAAGCGCTCTGAAAGCGCGTTGTCTCTGTGTCGGTCCTGAAACTACCGTAATCACTGTAATATGTGCGCACACTAAAATCAATCGCGGCTGGCTTGACCGTGTTCCTCTGAACCGCGGCTGGCTTTACCGCAGTTCTAATTTGTCTAAATCGCATTGCAGACAATAAAAATAAGTCGAGTCATCTTGTGACCCTACATGCTTAATCTTTGCACACATGATTCTTGCTTCTCACTTTTTCCTTAATCCCTCACTGTTCTATCTTGTATTTTCTAACGGTGTCAGAAACTTTGTGTTAGTAGCACTGCTTGACATGCTTGATGCCTTCCTCTTTTGTAATTTGCTTTGGATAAAGGCAAACTTACAAAAGATGAAGAAATGCCTGAATGTAGTTGTACGAATAAAAGATTATGTAATGATACAATGTAAATATTTTCACAGAAACAAAGCGTAAAGATGAGACGTGAATCTGAAGAGGATCTCTTTGATGATTGCCTGGTAAAGCATTGTTTTCTTATTAATTATACAATTTATTAATACTTTGAATATAGTGTTTGTTGTATTGGACAGAAGCATATAAATGCAAATGAATATATAAATATGAGTAATTATTGAACGAATTTTCATGTTTGGACTAACCCTTTAAATACAAACTCAGCATTCATCATAGGATTTCCTGACACTGTAAAGCCATCTCATGCCATGTTTTACTGATGCAAGATTAGTGCTAAAGCAATTTAACCCAAGTTTAACAATATGAAGTATATGAAGTGATGGTCATTTTTTTTATCATTTATTTTTATTATTATTTTTTTCTCAATGAAGTCAGCACAGGTTGAAGCAATTCAGATTTTTTTTGTTTCTCAAAATAAATGATTTATTTTCTTGTAAATTTTATGCAGGGGGACAGACGAAGTGACACCTTCTTAAAATCTTTGTCGTCCGTGCTGTTGAAGGGGAAGAACCGGTTGGTGTATCCATAATCCTTGAAGGAGAGGCTATTTTCAGAAAGTTCTTCTAGAACTTGATGGGATTAAGCTATCACCAAAAGTGCAAGCTTTAAAGATGAAGTTATCATCTTAAAACATTTGATTTGGCTTGACTACAAGTGTTTACATGTTGTGTTTACATGTTCAGCTTAAAATGTTTTCATGCATTAAGGTTTCAATGGCATACTTTTAAGTGCACTAGTCCAGAGTGCTGATTTGAAAGTTGCAACTTCACTGCTTCAGAGGGCTATTACGTTTTAACGTTTATTCTACAGTTTGTTTAAAGTATTTTCTGCTGCATTTTATTTCTAAATGAATGCTGTATTTTATTTATTTATTATTTTACACAATTTTGTTTAAAACAAGTATTTCAGGCCCTGGTGCCGTGCAGTTTTTTTCTATGGATGCAAAATTTAGCTGAATGCACTTTTATTAAAAAGACAACTTGGATCTAGACTGTGAATGTCACAAATATTTGGTAATGTTGGTGAATAAACTGTTTAATTATATTTGAGTTGTGTGATTTATGAAAGATATAGATGAAAAAATTACTTAAGTTTCTTTCCAAAACATAAATTAGCAATGTTTACATTATTATAGGGAGTAATATAAATTGATAAAACCAAGTAAGGGAAAATCTCACAAAACAAAATGATAGTAATTTCATAAAATCAAGGTTCCTGCTGATACAACAATGCATTAACTTTAGATTTATTTAAAATAATCAAGTAATTTGTGCATTAAGTATAATTATGTAACTTTTACTTGATTTATTTTATTGTTAATTTAATTAAGTAGATTTTTACCTGACAATTACGGGTGAGTTTGTTTGTAGCATGCAGTAAAGTGTATGTGACACAAAAATATATATTTGTAATATCGTGCAATCTCTGCTATCCGCTAGCAAACTTGAGCGATTCTTTTATTTTTTATATAATATAAAGTATGTTTACAGTATAAACTTTCTATGTACGGGTCCAATCAGAAAAATTTAACCAGAAAACAGCATATTACATTGATTACATTGTCCTGAGGCTGGACAATGGAATAAACTGTGGGATAAACTGTAGAACTGAACAGAATTTTTTTTTCCATGTGACTTGAAAAGCCTTCCATCTAGTTAAATATAAATATTAAAACTCTGATCATGTTATCTAGTTTAATTTCGTGTTTTCGCTACATAAATAAGACAGTAGGTTCTCTATTCAACCGCTTAAAATTTCAAATGTAATCTAAAAATGGCCTAGCTTGTACAGGCTACTATACGCTCATCAGCAGTCGGCGCCCCGCTGTAACCAGCAGATCAAAGGAGCAGTTATCGGCTGACACGTAGCCTTCTGAGTTTGGAGACCCACAGAACCCCCACTGTAATTCCCCCATCTCACCTTTCATTCACATAAGGTGTGAAGTTATCAAACCGGTTTCCGGGAATGGGGTAGAATTGGGGTTTTTTAAAACAAACGAGCAGGCGTCTCTGCCTAAAATGTTTTTCGCCAGCAAAACACCTTTCTCCTCTCTCTCTCTCTCTCTATATATATATATATATATATATATATATATAGTTAATTCAGGACTATTTATGATGGAGACACCTTTTTACGTTTTAAATATGTAAAACCTCCGCTGCGTGTATTCATTCACAGGCTGCAGCGCGCGCACAGAGAAATAGGAGACTGTGGTGTATGAGTGGATTGGAGAGAAGAGAGCTGTTCAGTTACTATAAAATATATATATATAAACATATGATCTTTTTGAGTTATAATGTTTTTTTTTAATTATTCATAAGAAAACCTTTCAGTTTTGTAAATATTCTAGTTATAGTGTGTTATGTTTTTCTTTAGGTTAAACGGTTTTGAGAATTAGACCATCCAGCTAAGATAAATATTATGTCATTGATTGATAAAATCTGGATTAAGGATAATTTATTTTATTTTATTTGTATTTTTCACCTCCCCCCCCCCCTGAGGGATTGCCACCTTATTGTGGTCAGGGGGTTTGCGTGCCACAGTGACCTTAAGAGCTATACCAACAGGAGCTTAGTCTTTGGAGGTGGGGGATGCATGTTGAAATGCAGACTTTTTAACCCAAGACTATAAGTTTTTACAGTACTTAGATAAGGGGGAATCAAAAACTGCCCCCAAAAATGTTTTACTGCAAGTTTGAAAAACCCACTCTCACATCACCTAACACACACACAAATTATTTGCAAACCGGTTTCGCTGACACTTTGAGTGTAATTCATAAATTTACTGAACATATTCAAATAAACACACCATACGGCAAATAAATCATCTCAAAGCGTTTATTTTTTGGGTCATAAATGCAGTGTTCATTTACATTCCTGTGCGTCCATGTTACGTCAGAGGACATGCACCGATGTTTATCACACATTCCAATAAGAGAGATTACTCACTCCCAAAGGTTTTTTGCGCCGTATTTCGATTTTTAACAAAGTTGCTCATTTTCACCACGAACACGGATGAGTCTTCGGGTTTCCTCAGCCGTCCATATACAGAATATAAATTACAAAACTGTGGTCACGTTGCAATAAGTAAGAATAGTGTAAGCAAAACAATAGTGTATGGCCGTAAGCAAAACAAACAATGCGTTATCAAATGCTCGGCAAAATGCCGTTCTACTGAACTTTCATATTTGTTTGTAGCATGCAGTAAAGTGTATGTGACATAAAAATATATATTTGTAATATTGTGCAATCTGTGCTATCCGCTAGCAAACTTTAGCGATTTTTTTTTGCAAACGTTTCTTTACAGAACATCACCATAAACACAAACACAAGACTAAAGGTGTCACGTTCTGCTATGGTGTTGGACTGTGGGCTTGGTGTTGAGGCATAGATGCAGAGGGGATGCAGTGAAACAGAAAGAGTCTTTATTAAAACAAACAAGCAAAACATGAACAAAATATGAAATAAGGAAGTTGGCATGAACTTTGGAGCAGAATACAAACAGAACTCATAAACACTTAGACATCAGACTAGGGATTGCACAACTAATACAATACAGACATGGGGATACAAACTGGACGAGACAAGACACACTAAACAGACTAGAGGACTAAACACAAGGGACTACACATGCAAGGGATAAACAAACACAAGACAGGCTTGGCTAGGTCTATTGGCTGAGCTGCACATTAGCTGATAGCTAATCAGACTAATGGCTACACCAGCCAGTAGCCTGAGACACAAGGGAATGAACAGACAAGGTACACAGCAGACTAGGTATGAAACAGACTAAGAACTCTAAAGGTTAGTGGCTAAAGATGTTAGTACCTAAACAGACTAAGAGCTAATCAGACAATGAGACTAGACAGGCATGAAGACTAGACAGACTAAGATCTAGACATGTTAGTATCACCCTCATTAGTATTGAAACAGACTACTAGCTAAACATGCAATGGGGGTTACTTACACAAAAGGGTAAACACAAAAGGCTAATTCTCCTAGAGGCTAATCCTGCTAGGAGACACAGAGACAAAGAGACATAAACTAAATCAAAGCAAATGCAAACTTAACTTAAAGTGCTCCTGAAACAAAAAGGCCAACCATACTGTTAAACTAAAACAGAAAAGAACAAAACAAAACCCACATAACAGAAATCAATGCTCGACCCAGCTTCCCAGAACAAACAGGTATTTATGCTTATACTAATTGCCTCCTCGGTTCAGCTGGGCATCTGCGTCAGCTGACCGAGGTGCCTTCTGGGAAACTGGGTCTACAACAAAAACTACAAATTAAAACACTGCCCTCTAGTGGGCAACCCTCACAAAAGGTAATATACATATAATGAAAATGTGTGTGTGTGTGTGACCGGTGCAACTCACACGTCCTATTCCATTGTCATTCATACTGCCGTAGTTTTTAGAGCCCTAAAAAAGCATTCGCTAGTAAGTAAGTAAATAAAAGACAAATGAATAAATAGTTTTAAATTATATATATACAGGGGCGTAGATTTAGGGTGGACGGAGGGGATGTGTCCCCACCAATATCCTCCGACCATTGAAATGTCCCCACCAATAATTTAATCCACTTTTTTTTAAATCGTTCTGTCAACATTAACCTAGACACGCAGAAAGGGATAAATCACGTTCTCTCCTTGAGTCCTCCCGCCCCCTAAACACATATGAACATTTTGATTGGCTGTGCCTTTCCCTGCCATCATGTGATAGACGATTGGCTGCGTTCAGACACAAGCAGCGCCAAATGCAGTGGACTCACATTCAGTACAGCAGGCCAGGATATAGTCTGTGAATACGGACGTAAAACTAACAGCAGATTAAACAGCTAAATGTAAAAGTATAAATATGATCCCTGTCAGTCTCCTAATCTAGTGACTGTTTGTCAGAAATCAGTATTGTGAAAGAAATTGATAAACTAATATACTAATATTGCCATATGGCTAGAATTTTGTTGACACCAATAGACAATCCACTTCAGAAAAATAGTTTTTAAAATGCATTCACTTACTTGGCGAACATTAATGATTTGATTCGAGGTTTGCACACTAAGACTCAGAAAAAGTGAAATAAAATGATTGCTGTTTAAATGGCATGTGTTTATCCTGTTTTGTCAGGTAACAGAACCTAAACACCTGTGCTGTATATCAGACAGCGATGGAGAGAGTGTAGATTACACACAGGTGCTCTCTAGTCATTAGCACTCATCAGGCAATGTCTATGGCCAACTGACTGCACTCAGACCAAAGGGGGCTGAATAATTACACACACCCCACTTTTCAGTTATTTATTTGTAAAAAAAAAAATGTTTGAAATCATGTATGATTTTCGTTCCACTTCTCGCGTGTACACCACTTTGTATTGGTCTTTCACGTGGAATTCCAATAAAATTGATTCATGTTTGTGGCTGTAATGTGACAAAATGTGGAAAAGTTCACGGGGGGCGAATACTTTTGCAAGCCACTGTAGTTGTCCTGAGATTTAACATTGTTACCAATAATAGGCTGAGGCATTCTCTGTCCATGCTCATAAGGAATCCCTCAATGTTTTTCAATTAGGGGACAGAAGCAGATCAGCCATGTTGTAGTTCAGGTGAAGAGGCGAGTTCACAGGAGGTCAATCTGAATGTTGATTATACAGTATATAACATATAATATGTGTGCGTGTATTATACATGTTGATTATACTAATATTTAGCATTATGAGGAGTGATAGGCTGAGGATGTAAGTGATTCATTAGTGTTTTTGGCAAAAGTTTTGAACTGACATTTCACTTTTTTGTCACGCTATTTCATCAGGTGGCAATGCTGTCCGGTCCTAGTGCAGTCAGAGGGGAAGAGTTAGGGTCAAAGCCATTGTTCACCCCCAAAAAAACTTTACTCACTATTTACTCCTTAAGTGGTTCCAAACTTTAATGATTTTCTTTATTTTGTTGAATACAAAATAAGATATTGGGGAAAAAAGCTGAAAACATTGACTTCCGTAGCAGGAAAAACAAATACTATGTAAATCAATGATTACAGGTTTTCAGCATTCTACAAAATATCATCTTTAGTGTTTATCAGAAGAAAAAAAGAACAGCCTGGACAATATTGATGTCAAACAAATATGCCAGCAGTTTATTTTGGGGATTGGGGGATGGGGTATTAGTTGGAGTCATAGGTAGCCAACCTACGCCCTTGTGTGTGTGTATGTGTGTGTGTGTGTATGTGTGTGTATATATGGAAATATAATTAATATTTTCGTGTTTAATTAAAAAAAAAAAACATTTTAATGGTTAGTGATTGTTGCAGACATTTACACTATTTTTGAGAACTATTAAGTTCTCCTTCAACGTGTCATAGCCGATAACTGCCCCTTTGAAGCCTTTGAATGGTGTTAAAAATACTTGCAAAACAAGTATTGCAGCCATACATTGGAGGGAACTTCTGAGGTGGTCAGTGATTGATGGCACGGTCGGTCGGAGGGGGTTGTGATCACACCTATAGATCTTTTGTTCTAGGCTATCGGTCAAATATCTCTCCACTTGGAAGCAAAAACATGCAAGGGATTTCAGCATCTCGACGCCCATACTAAGCTGTTTATAAAGTAGACACTGTTTGTTTTTTCATTTTGTAATCTTTCCCGTGTTTACCGTGTACTGTACAATGTATATTCATTTTTTAATGAATTACTGTAAATAAACTACACATTCCGTTGATTTACCAGAAATGACTTTTCTGTTTTTTGTGTGTGCTAAACTAAACTTCAGGGTCAAAGTAATAGCGATTTTATTTGAAAAGTATTATATATTTACAATGCTGATAAGTTCAAGCTTAGATTCATATATAAACTGCTTCAAAGTCTTTCCGTGACCGCTGAAATCCGACAGACGCAGGGCTCAAGGGAGGTGTGTCTGTGTGTGTGTGTGTGTGTGTGTGTGTGTGTGCACGCGCGCGTGTGTATGTGTGTGTGTGCGGGTTAGTGTGCCTGTCCTATTTCAGCGGATTTTTCCGCTACCGCAGATCAGTTTATCAACTTGTAATATATACATTTTAGGAATATATTAACATGTGCAGACATTTAAGGTTGCGCTGCCCTCTCTTGCCCCTGCGTAGAGCCACACACACACACACACACACATCTATCTATCTATCTATCTATCTATCTATTATATAAATACACATTTGGAATCTGCATCTACATTTTCTGTTACAAGTATAGAATTAGGTTCAGCTGAGACTCATGATCAATGGTGTTAGGGTACTTATGTAGTGATAATTAGTTTCAGCCAGATCATTAAAACTAACAATGGACTATGACACTCTTGAGAGAGGATATGAAGGTGTTATTCATTTATTTATTCTCTACAAGGGTGCGAACTACAGTACAGACCAAACTATAACTCTCTCTTATACTACTATAAAAATTCTAGATATAAACAAACAAAATACAGCTTTTTTTCCTCAGAGGTAAACGGAAAAGTGAAGTTGTTCGGCTGTTTACTGTCACTGCAGCTTCTTCAAAGTCTTCTCGCTCCGTGACCACTGAAATCCGACACGACACCACGTTAGGCTGCGTCTTGACTCATTTGTATACCGACGGTGATTGGATGTTTCCCGAGGGCTCAGGGGAGTGTGTGTGTCTGTGTGTGTGTGTGTGTGTCTATGTGTGTGTGTCTGTGTGTGTGTGTCTATGTGTGTGCGTACTTGTTCTACTGTTATAAAAACTCTAAATATAAACAAACAAAATACAGTTTTTTTTTCAGAGGTAAACGGAAAAGTGAAGATGTTCAGTGTCACTATGCAGATGTTACACTCAGTGGAGTTACCGAAGTCATTGGTTTAGTCCTCATTGAGCTTTTGTTCCTCTTATGTGAACATAAACAGTGAAACATTCCACAGGTTTATAATACACCGCGGCCAAGTGAACCACGTTCCCGTCGAACGAAACGAGGCATAATCGTGGTGTTTGCTTCGCTTATGACACACCATAGTTTATTACCTGCTGTGGTAGATCTGAATATTTATTCAAACACAATAATAAAGCTTTATATCCTCAGGAGGGCTCAGTACATTGTTTTAGCGATAGTTTCACGGAAGCGAGTTCAGAACTAATCTAACCAAACCAAAAAAAAAAATAGCTGGATAGTTTTGTTCTTCAGAAAAGATATCTGAAGTCACAGAGAGATCCTGCTCTGTAGAAGCTGCCTCAGTCTATTTGTGCAATTACTCCATCCCGCCCTTATCAATGATAGTATAGTAATGATGTCGCTGTTGATTATCTGTTCTTGTGCTTTTGAAAAATAAATATTTTTTTCTAAGAACATGTAATAGGATGGTGTTTATTGCATATATGTATGTTTTTTTGTAATAGGCAAGTATATCAAAATAATTTAACTGTTTAATAGACATGGGTGTTTTTTTTACAGATTCACTGTAAAACATGAAAATAATAATAACCTATTTGTGAGGTAGAATTAACCCAACATTCCAGTTAAAATGAACCAACAAACCCCAAACATATGGGTAGAACATTTGAACCATTTATGTGGTAGAATTAACCCAGCATTATAGTTAAATATGACCTAGCATTTGGATTGAATATTTAACCCATCTTGCTGGGTTAAATTAACCCAGCATTTAGTTAGTCCTATATTTACCCAGCAGCTGGGTTAAAAACAACCCAGATTGTTTTTAACCCAGCATTTTTTAGGGTATATATATATGTATATATATATATATATATATATATATATATATATATATATATATATATATATATATATATACACACAGACATGCGTGTGTCATTTTAATTCAAATGAACATTTTAATCTGTGCATGGGCGTCAACTCGCACGTTCTGTAATGTTCCATTGTCTTTTAGAGCCCATTACTAAAGCAGGTTACTAAAACCTGGCTTACTACCTATAAAAAATATTTCAATTTAACTCATGGGTCTCAATCACAGATGACACGACAAATTATATACTCTGAAACGTTCATTTGAACATTTAAAATGTTAATACAAAAATACAAAAACATGAATACTAATGTTATCATGGTGTAAATTATTAACATTAGGTTAGGTCCTGCCCTTAATTAATTCATATTATAATTACTTTTACATAGTATAGTTACTGGACTGACATTACCAAAACTAGCTATTTGATTTAGCCTTTCTAAAATCAACCCATATATCATTTATAATCAGAAAACATAAAACATATTATGATCTGTTCAACAGCCCATCTGTTTTAATTTAGTTTGTATTTTTTATTATTCATAAGACAACCTTTCAGTTTTGTAAATATTTTAGTTATAGTGTGTTAAGTCTTACTTTAGGTTAAACGTTTTTGAGAATTTGACCATCCAGCTTAGATAAATGTTATGTCATTGATAAAATCTGGATTAAGGATATTTTATTATATAATTATATATATATATATATATATATATATATATATATATATATATATATATATATATATTTATTTATTTATTTATTTTTTAGTTTCCCCCTGAGGGATTGCCACCTTATTGTGGTCAGGGGGTTTGCGTGCCTCAACACAATTCAGCAAATACAATACTGTTACTATACAGTAAGGCCAGGTAAAAACAGTGCTCGAACATGATGCCCCCCTCCCCCCACCCCGTGTTGTCTGGTCTAGAACGGCGCTGCCTCTGACCGTCTTTTGTCTTGTAAATGAGTATTCTCACTCACCTTCCAATCCCCCCAGCGCACACACTCTGTTTGTACTGTAAACTGTACTGTAACTGTGTTTGCTAGGGCACTTGGTTATACACAGTACTTTAATGTATGGAACACTTACTTAACTTACTAGTTTGGTTTAAATATCGCTTATTACCTTATTCAACTAAATAAATTCATTATTAACGTATTGAAGTATTTTAGTTAAGGACAAAAACTGTGCTTGTGTTTAGAACTGCTGAACAGCCGAAAACACATACACACACCCATCCCCCCGCCAAAAACACACACGCACACACAGAGCAATTAACACCATGTCCTACTCAGGAGTGGAAGGTGAGAAACCGCAATGGAGAATACCAAGTTTGTCGTTGCTCTTTTGGAGTTCTTAAAACCCAAAACATTTATTTATACTGAGAAAAAATTATTATGGGTCACAATCACAAACACAAATACATATAATCAAGTGTTTAACTGGTTTCATTTGTTTCTATGATCAATAATTATTATTATTATTTTCAGCCCAACTCTTTGACTATTTAAAACAAAGTTGTGTCCCATTTTTTGCCCATTGAAGTTGTTGGTTCAACTAAACAATTTTTAAATACCCAAACAATCCCCCAAAATTAAAACACGCAAAACATGACTTTAACAATTCAATTTATTCTTCCAAAACTAGTCAAAGTTAAAACAGTAATTTATATAAAACAGATGAATACATGTTGTCTTTTTGCTTAAAGTTCATTAAACAACCCGGATACACCAGCTGCTTATAAGTCTCTATCTATAGTCCTTTTACATTAAAATAAAACAATTTCAAATATCAAAACTATTACATATTTGTTATTAATAATGTTATTACTTAACAGTTTAAGTCTTTGTTTCCCCCAAAGTACTGTATCAGACATTTTGCAGTTCTATGTTCAGAATGTACAGTAGACCTGATCAAACATCATTCTAAAGCTGTCGGACTGTGACGTCATCGCTACCGCAGATCAGTTTATCAACTTGTAATATATACATTTTAGGAATATATTAACATGTGCAGACATTTAAGGGTGCGCTGCCCTCTCTTGCCCCTGCGTAGAGCCTACACACACACACACACACACACACACACACACACACACCTATCTATCTATCTATCTATCTATCTATCTATCTATCTATCTATCTATCTATTATATAAATACACATTTGGAATCTGCATCTACATTTTCTGTTACAAGTATAGAATTAGGTTCAGCTGAGACTCATGATCAATGGTGTTAGGGTACTTATGTAGTGATAATTAGTTTCAGCCAGATCATTAAAACTAACAATGGACTATGACACTCTTGAGAGGGGATATGAAGGTGTTATTCATTTATTTATTCTCTACAAGGGTGCGAACAACAGTACAGACCAAACTATAACTTTCTCTTATACTACTATAAAAATTCTAGATATAAACAAACAAAATACAGCTTTTTTTCCTCAGAGTTAAACGGAAAAGTGAAGTTGTTCAGCTGTTCACTGTCACTGCAGCTTCTTCAAAGTCTTCCCACTCCGTGACCACTGAAATCCGACACGACACCACGTTAGGCTACGTCTTGACTCATTTGTATACCGACGGTGATTGGATGTTTCCCGAGGGCTCAGGGGAGTGTGTGTGTGTCTGTGTGTGTGTGTGTGTGTGTGTCTATGTGTGTGTCTGTGTGTGTGTGTCTATGTGTGTGCATACTTGTTCTACTGTTATAAAAACTCTAAATATAAACAAACAAAATACAGCTTTTTTTTCAGAGGTAAACGGAAAAGTGAAGATGTTCAGTGTCACTATGCAGATGTTACACTCAGTGGAGTTACCAAAATCATTGGTTTAGTCCTCATTGAGCTTTTGTTCCTCTTATGTGAGCATAAACAGTGAAACATTCCACAGGTTTATAATACACCGCGGCCAAGTGAACCAGGTTCCCGTCGAACGAAACGAGGCATAATCGTGGTGTTTGCTTCGGTTATGACACACCATAGTTTATCACCTGCTGTGGTAGATCTGAATATTTATTCAAACACAATAATAAAGCTTTATATCCTCAGGAGGGCTCAGTACATTGTTTTAGCGATAGTTTCACGGAAGCGAGTTCAGAACTAATCTAACCAAACCAAAACAAAAAAAAACATCCGAAGCTTCAAATAGAATGAACGAACTAATGAAATTGATATATATGTAATTGATATACTGTATACACAGAAGTGTGTGTGTCATTTTAATTCAAATGAACATTTTAATGCTTTCTGATACACTTATCAACTTATCCACATAAACTTATCACCTCGCGCGCCCTCACCTCTTGTTACGACTGCCTATTTGGCCAAAAAATAATTGAACGATATGCCTGGTCCTGGAAAGAGACAATAAATATATATATTTTTTTATACATTTATTGCATTGTTTGTTGTTTACAGTCAAGCCATCAACATACAATAAAATGTAAACATGAGATCTAAACTAAAAACTGTGCTCCCTGTGCTGGTGCTGGCAATATCATCTCTTTGTTCTGCTGTCTCCGGCTCCCTCCCTGGTCCTGAACCGTACCATACATACCAGATCAAGAACTTGAAGATGAAGATTATATCTCTGGTCTTCTCTCTGACGGGTTCCTCCCTAGTTTCTGATGATCTCAATTAGTTTGTAGTGTTGCTTGTCCAAGGAAACCAGTAATCTTGCTTGAAGTGGAGCAGATATAATTCTCAGAAACTCATTACTGATCTTTAAAAAAAAAAAAAAAAAAAGGTAAAAACAAAAATTGGACTGGCTCAAGTTCTTATGTTAGCAAATCTTAATTACAGTGTGTATAAAGTATAGAAAGCAGTACACTACAAACAGCACTCACTCCAAATTAGCTTGTTCTATGTTTACGTCACTTTCCTATTAATTTTTACATCGTTAACCAACGGTACTTAAATATAATTATTTTCTTCGGCGCCGCTGACTTACTGTATAAACTCCGGTGTTTTTGAAAATCACCACGTTAGTTAGCTAATGCTAATGCAGGTAATATAGGTAACATCCAATTCTCTCAGGATGGCGCCGCGGATGGCTGCCTCAGTGTGGAGCTCTCCATTAGTCTTACTGTTTTTGTTAGTTTGTCCTGTTTTTTGTTTCTCAAACGTAATAACTTATACCAGGGATGAACTGCTGAACGTTCAGCAGGACACATCACACAATTTTCAACCACTTTTTGATTTTTCAAACGTTTTACTGAACATTGTAACCGGCGGAGCAGCTGCGCTGTTTAAATGCTTTAAGAAGCGCAGGCGGGGGAAGAGAGCCGGTGCGCTCGTCAAGCTCCGACAGCGCGGCTTTAGAACTGCGCTGCCGAGTATACATCTGGCGAATCTCCGCTCTCTACCCAACAAAATGGACGAACTTTTCCTGCTCTCCAGGAAAAATAAGGACTTTTCAAACTCTGCCGCGCTGTGTTTCACGGAAACCTGGCTGAATGAAGCCATCCCGGACAACGCGCTACACCTGCCGGGCTTCCAGCTGTTCAGAGCGGATCGCGACACAGAATCAACGGGGAAATCGCGAGGCGGCGGGACATGCTTTTACATCAACGAAAGTTGGTGTACAAATGTGACACCATTGAAGAAGATGTGCTGTCCTGATCTAGAGGCATATTTCATCAACTGCAAGCCTTTCTATTCGCCGCGCGAGTTCACCTCGTTCATTCTTGTGAGTGTGTACATCCCTCCACAAGCGTGTGTGAACGCAGCATTGCAACAGCTGGCTGCTCAGATCACAGACACGGAGCAACAACACCCGGACTCTCTTATAATTATACTTGGGGATTTTAACAAAGCAAACCTCAAACGTGAACTGCCTAAATACAAACAGCACATTACATGCCCCACCAGAGACAAAAATACTTTGGATCACTGCTACACCACAATAAAGGATGCATATCGCTCCGTCCCCAGAGCAGCTTTAGGACTTTCTGACCACTGCCTGGTTCATCTTCTCCCAACCTATAGGCAAAAACTTAAATCTGCTAAGCCTGTAGTAAGGACAGTAAAGAGATGGACCAGTGAAGCAGAACAGGAATTACAGGCCTGTTTCGACTGCACTGATTGGAGTGTTTTTGAAGCTGCTGCCACCAATCTGGACGAGCTCACAGATTCTGTAACATCCTACATCAGTTTCTGTGAGGACATGTGCATCCCTACCAGGACACTTTTAACATATAACAATGACAAACCATGGTTTACAGCAAAGCTCAGACAGCTTCGTCAGGCCAAAGAGGATGCCTACAGGAGTGGGGACAGGATCTTGTATAACCAGGCCAGGAACACACTAACAAGGGCGATCAGAGCAGCTAAGAGGAGCTACTCTAAAAAACTGGAAAACCAGTTTTCTGCAAACGACCCTGCTTCAGTGTGGAAAGGCCTGAAAACCATCACTAACTACAAGACGCCATCCCCCAACTCTGTAGGGAATCAACAACTGGTTGATGACCTGAATGAGTTCTATTGTAGATTTGAAACTCCCAGTCTCACACCACACTCCTGTCCTAACCCTCTTTCTACACCACCATTATCACCTCTGACAACCACCCTCTCTTCCCCCCCTGCACTCCAGGTCTGTGAAAAGGATGTTCGCCAGATCTTTCTGAAACAAAAGAGAAGGAAAGCTCCAGGCCCTGACGGCGTGACACCAGCCTGTCTGAAATCCTGTGCTGACCAGCTGGCGCCCATTTTCACACAGATCTTCAACAGATCACTGGAACAATGTGAAGTGCCTTTGTGCTTTAAACGTTCCACAATCATCCCCATTCCAAAAAAACCTAAAATCACAGGACTTAATGACTACAGACCAGTCGCCCTAACATCTGTGGTCATGAAGTCATTTGAAAGACTGGTGTTGGCCTATCTGAGGGACATCACAGGACCCTTACTGGACCCCCTGCAGTTTGCTTATAGAGCAAACAGGTCTGTTGATGATGCAGTTAATATGGGACTGCACTTCATCCTTCAACATCTGGACAAACCAGGGGCTTATGCAAGGGTCTTGTTCATAGACTTTTCATCAGCTTTTAATACGATCATCCCAGCACTGCTTCAGACCAAATTAAACCAGCTCTCTGTTCCTAGCTCTATCTGTCACTGGATCACCAGCTTTCTGACAGACAGGCAGCAGCTAGTGAAACTGGGAAAATTCATATCCAACAGTCACACCACCAATACTGGAGCCCCTCAGGGATGCGTTCTCTCCCCACTGCTCTTCTCCATCTACACCAACGACTGCACCTCCACAGACCCCACTGTCAAGCTCCTGAAATTTGCAGATGACACTACAATCATCGGCCTCATCCAGGACGGTGACGAGTCTGCATACAGAAGGGAGGTCAAGCAGTTGGCTGTCTGGTGCAGTCACAACAACCTGGAGCTAAACACGCTCAAAACAGTGGAGATGATCGTGGACTTCAGGAGAAACCCACCTGCACTTCCCCCACTCACCATCATGAACAGCACTGTGACGGCAGTGGAGTCATTCCGGTTCCTGGGCACGACCATCTCTCAGGACCTGAAGTGGGACATTCACATTGACTCCATTGTTAAAAAGGCCCACCAGAGGTTGTATTTCCTTCGCCAGCTGAAGAAATTCAACCTGCCACAGGAGCTGCTCACACAGTTCTACTCAGCCGTCATTGAATCCGTCCTGTGCACTTCAATAACTGTCTGGTTTGGCTCAGCTACGAAAGCAGACATCAGAAGACTACAAAGGACGGTTCGGACTGCTGAAAGAATTATTGGCACTCCCCTGCCCACGCTGCAAGAACTGTATATATCCAGAGTGAAGAAAAGGGCACGGAATATCACTTTGGACCCCTCACACCCAAGCCACCTTCTTTTTGAACTTTTGCCATCGGGTCGACGCTACAGAGCACCGAACACCAGGACAGTCAGGCATAAGAACAGTTTTTTCCCCCAGGCAATCTACCTCCTTAACAGATAAACATCATTCAAACGGTCAATAAATATATGTGCAATATTGTGTACAATACCACTGTGCAATATACTGTATAATACCACAGACTTCAGATATTGATGTAACTTATTTAAAAGTATCTCACATCGTACTCCATTTGATGTCAACCATTTAAAAAAAATTTTTTTTTTTTTTTTTTTTTTTTTTTTTTTGCGTCATGCTGTTTTTGTCTTGTCATTTGTATTTTTTTGTTCTGGAAGCTCCGTCACTAAAACAAATTCCTTGTACGTGCAAGCGTACTTGGCAATAAAACTCTTTCTGATTCTGATTCTGATTCTGATTCTGATATAGGTGGTTTTAGCTACAGTAGCAAACACGGACACAAAACTCAATCTACAAAGTAGTTGTTCCTGACATAAATCATGAATTTGCTCATAGAAGAGATACATTTAACATAGAAATGACATGAGTTTGCTTTCTTACCTGGTTTAAAGGAGTTTTCTTTGAGAAACTCCACCCGCATGTGATTCAGTCCGTGATAATGCTGCGTCATGAGGTCATGAGACACGGTTTGAAGCAGAAATGTCCTTTGTGAATGGATTAGATTTAAGTTTAATCAGGGGCTTTAACTAACAGTAACTGAAATACAGGTTCTGATATCCTTCCTTACTTGTTTCAACGTCATGCTCCGGTTTGAGGCGGAAATAAAATTATACTGGCAAAACTATGGTCTAAAGACTGCGCATGCGCAAATCACACTCAACCTAATAAGAGTACCTTGATCAAAATGAAATATTTCACTTTGGTTTCCTGCTGTAAACAGCATTATACTAAAAAAAAAAAAAAAAAAAAAAGATTCACCCATAAGCATAAATTAGACACTTCAGTTAAAAAGAGCAAATTATTTTTTTTACTAATGGAATGAGAAAAAAAAACACATTAAACTAGGTTTACTTTTTTCAGTGGATCCCTCAATAATTTCTGTCTCCTTTGCCTGTGTTTGATAATGTGAAGCACATATACACTCATTCATCATGAAAGATCTATTATAAAACAAAATAAAATTCATGTTCGCTTCAGCACTGTTCATCCGCGTCCTTACATTCATTGTTGTACTTGGTCCGGCTTTTAGATAAAGTCCTTCCATGCGCCATCTGGCGGATATTCAGTGAAGCGCAACACATTTATTTAAAATTCCCGAATGTTGCCTCCGGCAAGACGCGGCACGCCGCGCGCTAAATTGCGGCATCCCGCGGGAAAACACGCAGGGTTTTAAAGGCGACATCTGTAGCGAGTTACAATAATCCAATCTCGAGATAACAAATGCATGGATTACCTTTTCCAAATCTTTCTTGGATAAAAAGGACTTTATTTTGGAAATCATCCTCAGTTTAAAGAAGCTCGTTCTAACGATTTCATTAATTTGCTTGTCAAATTTAAGTGCACTATCACAAATCATCCCCAGATTTTTTACATGATGTTTTCTAAACTGGCACAAAGGACCCAGCTTAGATTCAACTGCGTTATCAGGTTCGGAGGGACCAAATAAAATCAATTCTGTTTTTGATTCATTTAGGCTCAAAAAATTTATAGACATCCATGCCTTAACTTCATTAAGACAAGCCAGCAATCGTTCTATGGCAGTGGAGTCATTTGACTTAAGTGGTATATACAGCTGTGTATCATCTGCATAGCAGTGAAATGACACACTGTATTTATGCAGAATTGAACCCAAAGGAAGCATATAGAAAAACTTTTTACTGCAGTGGAAAAGTACTCGAACTAGTTACTTTTATCAGAAAGTAACGCTGTAATGTGACTGATTACTTTTTAATGACAGTAATTTTGTAATGTAATTAGTTACTTTAAAACGTAACGTCCCCCAACACTGTAACTAATCACACAAACTGCAGCTGAGACACAAACTAACTGCACTGTGTGAGCTGCAGGGTTTAACAGCTTACAATCAATACAGGACACAACAACCATTCTTATTATTTCTCCTTAGAGGTGAAAGTTCATTTAGTTACTGAATGTTCTTTCAGTTTGTCTTTCTCTATCTGCTATGAACAGGGTTGCCAGATCTGTGTTACAGAAGCAGACAAATGGACAAAGCAGTATTAAACCCATGTAGATTCCCTTATTAGTTCTTTCTCTAATGTTTTAAATAGTCTCATATTATTACACATTTAGTCATAAATACAGAATGTTTATGAATAAACCCACAGACTCAAATCCATTCATATAGTAACACAGAGCTAAAGGAGAGAACACCATCAGTAGGTGTGTGTGTGTGTGAGAGGAGATCACAGAGCTCAATACTGATTAAAATGACATACCTTAGATAAAATGCCCAAATTTTCTCTCTCTTACACACACACACACACACACACACACACACACATATATATATATATATGCACTCGCACACACACACAAAGCTTGTCTTGATGTTTATATCCTGAGAGAGTGAAGTGTGTGTCATTGTGTCTCTGCAGGTTGTATTATTGTGGTGTCTCAGATGAAGGCTGTGCTGCTCTCGCTTCAGCTCTGAGATCAAACCCCTCACACCTGAGACACCTGAATCTGTTTGGGAATAAAATAGGAGACTCAGGAGTGAAGTGTCTCTCTGCCCTTAAGGACGATGAACATTACAAACTACAGACACTGATGTGAGTAATGATCTCTTTATATAAACACTGAAACATATTAACAGACTCATTAGCATTATTTTGTACATTAGCATTAGCTTGTACATTAGCATTTCTCTTCAGTTCCAGTAAATATCAGATTACAGAGTTAAAATGTCACTTTATTCTATTTAATCAGACTTTTTCTAACAATTATCTTTAATGCTGTTTGGTGTTGATTTAAACTTCATGTGAAAGCAGAAGACAGGGAGTCAGACGGAGTTTATAAAACATCCCACCTGAGTGCATGAGAGTGATTGTAAATGAACAGCTGGTCTCCTTGTGACACGCTGCTATCTCTGACTTCATACTGCTGCTTCTGTCTGAATAAGATGATCTCAGCTTTTCCCTGTTTCTGATAAGCAGCAGACTTTCTCCTCAACTCTCATAAAAACTCATGAAAATCATCATCTTTAATGCCACACTGCCACAAATATTAGATTTAATCAGCTACTTTACTCACTCTGACACTCCTTCCAGCTCTCCACCTCCTCACCGTGTCTTCTGTCATTCCTGTAAACTTCACCTCCGCTTCTTCTTAAAGTCTGCACTTAAATATACATGTAGAACAGGAGATAAAACACACAGCAGTGATATGATTTTAAAGCTCTACAGTCTGTGATGTGATTGTAAATGTCGGCTCACTTTCCTGTTAGAACTTAAGGAAGTTCTCATTTGTTCTAGGTGAATAGTCTGAAATAGTTTATAAATGTTAAATTACATTATATACATGAGATAGTAATGTTTTCCTCACAGCAAAGGTGATTATGTGCTGTTGATCATGAAGCAGCACCGTCTAGTTTGTGTTTATTAATTCAGATATTTCTCTTTTAGATTTAACTGAAGATGAACAGCTGTGTGCTGAAGATTCAATTTTCTTGCCTTTTCATGTCAGCAAACGGAGAACACATTTATAGAAATGTAATCTTTTAATAATAACACACCGAACAGACTCAGAGACTTGGACATAAATTCCTCAATCCCATAAAAACCTGAAGGACTATTAGGATCAGCAGGTGAAAAACCACATGGACTCGAGCTGAACCCAGTGAGTGGAACAGAGAGCTGAAATGGACAGGAACAGTTTCAGGACATTGATGGGATTCTCACCTGACAGGACTGGCATTGGGGAGTTTATCTGAGGAAACCTGTGGGAGACTCAGTACAAGTCATATTTATCACTTTGTTACTTAATATAGTTGAAATCTTTTTGTTACAGGATCAGACTGAACCCAGCAGGAACCCGATATGCTGTATAATGTTGTCGTTGGAGAGGTAATTAGGTTCCACTTTAAAAAAAGAGAATGTCCTGGTGCTAGACACCACAGTACACCTGTCCTACAGAGGTCTCATGGAGCCACGCCCCAATGGTCCAGACCCACCCTGACACAAGGAGAACCCTAAAAGCTAGGTTTTTGTTAATGTGAATAGTTTTTACTGTTACAGCTGATCTGTGAAGACATTTACTAGCATCAGCAGCAGGTTGACTGGTGGACCAGATATTAGCACTCAGCACTCCACTCTAACCACCGTGGCCTAGCTTTGGGTCCAGATAAAGGTGTCATCCTATTTGGCGGTGGGAAAAATGAAGTATTCCAGTATCAAACAAAAAACTAAATTGTCTCGTATAATCATTCAGGCCAGTAAATTAAGCTGATCAGCCCAGATTTCTGTGTCTGAACTGTACAGCTGCTCAATAATGAGGAAGGAAACCCTGGTCACTGAGTGTCGTTCTCATCCTCTGCATAGTTCATTCATGCTATTGTCATTATGCAGCGCTACAACGTCCCACTGACCCAGAAACACATTTACAGGAAATCATTCATTCTCAGTGCAATAACCCTCCTGAACAGTTAAAACAGGACTTTCCTGTGCATTTACTAATTGTGTTTTATTGTTCTTGTGCTTTTATTATAAGAATTTCTGTTACTATTTGAGACAAACAATATAGATTATCTTATCTTCTTTCAGTTTATGCTAGAATTAAATGATGATTTAGTGTCACATTTGTAAGATTGTGTTGAGTTCATTTGTTTAACATTGTCCTAATTTCGTATTTCTCTTGGCATCAGTCAATCGAACCCAGTACAGAATTCACACAATATCTAATATTAACAATATACTGCTTGCTTTGTTCACAGTAATTGTATCATTAAAATATATTGTGATCAAAAATATACACTGTTTTATATGATTTTGCTTTACGTGTAGTTTTATATGCATGTAGTTTTATGTATTTAACATGATTTTTCCGCTCAAACAATTACAAAAAATTAACTTGTCTGAGAATAAAATATATTTTGAGCTTTATTTTGGGTAATAGATTCTTATTTCTTGCTATTTCAGGTGTAATGTTTAAGAGATTCAGAGAGAGATTTATTTGAAAACCAGTAAGAAACAGTTTGTTTTATTAAATGTAGAAACACTTCATGTTTTATATACAGTACAGTGAGAATGTAAGGGCTTTATGAATGATTATATCTAGAGTGTGAATGTGTGTGTTTAGGTCTCGAATGTTCCCTCCTTCACGATGGCCGTTGCCAGGTTACGCGCCAGAGCCAATCGCAGCAGCTCCAGCTTTGTGGACTCGACATCATCATCATCCTGAAACACACACACACACACACACACACACACACACACACACACACACACACACCCTGTATTTCAGTGAACACCACAGAGATTATTTAGTTTTTCTGATTGACCTGCAGGAGCTCATTGAGTTTTTATAACAGCAGCTCTGATAGTAGCTCAGCTGCAAATCACAGATACGGTAAAGTTTTCTGTAAGATGTTCTTTATTTAACATGTATGGAAGGAGTCTCCAGTGTCAGCACTTCTTAACAGTCAGATTTATAAAATAATTAGATGTTAAGTGTGTGTGTGTGTTGTACCTGCGCTAGATGCTCTGGTTCCAGCTTGCTTTTGTCAGACGTCAGCTCTTCCAGACAGAACATGAGTTCATACGTCTGATCCACTGAAAAGATCACACACACACACACACACACACACACACACACACACACACACACACACACGCATGATTAGTAAGGAACAATTCCAAATATCAGGGCAACCCCCCCCCCCATTAAAATATGAACAGATGAAATATCTATATTTAATGTATCTGATTGAAGTTATATACACTTGGAGCTCAAACAGAAACATTCTCATTGATCCTGAATGATCAGCTGTTGTTGTTTGTTATATTTTTCAGTGTGTACAGTTATACCAGTGGTTCTCAAACTTTTTCTGTCATTCCCCACTTAAGGGGGTGAGCGAATTTTCAAGCCCCACTTGTCAACAAAATAATAACGAAATCGGCCAAGTTTACTGTTTATTGAAATATCAATTTCTAAACCAATAAGATCAAACACCAAATTAAATAAACAGATAAAATACATGAATGATCAGCTGTTGTTTGTATTTCTAAATGTCTCGAGTTTTTGTGGGGAAACACTTCCTCAGACACGTGGTATTTGAGCTGCTGCTATTCACCATCACAGTAAAAGCTGCTCAGGGCATTGTAGTAGTAATAATCATAATAAATTATTTGTCACATGTCTGTTACAGCACAGTGAAATTATTATTTCTCATATCATCCCAGTTACTGTAGGAACCGGGGGTCAGAGCGCAGGGTCAGCCAGGATACAGCGCCCCCTGGAGCAGATAGGGTTAAGGGTCTTGGCTCAAGGAATCAACAGTGGCAACTTGGCAGTTCTGCGGCTGGAACCCACGACCTTCCTATCAGTAGCCCAGTAACCCACAGCCGTAACTGTTTGAGCCACCACTGTCCTGGCCCATGCAATCATAAATAAGATATTTTATATTACAAAAAAGCATTTAGCTCTGAATAATCTGTCACACAACTGGAAGCACACGATTGTATAGAAAGGGTTTGGACACAGTAGTATTACAATTTCCCTCTCCTGGACATCCCTTCTCTTGTAGCTGAATGAACACAAATTCCCACAGTGACCCTCCGAGTGACTGCAGTGACACACCTCTTTTTGCTCCAGTAAGGGCGGGGCGTCTATGAGCAGAGTCATCCAGAAGCTGGAGGAGCGATCTTGGCCGTCATGAGGGAGAGCAGGAGCTTCGCTGCCTCAATGAACTTCTTCTCTCTGTAGAGCCGGTGGAACTCGCGGTACTTCCCTAAACACACACACACACACACACACACACACACACACATCAGTGTTTCTGAGGACCTTCTACTGAATTGTGTAATGTACTGAAGCTAAATACAACCATATTCACAGACACAAACAGCTACAGCCTGAACTTCAGTAACTTCATCATCCAAATACCTGGTAGATACCAAATACCACACAAAAGATCTAGACTTTATACAAATGAGTCCATCAACATTGTGTTTAGTCTGTCACACAACAGCAGAAACAACAGCCCCAGACATATCAGGGATACTTATTGTCTTTCATCAAAACACTGATTTAATTATTTGTGTCATTTCTGAGTGAACATGATAATATATCATAAAGAGAAAATCTGCAATGGTTCCATGTAGGGCTGCAACAACTAATCGATAAAATCTATAAAATCGATAATGAAATTCGTTGTAATCGAATGCCGTTATCGATTAGTTGGGCTGCTCACGTTACTGAGGAGCGCGACCACAAGATGCACAAATACACAAAGATACACACAGATACACACAGATACACAGCCGCTCGCGCAATGGCGGTTACAGAAGCGTCTGCAGGAAAAAGCGCGCGCCCCAAGTCCTCCAAGGTACGGGAGCAATTTACATTAAACGCCTCTAAAAAGACGGTAACCTGCGCGCTATGCAAGACCGAGCTTTCATGGCATGGCAGGACCACAGTCATGCACGAACACTTAAAAAGAAAACATGTTGGTGTTACGGATGGCGAAACATCAGCAGAGTCAGTAACAACTGTATCTCTTCATCGTGTAAAAGTTGTATAGTTTAAGTGCTTTTGTTTCAACTGTTTGTAACTAGTGATTGTTGTGGTTTTCAGCGAATGCAAATAACAGTACATTTGTGACTATTAGTGTGACTATTAGTGTCAGTGTATTTTTTTATACATAATATACTCAACTACACACACACACACACACACACACACAGTAGGATGTGAGAACAGCAGATGGCTGATCAGTAAATGGTACCAGGTTCCCAGCAGCTCTTTCTGCTCCAGCAGAGTGTCTTCATCACCAACCAGGACCTGAACACATTCACTACATTATTATTATTATTATTATTATTATTATTATTATTATTATTATTATAAGTATTGTAACTTTGAACTGTCAGGCCTTTGCAGTAGTCAGGGGTAACGATGCTAACTGTAGTTAAAATAAACAAAGTGTTTATTTTTTGTATCTTTAAAATAAATAAATGAACTGATGATGAAACGACTGAACTAAATTAACTGTAGTGATAAACTAAAAATTGGGAGTCATTTGTTAATTCTTTTTTAGAAAAAAGTCCTATTGGTGAACTGCTATTGACATCTCAGGGAGTTTTTCCTTGCCGCTGTCGCTGTCATTCTTGGCTTGTTCATCAGAGACATTTCATTCATCATTCATCTCATTATTATCTAGACACATTTTTCTCACACATACACACTTACATAAATTTTCTTTTTTCAATTTTCTTTTCATTTTTGTGAAGCTGCTTTAAGACAATGACGATTGTTAATAGACCTATATAAATAAAACTGAATTGAATATTAACATTATAAACACACAGGGTTTGTGTTCCTTGTCCTGCTTGGGGCAGCTCAGGCCTCTCTGGGCAGGACTCCTCAAGACTTCTGGGTGCAGACCTGGCTTCAGAAAGCAAAACGTCCTGACACATATTTGTTCCCTCCATTAACTAAACCAGCGCAAATCAGGTGATGTCACTATCTGGCTCAAAGGTTGTGCTAATTAAAATTAGTTAATGGAAAAGATACGTTGCAGGACTTTTACTTTCTGAAGTCCGGGTGTCCGCCTCTATCTAGGGGTGTGCTGTGGTGTCTGGCATCAGGACACTGGCAGCAGATCCTTGTGGCCTTGTTTGTCCTGTGTATCCAGTGGAAGTGGGCTGGGGTGCACTGGGTGTTCTGGTGCCTTTCTTTTGTGGCCAGCATTGAATTGTTTTCTGGGATTTGTGTTTTCTGTGGGATCGAACAGGATGGACTGTCTTTCGGTCCTCATAGATGAGGGTGAACCTTGGGTTCCCATGATCATGTGATGCTGAGGTGAAGCCTCACTTGGCCACCCAATAGTTTCAGCAAAACGTTCATTTCATGAAGCTTCATTTAAGGGCTCATTGTACTGACATCAAGTGGACAAATGTTGTGTAGCAACTAGATCGTAACATCGCAAGCCAAAAGATTGTGTGCATTTTCCTTCTTCATACGTATATTATATTAGAAGGAAATGTAAAGTTCATTGTGAATTGCAAAAAAAAAAGCTTTCCTGAATCTTGATTTATGAATTTAAGTACAAAAATCTCCAATATAATGATTCAGTCACGTGATTCTGGCAAATGTGAGGCTTCGTTAGTCTTTGGTCACTTCACTCTACGACAAGATTTGGAGCTCCTGCATCACACTGACGTCACTACCATGATCCTGTCACCAGTTTGCCGGTATATACTGTACACTTGATAATTAATGTTGTTTATTTCACCTGGCGGTGGCGTTGATGTGCCTGATCAGTGACTATGAGGTATTTTAGCACCAAAACATTAACAGCCATCAAACCAACCACATGTATTCTGAAACACAAGAGACATCTGAAGGTTCTGACATCATTGGTCATGTGGTACTGGTCATGTGACACAAGCTTACAAGTTTTGTAACTATTGACTATTACATAACTATTAAATGTACAAATGTACTATTTTGTACTAATGATCTCATTAAGAACATGCTTGTCTATATTTTCACCTCAATATCTTAATATCAATGGAACATTATAAAAATAAATAAATAAACAGACTTGACAAACTCTACATTTGATCATTTCTGACTTTGTATACACGACCTGTAATGAATTACAGCACTTTGTGAATAAAGAAATACACACATCCATACTGATACAGTATTTCATTTTTGTGTGATTAACTGTTGCATCACTAATATGATGTGTGTGTGTGTGTGTGTGTGTGTGTGTGTGTGTGTGTGTGTGTGTGTGTGTGTGTGTGTGTGTGTGTGTGTGTGTGGGAAAAGTGTGTATAGTGAATAATTCTCGGCGACTCTACCTGGTGCTGCGTCGATGAAAAGAACCTCACACAGATTCCAGATCAGCTCGATCGCTAAGAGAATGGACACCTGAACACACACACACACACACACACACACAATGTGATGAGAACTCACAGGACTGGGACTAAACAGCTGTGTGTCTATAAGAAAACCACTTGTTTCAGATTCGGTTTGTTACGGATGATAAAGACTGGACTTTGGAGTGATGGTAAAAAGGTCATGTGACCTGATGAGTCCAGATTGGTCCTATTCCAGAGTGATGGGCGTGTCAGGGTAAGAAGTGAAGCAGATGAAGTGATGAATCCATCATGCATAGTGTCCACTGTACAAGCCTCTGGAGACAGTGTTATGATCTGGGGTTAATCAGTTATTCAGGTCGAGACTCAGTAACGTTATGGGGCAATAAAATGAAGTCAGCTGACCACCTGAATATTTCTTCTTCACTGGTGTTGTTGGTCTTTCGGCTGCTCCCGATAAGGGGTCGCCACAGCAGAATATCCAGTCCGCACTACAACTCGGCACAGACTTTAAGCCGGATGCCCTTCCTGACGCAACCCTCCCATTTGTTATCCGGGCTTTATCTGGGACCGGCACTGCATCCAGTGGCTGGGGTTTGGGCACAGGATGGGAATCGAACCCGGGCCTTCCGCATGGCAGGCGAAACACCTACCACTGAGCCACCAGTGCCTTTTCTACTTCACTGATGTCACAGGGTTTAATAATAATTATAATAATTCCAGGCCTGAGTGTGAGTGTGAGAGAGCGGTTCTGAGGAATCATGAACTGGACACTACGCCAGCTTCTACAGTATATTCATGGAAAGAATCGGTTTTTGTTGTTCGATATAGAAACTAAACTAGATAAGATGTTTAAGATGTTTAATAATAAAATATGTTTGATGGACAGAAGTGATTTTATATGATGATGAACTCTTGGTGAATTTTCTCTTCATAGTAAAAATGTGTTATTTCATGTAGTTTGTTATTTAAACTTTAGTCCCATTAGCTTCATGTCTGTGAAACACACACACACACACACACACACACACACACACACACACACACACACACACAATGTGATGAGAACTCACAGGACTGGGACTAAACAGCTGTGTGTCTATAAGAAAACCACTTGTTAGGTTTTAGTTTGTTAGTGAGCGTAAAGTCTGGACTTCGGAGTGAGGAGAACGTCTGTATGTCTGTATGTCTGTCCAGCTGGATTTAGTCACAGCATCACATAAAACTGGATCAATAGAATTTAAAGAAACGTTGCAGGCAGGTGGAAGTGAAGTGTCTCTTCTAGACTCAGACTGTCTCACTTCAGAAACGGGGCTTCAATATTCTCAAGATCAAGATGAGCTCAAGCTGGTTAAGAAGAGACTCTGTGTGGAGGCAAAATAATCTCATTAATAATTCACACAAAAGACACCATGCACACCTGCATATCCCAATTCATGTGCACGAAAAAAAACAATCACAAAAACACAACTCACGTGCACAAAAATATATATATATATATATTCATAATATATACGTACATTTCACAAACGCAAAACCCAATTCACAGATGTACAACTGTGTACAACATTTTTAAATGTTTAAAATTCACGAGTGTATCATGGTCTGTGAATGTGAAAATCGTCTTTCCTGTGTGAATATCTCTGGATTTGTGTGTGTGTGTGTGTGTGTGTGTGTGTGTGTGTGTGTGTGTGTGTGTGTGTTTGAGACTTTGCTGGCAGCAATGTGGATCGCTCGTACTCTTTAGCCAATCAGATGTGACCTCATCATTCGACCAATCACAGCCCTCCAGCAGCACTCGAGTAGCTCAGCTTTACACACCTTTTACACAATCGGAGTTAATTATAACGGAAATGAAGTTTTACCCTCAAACCAAGAACAGGATTCACGTGTAACTTATTACTTTATTTCATAATGTTTCATTAATGAACTTCGCCGAAAATAACACAGTTAACCAGTTTAAAGTTAAGTTAAGCCTTTATTTGTCACATATACATTACAGCACAGTGAAATTCCTTCTTCGCATATCCCAGTGTTCAAGTTGAGTTCAAGCTGGTTAAGAAGAGACTCAGTGTGGAAGTATCACTCCCTGGTTATATTAACACCACTCCAGATGAGAATTCACTGTTTTTCTTTTAGTTAATTTTTCCTTTTGTTTCTTTCCTCGTTTGCTTTTTTTATTCATCTCTATCTAACTATTTATGTTAATTGGCTAATTTAACACTATATCATAAACACGATACCGTCAATCTCAGCAGCGTTTAAATGTTGCTACAATGTTTTCGTTTCTGTAAAGTTTTGACTTGCATCCCTCCCTGCTTGTTTCTTTGTACGTCTTTTGCACTTTTAATTCCTTTCACAGCACTGATCATCTGCTTCACTACTCACACACACACACACACTCACACACACACACAACACCCTATATTTATATATTTACACACAATACCCTATATAGACATGGAGGACACACTCGCATACAAGCGCCTACATGTCCACTTATACCTCATTCATTTGAGCATCACCCACAGCGAGCAGCATTAGCTACACACACACACATCTATAGGCGCACTAAGGTTTGTCACATGGAATGTGAATGGAGCTGGCTCCAGAGAGAAGAGGTTCAAAATATTTAGTCAGCTAAAGAAACTCCAGGCAGACGTTGTTTTGTTACAAGAGACTCACAGACCTGCCACAGCTACAGATGAACTTCAAACAGATGAGTTTCCTCATGTATCCTCAGCCGGCTATAACTCTAGGCAAAGGCGGGAAGCAATTTTAATACATAAAAATATGAATTTCACAGTACAGTTATAGATCCAGAAGGTAGATTTCTAATCATTAAATGATCTATATTTAATAAAAAGTGATGTACCGCTCTCATAATTCATTCTGACCAAACTGGTTTTATAAAAGAGAGGCTCTCCTCAACAAATACACGTAGATTAATGAACCTGATCGACGATTCATGCAATAAAAACCTTCAAATTACAATATTGTCTCTAGATGCAGAAAAAGCTTTTGATGGGGTTAACTGGAATTTTCTATTTGTAACTTTATAATAATAAAAAAAGGACTATAGAGAGGGGTAGGACTGTTGAAAGTTGCCAGTGACTGTGCTGTTAGGACACTTTGACCTTGTGTTTGGTAATAGAATAGGATGTTGGTCTGTTCCTATGAGCTGTGTGAACAAGAGATTAAGCTGATGGACAGATGAGTTTGATTTATTTTACATATGCAGATGTTATGGCCGTCTGTAAGAGCATCTCTCTGTTATGACCTGGTGTGTCTGTGGAGCAAAATTTAAAGAAATGTCAATCTCTGCTAAAGTGAGTTTACTCTGCCACCTAGTGGTAGAAGATTAATTTGCAGCAAATATAAATATTCAGGCCTGGTGTGGAATTCACAGAGGTGCGGAGGGTTTGTCATATGTTATGTCTGGGAATGGTTATGAGGTAACTGACTGTAAAAAGCTTGTAAGGGTTATAAAATGTTGGGTTAGCCTTATGTTGCTCAATAATAGCTAATTTACTATTACTAAATGAACATTTACTATCACTGAATGAACATTTTGCCCATTTGCTGTTGTTGTACATCACTAAATGTTACCTATTTGGCAGAAGAATGGTTTAGTATTGTTTTGATTCCAGTGTAATGAGATATGTATATTTATATTTTCTTCTTGTTTATTAATAAATAAAGGGGGGGGGGTGAGTTACTTACAAAATGTTCAAAAACTCTATTTTGGTTTGTATTGTAGACATTAGTGTTTATATCAGAAATACAAACTTTTATCCCAGTACCTCTGATCATTTGAATTATTGTAAGGAAATCATATTGTAAGTAATAATGGTGACTGAAGAGACGGTTTGTGAAGCTGTTTAATAAAACCTATAAATAACAACCGCTCTCTGGCTCAGTGACGCACCAAAGCAAATTTGAAATCGTGCAAATGACACGAATAGGAGCCAGAAAAGTCTCAAACACACACACACACACACCTACACACACACACACACAAACCTACACCCACACACACACACACACATCCACACAGGAAAGATGATTTCTTTTGTTGTAGCTTCGTTAAGACTCCAACAGCGTCTGTGTTTTGGGTCTCATTTGTAACCGAAACCCATTCATTAATCTCAGTTGAGTCCATTTTCGGTTGTTCTATGTTGTTGTCAGTCTGCTGTAACATTTGATATTTTACTGTGTTCAGCACTAGTTCTTGTAGACACCTGCAAATACATGGTGATACATACAGGCCTGACACGACTATAATCACAATCGGTAGAAGACTAGAAGACAGACAATAACCCCAGACTCCCCACAACTGTCTTAACCACGAGATCCAAGAATCTACTTGGGGACGTGTTTGTAAAGTCTTCTTCATGTGCTCTATGATGTTGCTGATATTCTGATGATTGTCAGGTCTATAGAAACAACAGGAGGTGTCTAACACTTTACATAACTCGCCTCTTTCGGTCAGTAAAATGTTCCCTGCACGTCTCCTGAGATTAGTGTTATACTTTTTTTATCACTCTGTCTCCTCACATTGTTCTAGTTTAAATGGAAGCGGCTCGGTTTAGCTAAACAGACTTTACTGAGGCTATTTCTCCCCGAGTCCTCAATAAGGAGGCACGTCAGGGTAACAGTTACTATAATCAAACCCAGATTGTGTTGGGGTGTTGGAGTCGATTTCTCATTTTTAACCGAGAGTCCAGTCCAGCTAATTCAATGTGTGTCGTGTCTACGTGAGTGTGATTAATCTCAGTCACTGATATTCTCTGTCTTTTAAAACAGTCTTCTATCCTCTCAATAGTTACAACATATTTCTAGTTGCTGCTACTTTTACACGTCCCCATGTGTTACACCGTGTCATCTCGATTCCTTTCCTTGTGTTATTAGTAGCACAAATGCACATTCTATTGGCCACTCCCTCTTTTGACACGTGGTCCTTAAATGTGTGTCAGTTTTGCTTAATGAGGAAACAGCGTTTTTGGTAAAAAAGGTTTTTCTCCTGACGTGTCTCGTGTCTGCAGATTCTGTAAATCAACTGTTGGAACTGAAAATCTTGTTCTGCACCTATTAGTGTCGTCATTTAATGATCTCAACACCGCTGTCTTCACTGCTGCATCTGCTTTTCTGAAATACGATCTGTTTTGTTAGTGTGAGCATCACATTTACACTTTTAAAATTCCACATGCTGTTCATCACTGCAAACACGTCACGCTGATCCGTCCACAACAGATTTAAATCTGGATTCTGTAGCGTCACTTCGTGTGGATCAGTCCTAGGGGAAAAGAAATTGTTCTAAAGACTCGACTTGTTTTTATATGAATTGTATCTTTGATACGACTTGCTTTATGAGTTTGTTCTGCTGGACAATAAGGAGGTGCTGGTGTGAACTATGACATCAGCTTTCAATAAAGAATTAAACACTGGAATTATTTCAGCCATGGCCTCAGGTAGACGGGGAAACTGTATGAAGTGTTCAGGACCTAAATGTAGACTTTGGGGTGATCACCACCAGTTCAGTTCCCCTGATTAAACCTACATCATGCTGCCCTTAGCACATCAGTTTTAGTGAGTGATGATAAACCTGAATTGTCATTAAATAATAAAAAGTCTTCACATAGTGATGAGCTCATTTCCTGACTGTCCAGGTCTTGTGAGCTGTAATGTACCCAGTTCTTTTACACTTTACCACTTAATTTAACAGCATTGCATCAGCATTTGTCTCTCTGAAGCTGTACTTTACTTTTGGATAAGACGTCACATTCCTAATCACTCTCACTCGTACCACATGTCACCCAAAGGCCCAAATCTTTTAACTCATCCTTATTACTTTTAACCAATAACACATTAGTGCTGCCCCTGCTAATGACATCAATGTGACGTTGTGATGAAATATGATGTTTCTCATGTGCACACTGTTTATATCTACATTAACTACACATCTGGACTCGTCTTTGTGAATGTTATTTAAATGTACATGTAAGAAGTGCTTTACCTCTGACTCTGTGTGAGCTGGTTCCTGAATAGGAATCTTCAGAACTAAGGGGTGAATTCTTTGTGTTATATATATTTTTAATTCAGGGTTTGGAAATGACCCGTTTTGTCCTTTTGTCTCATACAGCATTAATGCAAAAAGTCTCAGATATTCCACAGTTTGTTAGATTTTTCTACATCATCCTGGTATTACTGGTCTACTGAATCTTACTGTATTTGCATTTAAAGACAGAGGAATATTTCTCTCTCTGTCTCTCTCTCTCTCTCTGTCTCTCTCTCTCTCTCTCTGTCTCTCTCTGTCTCTCTCAGTATGTGGGTGAAAGTGTCTCTGTGAAGTGAAGACTAAGATTCTTGAGACGCTGTACAGCTGGACTGTAGTGTCCCTAACGAGTCCAAGATTAATGAAGTGTACCAGACACTGAGGAGACGAGGTGACTACATCCAACACCGAGCTTCATCACTCTACACCTTCACCTTCACAGGAGGAGCTTTAGACATTTTAAGGGGAACATATTCAGAAAGAGGAACTGATTCATTAGTTTTAATTATGTAAATTAACTCATCAGAAGGTTCTAAAGGCATGACATCATTTCCTCGACTTTTCGGTCCTCGGCTGTGGGAGGCTTCAGCATCACTCGGGTACCGAACTGGTGATCTCCGGATTTTCAAAGCCATTTTAAAGTCACAGTCAACTGAGTCCATGTGAACTTCTGACATGCATGACATGAAATGTGACTTGCATACGGCATATTCCAGAATTCATGGGGCTCAAATTGTGAAATGAACTCATTAAAAGTATGCCATGACTGTAATCAAATCAAGAGGCGGTCCAATTAAATTAGTGTGAGACATCTATTGGCCTGGCAAAAAAGGGTAACAAGTGAAATTGTTGTATTGAGAGCAAATCCATGTTAGTTCCAGTGTAATGCCAAATGTATTGATCACAAAACAACAACAATCATCTCTTTTTAGGCCTTTATTTATTATTTAGAACATGTTATTATTTATCTATCAGGTGTTTATACTGATTATATTCTGTACACAGTGATATAATGGAGTACATACTGTATATTTACTGTATCTATGATCACCTGACTCTCTCTCTCTCTCTCTGTCAGGCTCCTCCTCCTCCTGGACTCGACCTGTTCTCTGGTGGAGCAGCAGCACCAGGCACCGTGTTTCCTCCTACACACACCATAAGCCACCACACACACACACACACACACACACACTCAGGGGCTGCAGGATCTCACCATGCTGAACCCTTGTAGTGGTTAAGGGGATATCTGACACACTGGTGCATTCTGGGTAATAAATAACCTGTTTAGAAGAGGTGCAGTACAAACAAATTTCCAAATCTGTACATGAGGAGTTTTATAGAAACGTTTGAAGTGTGTGTTCTGTAAATAAGAATAAAATGTTAAATGAGTGTAGATCTTGGAGGACTGATATAAACAGAGCATGTGATAAAAGCTGGTCCTGGAGAAATGGATGTTTGGAGAGTGTGGCTGCGTCCCAAACCACAGACTAGTGAACAAGTACATCACCTCTGGTTTAACACTTCAGTGAGTCGACAGAGCGACATCATGTCTGATACGTGTTTATATACAGTAACTAACTGATTATTTAACTGTATGATAAATAGGACCAGGTGGGTGTTCCAGAAAGCTTGGTTAACTTACCATTTGGTTAATCTTAACCTCTGGGTTGATTAACCCCAAACACGCATACCGAGAGTATGTCGGTTCCAAAACACCTGATAAGATTAAGTTTAATCCCCTCTACTGGTTACCTAGAGTTAGTGCACGTGCACGGTGCGTACATAAAGACATTTTCAATGGATCGACGATTTCACGAGTCAAAATGGAACTTCAAAGTGAAAAAAAGAGAGCGGCATACTTCACAGAGGTTTTAATGCGCGCATATGAGGAATTTAAGCCAATAATAATGAACCAGTGACACTAACATGGTGAAATGTAAGTTTACCACTATGGGTTGTTTTCATTATATGAATTAATAAATTACTATCTCTGTCACTTAAAGGCTTTTGAACATCCTTAACGTTTTTATGCAGGCTTACTGTATTTAACTGCCCATGATGTATACAGTAGGCTATTGTGATCTTAGCTGTATTACTTTGACATGTTCTTTCCTGCATTAGTGGTTTTTTCTTTGATAATATTGAGAATTTTATGCTGGGTTGTATTTTCTTATAGATACTGGGTTGATTAGATAAAGGGATTATATTATTGGACCCTACAGAAAGAACACAGTCTGTCACAGTTGCAAGTGTTTTGTTGTCAGGTACCTTTAGTTGCTTTTAGGTACCTTTAGTTGCTTTTAGGTATTTTTTTTTCTTTTTGCCAGATAACGTATACTTGCATATTTTCACTGAAGGATGAAGATGAAGAGACACATCTGCTGTGACAGAAGTGGACAATGCTGGTAGATCCACCGAGGTGGGATGCATACCATTATAATGCAGCGCCCCCTTTTTACATTAGAGTAACAAACTGTCATTGTTCTTTCACAGTACATACCTGGGGATTTCTTCACGGATGAAGGTCCTTCAACCTCAATGCACGATCTAAGCAGTGTAAGAATTTGTGTGCAGTTGTCCATATTTACATTTTATTTTCTGACAGAATCTCAGAATTTATTTAATTATTTTTGAATAATAATTCATAGTTTCCTTCCTACTGTAGTTGCCAGGAGCTGTATAAGGTCCATCTTCAAAAACAAATAAGAAAAAGTGACATGGAGATAGACCTTATACAGCTTCAAATGGAAGAGAAAAGGCTATCCATTAAAAAAGCAACACTAGAAATTTAATTACTGGAGCATCGCCTTAAGGTGAGAACTTGTGCGTATATTAATCTGTTGCGTGTTAAAAGTGTTGTGTATATAAAGCAATGTCATAAAAAAAAAAACACATTTTATTTCATTTTACTTTCATTGTTTTTCAGGAAAAAAAGAAATGAACTATACAGCAGACCAGTGCAAACTATTTAATAAAAGTAATTTTGACAAATCCTGTCCCCCAAAAGTCTTCCATCTCTGTTGTGTGCAAAAATCTGTAGAGGTTCCTCTGGGCATCTTCTTCAATATAAGGAGGGTGGCTCTCTCCTCTTATAGTGGCAATGTTGTGAAGCACAACACAAGCCATTATGATGTCACATGCCCTCTCTGGACTGACCCGGAGCCCACGCAGACACTGAAACCTAGACTTGAGGATCCCTATGGTCATCTCCACCTTGGCCCGTGTTCGACTGTGAGCCAGGTTAAAGCATGTCTATGGTCCAGGTTCAGGGTAGGGTGACATTAAATAGGGCAGACAAGGGTATCCCCTGTCCCTCAGCAAGTAACTACTGTACTGTCCTGTAATGATTCAAGTGTACAATACAAATATAGTAAAAAGAAAAAAAAAACATTGTACAGTATGAAGAAAAACATACCCTGCTGAAATGTCTGGCATAATGGTGACACAGATCCTGGCCATTTTGTCTTATCATTAGTAATGATGTGAGTTGCCTCACATATGTGGGAAAAAGTAATGAGTTTAATGATTTTAACAAGGCAAAAAATTAAGTTGTTACCTGTACATTGATACTATGAATAGATTTCCTATTAACATCGTCTCCCTCATTTATTGAAGCTATAGCTTTAGCTTTAATAGGAATGTAGGTGCCATCAATGCACCCAATTACATTTGAAAACCCTGAAATAGAAAGTCATATATGGGAGGATCAAGTGTGTGTGTGCAGGATGAATACATGTATATAAATAGTATATCTACATATTAAATATGCGTCATCAATTTTACTACAAAGGACAAAACCTGCCACTCTGTGGAATTCCTCTTTAATACCACACAGAGGTTTATGGCCAGGGACCTGCTGTACACATGTGTGTAAGAAGTGTTTAAGTGCCAGACATACAGTTGCCTTTCCCCACATGCTCTGCATCGCCCACATTGTACAAAAAATGCCCTGAGAAAAAAACGAAGTGATATACACGGAATATTTTCTAAGCGCAGACCCGCCAATTGTGACATTTGCAATATGCGGTTTCAAGAGATGTGTTAAATAATTTAATTCCATTGAAAACCAATAACGCTCTTTCAAATAATCATTAGAAAAAAAAAAAAAAAAACATCAATACGAGGTCTTATAACTCGAAAAAACCTTGTATAATTTGTGCCTCCGCGTCCACAGGATCCTCATCAAAGGGGCGTGGCCTGCTGAATAACCTTCTGGAACAAACTTACCCTGGAACATAACCTGCTACCGAGCAGGTTATCTTCAGAGAGTAAGTTGCTATGGTTACATACATACCCAGAAAGTTACCTCCGTTTTTGGAACCGGAAGTTGAGGTTATCCACTAACTTACCCTCAAAATTATCCGGGTATGTCACATAACCTGCTTCCTGGAACAGCCCCCAGATCTACAGCAGTGTACTGTTTAGTTAGTAGTACAGTATGGAGTTTGGGTCATCAGTGTGTGTGTGTGTGTGTTTACCTGGTGGTGATATAGATGTGCTTTTTATTCTGTAGTGTCTCAGCTCCGCCCATCATACCCGCCGGTGTTGGTGTGTCGGTTCTCCGTACCCTTGTCGTGGCAAATTTGTTGTGAACTATGTAAATTTTCCAAACAAAATCAATAACTACTCAAGTACTGAAATAGCAAAAGAGTTTATTGCAACCAAAAGTAAATGGACGGCACTGGACTAGCCAGACAAAAGACGAACAGATAAAAACTGCAAGATTTCTCTCCTTTCCTCTCTCACTTCCCTAATTTTTCAGGGTTTATATACCTTCACTTAACAATTACATCATTGTTTGCTCCTTCTTAAGTCACGAAACCTTTTTAATATTCATGAGATGTGAGCTAATTCTATTCTGATCAGATTGATGTGGCACCTCCCAATTGCATAATTTTTCCTCTCATCTCATATTTATTCATGTCTGGGCAGGCCTAAGACGTTAGACGGTCTTACGTTCTCCTTTTTTGGAGAAAGTTTGGTTTATTCCTTTTTTTCTTGACCAGACCATTGACCACCGTTGGTAACTTGGGTTTTTGTGGAAGCCGCAATCTTTCAGAATCTTCCTCATCAAGATGTGTAAGTATTATAATTTTGGTTGTTCTTATCATAGTTAATTTTATCTAATTTGTCTTTAACTGTCCATTATGTATTTACTTGTATAGAGATTATTTATCTATTAGCACTTTAATATATTCTGGTTATTCATTTTGATTATACATTAAATCTCTTTATATAACTAAAATGATTATTTTAATGATTTTGAACATGTATATCAATTGGTATACTTTTGTTTAATTTACTTAATCATTATAGGATAGATATTAAGATTAATGATCAATTAAATCAGCTTAAATCAGTTCATTGATTAGGTTTGTTAATATTTATTTTTCATTTACCTACTACTATTCTTATACTATGGTTAGTTTAAGACATTAATCACATTAATCAGATTATTGGTATGATTATTTATATTGCTAGTTCTTAGATCCTATACTACTAAAATCAATACTGTAAATAATGTAATGTTTCTTTTAATATGTGCAGAGTGCATTTTTCCCCAGATTTACTAAACCCATGTTTACTAAATTCTCTTTAATTTTGTTTAATTCTAGCTCGCAGGCAGCGTTCTTCTCGCTCATCCTCTCATCTGAGATTCCTTCTGGGAGCAGGTGGCTACACCTTCCCTTACTCAAACCGAACCACCACAATTTGCATCTGGTTAGAACTCTGAGGGGCCTACCTCTGAGGATGATATTGCTGAAAATTACTGATTAATTAGATTTTTTCTTTATAACAAATATGATTTATTCTGTTTTTCTGCTTCTTAAAAGCAGAAGTCTGGCTTTTTTCACTTTGTGCCCCAATTAAAGCAGAACCGAAAGTTTATTTTTATAATTTTTATCAATGCTTGCATTTTCTGTATTTTTTCCTCCAATAAAGTTCCTTAATTTCTTGCACTCTGTGTGTACTGGTTGTTCTTGGGTCACACTTTGCATACTTTTTTCTTTAATTATCATTAAAATATTATCATTAACCATGTAGATATTACGAGTAGATATTATTAGTACATAATAATAAAATGTTAGTAAATATTATTGATATTATTGTTTTTTCTTTAGTTTTCTTGTCTGTTACCTATCCCTTGCCTCCTGCCTGCGTGTTTTCTCACTTCCTCAATTTGTCGTGCAGGCGCCTTTTCTGTTTTTGTAGCGAGTTGGATCAAGGCCTTTTAGACAGAGGCCTTCTGGGTATTTGGTACCTTACACTTGACTACAATTATAATTCAATAAAAATTTTCCACAGTCCCCCCTGAAAGCCATAAATATGGCTTTACTCAAATTTCCACAGTCCCGCTTATCTTATACTTAAGGAGGAGCAAGTATGGATTATACACACATTTGCGAACAGTCATATAAAACATTAAATGACATATTTCTTGAACCTTTTAACAATTGCTATTTTCTATCCCTTTCTCGGATGGACCTTGTGGTCACTACCTTGTAATCAGGAGAGATTATAGCTAATCTTAGGTTCTCTGCTCAGGGGTAGGCGAAAAACCCTCATGGTCAAATTTTGAGGGAAAATTCCTACCCTGCCAGTGTTTTATCACTCGACAATGCATTAGCATCTGGTCAGAGGACTTGACAGCAATAAGGCAGTAATGTATGATCTATGGATCATAAAAATGAACACAAAAATCATAAACAAAACATTAAGACAAAAATCAAAAACATAACTATAAATTGAAATCATTAATACAATATATCAAACTTAATTAAAGTATTAACATAGAAATTACAATGAATCACATTTTTTCTATTTGTTTATGGACCAGGAGTTCAAGGTTTTCGAAGTTGTCGGTAACGATAGTGTCTATGTATCCATGTTGGTAATGATATTGACAAATTGCTTACGTTCGTTGACCAAATGTTTCTTATGCATCCATAGTCCATTTTGTTTTTATTGGTATAGTACAGATTTGAATTATTTTGTGAGAATGTCCTATTTGGGGAGGTTGTTGGCAGACTCGCTAACCAGGCTTGTTGCTTTGGATTAGAGTTCCATAGCTCAAAATCGTTGATTGAGAAAGAGACAACGTTAAAAGTTCGGCATTGAAGAATGTCTTCTGAGATTAAGTATCCTTGATAATTTTCTGTCTCATAACACTCAGAGACAGACAATGTTCGCAAGCAGTACCACTGAGTTGTAGTAATACACAGTTCAGGAGTGGTATTTGCAAAGTATTTTGTTTCAGTTTTGTCTTGTATCCACGTGTCTCGATTCAATATTAGATTTGAAAAGTCAAGTCGGAGTTTAGCAGGATGAAGAAGCTCATGTACAGTAGTCCACTGTTTCAGATCTGTAAGGCTAAGATTCGGAATGTACTGTCCTACCCAAGGTGCAAGGCTTGTGTCAGAGTGGTGAAGACTTGCTTGCTGACAGACGTAGCATATTGTGCCACCTCCCTCTTTTTGGCATTCTTTATGGATCAGTTCATGTATGAACATGTCAACAGTAAGATGGTGGTCTCTGCCTCTTGTCGCCATAGTAATGTCCTGATCCTGCACACACTAAACTACATACATACTGATACATAATAATGCAGTAAATCAAAGTTTTATAGCAATTATCATCATTATATATATATATATATATATATAGTCTTGATTTTATAATATTCATAATGTTAGATTTGTTATATACTTTGCATATATGAATTCTGGATTGCATTTACATATTTACATGCCTGCATTTGTTTTAACATTTATAAAGTACTGTCTTCTTCAATTTCCATGGCTAAGCTAGTTCTCATAGTAGGTATTGTTTCATAGCTATGTTCAACAGTAGGTTCAGGTGCTTCAGTTTCACGTATTAGCATTACATATTGTCCTAGTAAATTATTTCCAATTTTACTGATTATTCCTCTTATTAGGGGTATAACACAACAGATTATTAGTAAAGTGGCTAACAGGACTGCTCCTATCATGGTGCCTATTCTAGTTAAGTATGCCTTCCAGTCGGCTGAGAAGAACCATGGTGTCCATGTTCTATGGGTGTCAATTGTATTTTTTACGTGTTCATCTCGTAGGGTTTTCATTCTTTCAGCTGCTGGTTGTATAGCTTTTACTCGTGCTCGGGTACGGTATGCTGGACCATGTTCTTCATTTTCACTATCATCATCGTTGAAATGATTACTGTCGAAATGTTGTTCTGTCGTAGAGAGTTCTATGTCCTTTGGTGGTGTCTCAATGTCTTTCGGAACTTTAGCCTTGCAACAGTGATTTAAGTGATACCAGTGTTCTTTACCTTCTACCTTGATGGCTGTTGGAGTGGCAAGCGCCACCTTGTATGGTCCTTCTCTGCGGCCTTGTGCCCAGTGTTTTCGTCTAAATACTTTGATATACACCCAGTCCCCTATATTTGCTGATTGCAGTCCTTTCTTGTTAATTGTTCCTCCATGGGTTGCTTCGTTAGTCTGTGAAAATAGAACTTTATGAATATCCGTTAAATGTTTGACGTAACTCTCCATTTCATTTTCAAGTTGTTCAAGAGCAGGTCCATCATATGGTATGCGAATGCGGGGAACAGACATTGGTCTTCCAGTGAGCATTTCGTGTGGAGTGAAGTGAGTCATGCGATTGGTCTGAGATCGCATCTTCATTAGTGCTAGGGGCAATGCGTCCATCCAAGATAATTTAGAACTCGCACAAATCTTGGAATTTTTAGTCTTTAATACTCCATTGGCGCGTTCTACCATCCCTTGTGATTGTGGATGATACACACATCCTAATTTGTGTGTTATGCATAAAGCCTCAGTGACGGATTTTATAACGTCATTTACAAAGTGGGATCCATTATCCGAACTTAATATATCTGGAATCCCAAATCGTGGAATTATTTCTCTAACTAGGAATTTTGCTACAGTTTTTGCATCTGCTTTAGCAGTAGGAGTAGCTTCTACCCATCGACTAAATCGGTCTTCCACGACTAAAATGTATCTTTTCCCTCCTTTGCGATCTATCATATCTACAAAATCCATTATTAAGTGTCTAAAGGGGCCCATGGGTTGAGGAATATGTCCTAGCGGAGTTGTTGATGCTTTTCTTATGTTATATTGACCACAAATTTCACATGCTGATAAATAGTTATCGATTTGGCTGGCAAGATAAGGTGACCACCATTCTGAGCGGATTGAACGTAGGATTTCCCCCCTGGCGCAATGATCAATTCCATGGGCGGACTTTATTAACATGGGGAGGTATGACGCAGGTGCTACAAAAAGCCCTTCGCAACTACGCCAGATGTTAGTATCTTGATCAAGTTTTGCTCTGCGCCTTGTCCAAATAGCTTTTTCATAAGCAGGGGCTGAGCTTTGCATTTCTGCAATGTGTTTTAAAGTTAATTCAGTATCAACAGGTTCTATGTCTCCCGTAACTACTGGGATCATGACGCAAGTAGAAGCAGATCCCAGGGCTGCTTTCTTTGCAGCTTCATCTGCTGCGGCATTGCCTTGTGAAATGAATGATCCATCTGACTTATGAGCACGGCATTTTACAACAGCTAATTTTGATGGTAGTGTCATAGCATGCAAGAGGTCAGATATTGCTTGTCCATGAGAAATTGGCGATCCGTCAGTTCGCAAAAATCCTCTCTGTGCCCATATTGTTCCAAAAATATGAATTACCCCATACCCATATGATGAATCAGTATATATAGTACACATTTTTCCAGCGCCAAGGTTACAGGCAGCTGTTAACGCTTTAATTTCCGCCAGTTGGGCAGAACATGGCTGAGGGATGAAGGTGGAGGAAACAACATGATACGTTTTATTGTCTACGGATGGCGACACTATAGCGTATCCAGCTTTATTTTCGCATTAGTCTCGGAAACACGATCCATCTACAAAAAATACCTGCTCTGCATCTTTTAGCGGTTGGTTTTCTAAGTCCGGTCGGGCTTTAACAAATTTGTTTGACTCCTCTGAGCAATCATGAGGAGTTCCGTCTATTGGTAATACTATTAAGTTAGCCGGGTTCACGGTTTTACATCGTTCAATGGTTAGTTCGGATGCTGATAAGATGACGTCATACGCAGAACAACGTGCATTAGTTATCACAAACATTTGGCTAGTTAATAATGCATGTATTGCATGCGTAGTATAGTGATGCTTGATGCTTTTTTATAAGCAAATGCAGCTGCTGCAAGACCTCTGTAACATGGGGGCATCCCTTTTTCAATGTTGTCGAGAGCAATACTATAATACGCTATGGGTTGCTTGCCCATTCCATGCTGCGTTTGGGTTAGTACGGCAGAGGCAAAGCCTTGTCGTTCTGAAACGTATAACTGAAATGGTTTGGTATAATCGGGACTAGCTAGAGCAGGTGCTGAAGCTAACGATGTTTTAATACAATTAAATGAAGCTAATGCTTCAGGTGTCCAGATGAGTGGCGAGTTGGGTTTGGTTCGAACAATAGTTTTAATCAGATCTCTTAAAGGTTGCACTTGGGACGCAAAATCACATATCCAGGGCCGACTAAACCCTGCCATTCCTAAGAATTGATAGCATTTGTTTTACTGTCTGGGGTTGAGGAGCTTTTAAAATGACCTCAATATGGGTAGGTGAAATCTTTTTATTGGTTCCTTCTAACACTCGCCCTAAATATTCAACTGTCTGCTTACAGAACTGTAATTTATCTTTGCTTACCTTATGTCCATTTTCTGCCAGCATAGTCAACACTTTCACTGTGTCCCTTTGACATTGTTCTTTTGTTGGACTGCAAATTAAAATGTCATCAACGTATATTAACAGACGGCTTGGTATCGAGAGCGTAGCCAAGTCACGCGCTAACACCTGGTTAAAGAGGGAAGGAGACTCCACATATCCTTGTGCTAAAGATTGGTACGTATATTGTTGACCTTCGTAAGTAAAGGCGAACAAGTACTGAGAGTCGGGATGCAGAGGAATGCTGAAAAAAGCGGAACATAAATCGATAACTGAGTACCACTTGGTCCCCTCTGGAATATTGGACAATATTGTGTGTGGATTAGGAACTACAGGAGTGTCTGCAATTACTATATTGTTAATTGCTCTGAGGTAATGAACCAATCTCCATTTTTTTTTTTAGTTTTCCTTTTGTAGCGGAAAAATAGGAGTATTACAAGGACTTGAAGTGGGAATAAGCACTCCAGCTTTCACCAGTCCTGTGATTGTGGGTCTGATGCCTTCAATTGCTTCGGATGACAGAGGATACCGTTTTACATATGGGAGCCGGGCATTAGGTTTAACTTGGACTTTTACTAAACCCGCTGATTTGACTAGTCCTACATCTGTATGATGCTTAGACCATAATATTTCTGGAACTTCTTGAAGTATCTTTTCCTCTAGTTCCCTTTCTTCATCTTCAATAACTGACATTTGTGCGATTGCCGTATCTTTATCATGCAATTCTATATCTACATGTGTGGCAACAACACTGCCTATGTTTTCTTGTGATATATACATGAATTTCCTATCAGGTGATAGATGTATGTATGGATTCAAAGTTGGTTCCCTATCGCTTATTTGTTTGGCTTCCTTAACCATCTTACCTAGGTCTTTTTGTTCAAAATTTTCCGCAATCATCAGAGAGACATGCGGCACCGCATGTTCAACTTGGTACCAATCTTGAACTTTTTCGGGCAGTTGTGCAATAGCTGCCACTCCTTGTGGGCCGACTATGATTTCCATGGTTTTCATGTCCATTTCACTGCCTTCTATCAAGTCTTCCCACAATGTGGCAAATTCTTCATCATGGTTTGAGTCATACTTTATGGTGCAATGTAGTGGTAAGTCTATTTCATGACAATCTGGTCGTAAATGAGTAATCCATGGTTTCCATTCTTGATAAGTGTTCCAGAGACCAGATGGTAGGTTGTATTCTAACCAATATACCACATTAACTTCTTTAGGTGTTGTATCTGGATTATGGATGAGTAGACATTGTGTTGCTAGGGTTTCTGGAAAGGTAACCCAGAGTCCTGTTGGTCCACAGTGTATTTTTGCTCCTAGTTTACATAATGTGTCTCTTCCCAAGAGGTTCATAGGTGCATGCGGGGAATAAAGTAGTGGAGCATTGATAGTTACCCCATCCAATGTTAGTTCTTGAGGTTCGGTAAACCGTAAAGTCTGAGTTTTTCCCGAGAAGCCCACTGTTTGTATTGCTTTACGGGTAAGGGGGAGTCTAGAGCCTGCTTGTCCAATGCTTGAGTATGTCGCTCCAGTGTCAATCATAAACGGTGCTTCTAGACATTGTCCTATTTTCACTGTCACCGTAGGTTCTTGAGCTGGATATAATGTAGTGACAAACTGCATAAGCTCCCCCTTATTAGGCTCCTCTGGGCATCTTCAGTAGTTAGGGTTTTGGCCTTCAGAGGGGCCTCCCCATTGTCCACTTTGACTTGGTGGAGGTGGTTGATCGTGTCTTTGGTTTGGTTGGTTTTGTCCTCTCCATGTGTCTGACCAGCCAGATTGTTGTGTAGCTGGCGAATTTTGGTCTGACTGTGGTCCTTGAGGTCCTCGGGGTCCTAATGTTTGTCCTTGCTGTTCAGATCTTTCCACTCTGTCTCCCCACAGGAAACTGACATGGGGACAGTCTCTTCTAATGTGGCGTAAATCACCACAAGCCCAACATCCTCTTCCTCGGCCTCTGCCATTTTGGGGTGGTCTTGTCATTCGATGTCCTGGTGTATACGTTTGTCTTGGAGGATTTTGAGGATAAGGTGATTGTGGATTCACCATAAGTGCAGCTTGTTTGGCAGCGGCTTCCTTCTCCTTCTTCTTTTCTTTTTCTTCTTGTTTGTTTCTTACAATTTCACCCAGTTGTGATTTACACAGTTGTGTCATCAAATTAGTGGACATTTCTTTTGCTTCTAATTTTGCCTTTCGATATTGATTGACGAAATGGATTATGTGGGCTTGAAATGTTTTCCAGGCCATGGTGTTGAGGCCAATCACTCCATCCAACTTTTCCTGTACTGAGAGTGGCAAAGTTTTCTTTAACATCATCCTGAACAAGCCCCTACTGGTATCATTTTCATCCCAATGACCACCAGTTTCATCTCTCCAGGCATCTTGGAAGTTTTGTATGAACTTGACTACATTTTCTTCTTCAGCCAGTTTGATAGTTTCCAACCGTCCTGGATCCATTTTTGTGGGATACATTTTCCTTAGAGCTTCCCAGATATTGTTTCTGTTGGGTCCCAATGGGAAATGATCATATCTGGCATCTTCAGCCTCAGGCGGCATTCCAGCTTCTTGTAGAACCTCTGTGGTTTTGTTTTTTCCGATGGTTTGACCTAGTATGGCCTTGATGTCTCCAAGGGCCAGTTGGTGGCCCATTGCTTTTTCTTCAAATTGGGTGATCCATCTTTGTGCTCCTTCACACAGATCTGGAAGCCTGCCTATGAGACCAGTCACATCCATAAAACACCATGGTACATAGTGCAGTGCTGTTCCTTTTACTATTAGTGGACACTGGGATGAGGAGGTTGCAGGCTCATCTTCATCTATTTGCCTTCTCCTTTCTTTTTCCCTTTGGCATTCTTCATGTTGAAAACATGTCTTGTTGCTGTATCGATCTGGTTGTTTCAGAGTGGATCTATCTCTCAGTACTCTCATAGTTTGGCTGGCTTTTTCCCCTTCCACATCCATATTTTCTTCTGTGCGGCTTGTTATATTTGCGTCTTGATACTGTGATTGTAGACCATGTAGCTGTTTCTCTCTTCCTGTTTGTGTCTTAATATTTCTTCATCATTGGGCTCTTCGTTTACAGCAGAACACTGCTCTCGTGTTGCATTGCTCTGCGACATATCCTTCATATTGTATGCCATTTCATTTAAAGCTTTTAATAAGCTTTGACTTTCCTTCAAGGCTTCTCTGTGTACCTCAGTTAGGTTTATTTGTTTTGTTAATTCAGTGACAGTTTTCCCATTGAAATCTTCAAGGATTTTCTGAAGAGATCTATCCTCTTCTTCTAATGGAGTGATTTTCACTTCTCCTTCCAGTTTGACTAATTGTCCTTGGTTGGTTACAGGTTTATCTTTTTCTTTGATGTTGTTTCTTTCTTCAAATTCCGACCGCAGGTTGGCAGAACTTTTTGGTCGTGTTCTTGGTTCACTTTGTCGACGGGTGAGTAGTTCTTTTTCCAGGCTTGTTTTTTTCACCAGGATGTGGGATCCATTGAGGTTTCATGGTGCCTTGCCCTCGTGGAGAACTGGTACTAGGATATTCATTCCAATATGTTTGAGCATTCTTATCCATAACGTTTCTCCATGATTGGTCTGCAGGGAGGATTGAACTTTCTTCACTTGATAATCCTTTGGTCGCATGTCGTTCTGAGATGCTTTTTGAATCTGATGATACTTTTTGAAAGTGTGCTCTTCTTCCAGCCCCTCTACCAGCAGAATTTGGATTTAATTCCTGATCTGCTGATCTTGCTATTCCATTCAGTGTCCCATGAAATTGCAATTCTACATTTGTACATTCATCTTCAATTGTTGTTACTCCCATCATCGGGATAGTAGGATATACTTTATTCTCCAGGGATTGTTCAGTGTTGTAGGGCGGTGGCCTCATGCACATCTCTGGTGATGGCGGAAATGTTTCTTTCTGTCCATCTTGCCTTTCTGTAAGTTCTTCTTGTTCACATTTGTCTTTCTGTTCGGTGTCCTTGATTTCTTTTTCTCTTTTTAATATTATATTCATCACTTGTTGTTCAGTTTTTTCCTGTTGCTTTTTCCGTCTACGCTGTCCTTCTTCTTTAAAATAGTCTATTATTTTTAACTTGAGTTTGAGTTTTTCTTCCATTTCTTTTTTCTTCTTTTCTGCTCCCCAGCTTATGATTTTCTGTCTTAATTGGGTACATGTTTCCAAGTTGAATGACCCATTACTAGGCCATTGGTCTGAACATCCTTTTGTTTTGTCATGCCATTTCTTCATATACTTTCTGATATCTTTCTCTAGTAGATGGTGTTGTTCAATTATAATTTCTACTGGTTTATCCATTTTGGAATGATTCTATTCATTCATTCAAGAATTTATTTTAATTTTTCTAATTATTTAATTATTATTATTTATTTATCTTTAATATATTTTATAAATTCTTATTTAGTCTTTATTATGTAGTATTTGTTTATTTATTTGTTGGTAACAGGATCCTCTGTTCCCCAAACTATGAAAGCATTTCCCCTTGGAATTTAACAATGACATGTAATTTTTATAGGGTACACTAGATGGCGCCACAGAGAATTACAATATAGCAGTAGAAACTACAACAATGGCGTTGAATTATGAGATCCTCACGTGCTTCCTCTACTCCGCCTCTAGACGTTTCTAAATTAAGATCTACCACATGTTTTCACTTTTGCTTGTGAGCAGTTATGTTCCGTTTCTTTAGTTTAAATGGTTTTTAACATTGTATTTGAACATTTACAGACAAAAATTCTAGTAAATATAGGTTTATCAGTAGCAGTCGCCATAATATTGTTTTAACATATGTCCAGATTTCATCTATATTTATAGTAATAATAATAGCTTTTATAAGAATTTTTACTATGTGGAGTCTTCTCCCTCAGCAACCAGGCGTCCAAGTTGATCAACCAGACTGCTCCTTTGCTTGCCACAGGAGATTTCTTTTCCTCAATGTTCGTGGTGCATGTTAGTCAGTCGTGTGCGGCTGCTGTTTTCCTGATTCACCCACAGCCACGTCTGCTTCAACTCACTCAAACACAATGTAATAACAATAACGGTTATCATTTTGATTAGATTCTACATATATATATATATTTCTTTTATATTAATTAAATATAAATGTACTTTATTATTAATCTCATTTTTGCTTCCTCATTTCTTACTCTATATTTTAACTTAAACAGTTCTACCACCGACATTTAATATGTACGTCTTCTTTTGAAGCCTTCTTTCTCTTCCCAAATAATATCTCCTTACAAACATATGCCCACCCCGAGTATGCGGGATTGAAAATACTATTTGCATCGGCAAGCATAACAAGTCCACGTTCATTGCAGTTAATGCAAGAGCTATTACATGTTCTGGAAACGGCGCATTCCTAAATAACTGCTCTTCCATCATCCGCTCTGTACCCCGTGTAACTCTAAGCATGTGCTGTTCGGACATGGGTGCTTGTGAGGGAACCATTTGACAATAATATGGAATCCAAAAATTGGCATGTGTGTGTGCAGGGTTGATGCTTGGTGACTGTACTCTTCGTCCTCTTCTTCTTGGATTATTTTGGGTCTCTGTCTTCTCTCATTACTCTATTTGTCTCTGGATTATTTCTCCAGAGCTCATTCAATATACTAATGTCTTTTTCTATGTCTCTGGATTATCTCTCCAGAGCTCATGCAGCTTCTGCCCTCGTGCGCAAATACCTCTATTCAACTCTGCCAGATCTCACTTAAGAGATGTTCCAGGAGTGATATAGCCGTATTTGTCACCACAGGCAAGAAGCTATTCTATCTACTACGTCTCCGGATTATTTCTCCGGAGCTCATGCAACTTCCGCCCTCGTGTGCAAGCACGTCTATCCAACTCTGCCAGATTCCATTTAAGGAATGTTCCAGGAGTGGTATAGCCACACTTGCCACCACAGGCAGGAAGTTATTCTACTTATGTTAATATTTAAATTTTAAATAATTACTTTCAATGGTGCATGTATATATGTATATATGTATGTCTAAATAACACCATACAGTGTGGAATACAGTATCTAAACTAAATATATTTAATTATTTATAACCAATTATATGTATATACAATATTTGACAGTATTTATATTTTATGTTACATTTCTCTTTCTGGTTTTTCATTCACTTTCTAGCCGTACACGTTTCACAATTCAACAACACAATTACGCTTATACATCATACATTATACAAATCACGACTCACAAAATTGCAATCACAAATCAACACTATCTATTCTAATTTTCTAACCATGCATTTCCCCACCAGCCACCTGATCAGGAATTTCCACCTGTCACCCTAGCCCTGCTAAAGGAATTTTCCAGTCCCTAGAGCAGCGGTTCTACAGGAATTTTCCGCTGGAATTTTCTCACTCGCCCCGTTCAGACCTACCTATCACGCCAATCATTATACCTGGACGTACTATGGTATCATGATGGTAGCGGTATCCACGAGATTTCCTTTCACACCGTAGTTGTATACTACATATTACCACGGTACCTAGGTATATTGTAGTACACGGTTACTTGTACCATGCCAACGCATGCACGCACACCTACACAATCACACACCTACCTACCGGCATTTCTTATATCGACTCTTTCAATCAACACTGTTTGTTAATTGAAGGCAACCCTACTTGTAAAATGTTACACTCTTACACAATATAAATAACAACAACAAGCTCAAGCTCAGCAAGCACAAAAGCACATCAATTCACAAGCGCATACTTTTTTGCTATTTCATCAAAATAATAAAAATTGCATCATAACATTGCATCAAACATTAAATTACTCAATTATCAATTACTCAATTTGGTTCCCGGGGCCAGCAGTACGTCCCCCAAGAATCATCCGACCCCCACAGTCAGCAGAAAAACTACAGCAGAATTTGAATAACAGGTTTCTGCTTACCTTGTTCCTATTGCCGGCAGTTCCGCTGACTGCGTAGGGCCGCCGACCCCAAGGGGCAGCAACAACCAGCCGTGGGTATCCTGCCGACAACGCCAATTATGTCGTGGCAAATTTGTTGTGAACTATGTAAATTTTCCAAACAAAATCAATAACTACTCAAGTACTGAAATAGCAAAAGAGTTTATTGCAACCAAAAGTAAATGGACGGCACTGGACTAGCCAGACAAAAGACGAACAGATAAAAACTGCAAGATTTCTCTCCTTTCCTCTCTCACTTCCCTAATTTTTCAGGGTTTATATACCTTCACTTAACAATTACATCATTGTTTGCTCCTTCTTAAGTCACGAAACCTTTTTAATATTCATGAGATGTGAGCTAATTCTATTCTGATCAGATTGATGTGGCACCTCCCAATTGCATAATTTTTCCTCTCATCTCATATTTATTCATGTCTGGGCAGGCCTAAGACGTTAGACGGTCTTACGTTCTCCTTTTTTGGAGAAAGTTTGGTTTATTCCTTTTTTTCTTGACCAGACCATTGACCACCGTTGGTAACTTGGGTTTTTGTGGAAGCCGCAATCTTTCAGAATCTTCCTCATCAAGATGTGTAAGTATTATAATTTTGGTTGTTCTTATCATAGTTAATTTTATCTAATTTGTCTTTAACTGTCCATTATGTATTTACTTGTATAGAGATTATTTATCTATTAGCACTTTAATATATTCTGGTTATTCATTTTGATTATACATTAAATCTCTTTATATAACTAAAATGATTATTTTAATGATTTTGAACATGTATATCAATTGGTATACTTTTGTTTAATTTACTTAATCATTATAGGATAGATATTAAGATTAATGATTAATTAAATCAGCTTAAATCAGTTCATTGATTAGGTTTGTTAATATTTATTTTTCATTTACCTACTACTATTCTTATACTATGGTTAGTTTAAGACATTAATCACATTAATCAGATTATTGGTATGATTATTTATATTGCTAGTTCTTAGATCCTATACTACTAAAATCAATACTGTAAATAATGTAATGTTTCTTTTAATATGTGCAGAGTGCATTTTTCCCCAGATTTACTAAACCCATGTTTACTAAATTCTCTTTAATTTTGTTTAATTCTAGCTCGCAGGCAGCGTTCTTCTCGCTCATCCTCTCATCTGAGATTCCTTCTGGGAGCAGGTGGCTACACCTTCCCTTACTCAAACCGAACCACCACAATTTGCATCTGGTTAGAACTCTGAGGGGCCTACCTCTGAGGATGATATTGCTGAAAATTACTGATTAATTAGATTTTTTCTTTATAACAAATATGATTTATTCTGTTTTTCTGCTTCTTAAAAGCAGAAGTCTGGCTTTTTTCACTTTGTGCCCCAATTAAAGCAGAACCGAAAGTTTATTTTTATAATTTTTATCAATGCTTGCATTTTCTGTATTTTTTCCTCCAATAAAGTTCCTTAATTTCTTGCACTCTGTGTGTACTGGTTGTTCTTGGGTCACACTTTGCATACTTTTTTCTTTAATTATCATTAAAATATTATCATTAACCATGTAGATATTACGAGTAGATATTATTAGTACATAATAATAAAATGTTAGTAAATATTATTGATATTATTGTTTTTTCTTTAGTTTTCTTGTCTGTTACCTATCCCTTGCCTCCTGCCTGCGTGTTTTCTCACTTCCTCAATTTGTCGTGCAGGCGCCTTTTCTGTTTTTGTAGCGAGTTGGATCAAGGCCTTTTAGACAGAGGCCTTCTGGGTATTTGGTACCTTACACTTGACTACAATTATAATTCAATAAAAATTTTCCACACCCTCCTCACTCTCCTCCAATCTGTTTATCAGCTCCACCACGCCCGGCTCGCCCCTGCACTCTCTACAGGGAACCCCTGTGCGCTCTGTGGCGTCTCTCAGCAATCTGCTTGTGTGTCCTCCTGGGAGACCGGATGTCCTGGTCATTGTGGTGTCCATGCTGAACACGGCTCCTCTCGCTGTGAAGAACATAGAACTACAGGCTGCAGTGCCCAAGGTCTCACACACACACACACACACACAGAGAGTAAGATCTGTCTCAGATGTCTGGTTTGTTTATTAATGTGTGTTTTATTAAAGCTGTAAATGATGAGTGTGTTTCAGGTTCGCTGCTTCTAGTCACTTTGAGCTACAGCGCTAATGCTAACCCTGAGATTCCACACTGCACACGTGGACTCTAAATCATCTCTGTACAGGAAATCACAGCTACTGCAGTCTCTGTCTCTCTCTGTCTATAGACCAGGAGTGTTCGAGTCAAACCGGGACTTTTGATTGTACAGAATAACAGAACACAGTCCTGAGAGTAAAATCTCCTGAATAATAATAATAATACACTTATCCCAGTGTTTCACTAGTGTTTGGACACCATCAAGGTAGAAAGTTTTCTCAGTATGCCAGAGCTATGATTGCATGTCTGATTCACATCTGAAACGCTGGCCTCCCAGGAACTCCTTTAACAGCCCAAACATGTGTAAATGGCTTGGAGCGAAGTCAGGACTGTACAGTGTATGTGGCTATAACTCCCAGCCGAGTTCCTCTGATGTGCAGGTGGTGTTGGTGAATGATTGTGTGTACAGTTCCCACAGACAGACGTGTCTCTTCTGCAAGTTAGCGACAATTTATCAGGTGTTCTACTTACTGAATGTTCATAGGAACGACTGCAGTGAGCTCTGAGCCACTGTGTCCTGTGTGTGTTACCTCTTTCTGGTGACTTTAATATAAAGCATGTGGTGTAAACATCCACAGTGTCAGCCAATCAGAAACAGTCTGGGGGCGGAGCCTCCGTCTTTCAGTTTCCTGGTTCTCATGTTCTGTGTAAGTTTACAACATGACTTTTAATGATTCATATCTGTTTAAATTATATTAGTTTGCCTTTAAAAATAAATGTTTTTCATTACAAGGTGATAACATTAGTGTGAGACGCCCACATGTGATACATTAACAGACACGTTATGCCACAAGAAGCAAACTCACTCCGAACCTGTCAACTAATGGTTTTATTTATTGATGTAACTGTGTTTAATCGCTGTGTCTTAATACTTCATTGTGTTATATTAATGAGAGCGAGAGTGTGTGTGTGTGTGTGTGTGTGTCTCTCTCTCAATGTATCCAGTGTGTATGAATCTAAACCATAAAAAATGTTTGTCCTGAACACTGAAGTTGAAGTGAATGTTTAAATTAAGGAGAACTGAGACTGTGTGTGTGTGTGTGTGTGTGTGTGTGTGTAGGTGTGTATTTTGTTTTATCATCTCGATGGTGTTTCAGCTCATGCAGACCCTTAAACCCACATACTTGTACAGACTGCAGATTGTGTGTATATAAGAGTTCTTCTACTATGTAGTGTGTATGTGTGTGTGTGTGTGTGTGTGTGTCCAGTGTGTTTGTGTCATGCAACAGTTGTAGAGGAAATTGTTTGAACATTTATAATAAAACTTCTCTTTTAAATGAACCAAAGTGAGTTCTTTTCCTCAGCACTAAAACACTAAAACTGTTACACCATAAACTTTTTTATACTTTAGGGCAAAAAACAAAAAACACCACCACAGGCAGCATCCTTTAGATACTGTAGATGCTTCATTGATTAAATTGTCCACATTTACGGCTTATATCACACACATTATATAGAGGTACAGTACCAGTCAAAATGTTTAGACACAAGTTTGGATTTATTTTCTGCATTCTAAAACAATACTCGATTTTTTTTTTTCTTTTTTCAAAACTATGAATCACATGGAATTAGATAATTATTTAACAACAACAAGGACAGTTGTTATAAGACATGAAGGTCAGCTGTTCTGGAACAGTTCTTGCAAGAACAGTATTGTGTCAAGGGCATTTGTAAAACCCATCAATCACCATGATGAAGCTGTCTCTCATGAAGACCTTCCCAGGACATTGGACAATAATCTGCTCTCAATATTCCATCCATTTGTAATAGTCCTGTGAAAGATCGAGTTACTTCTTTAGGTATCGTAATTAATAAAGACCAAAAAACAAGATGAGAGAGATAGAGAGATCCATCAATAAGAGGAAGAATTTTACTCTCTAAAGCTGAAGGACTATCAAGATACAAGACACAGATATTTTTATGGAAAAAGAAGGATAACCTCTACAAGAATAAATCACTTTTCTTAGACTGGTTCAAAAAATAACTTTCTTTTAGTTGGAAAGCTGTTTAAAACAAATGGCAGATTTTTTTTTTTAAATACTATATATATATATATCTGCTAATAAATATGGTGTTGTTTCTAATGCCATACCCTCTGGGGTGAGTATATTATTACAAGCCTCTACATTTCCTTGGCCATGATCTTATTCTTTGAAACTTACTGACACAGAGTTCGGAGGACTTCGCTTTTCTGTAGAGCAACAGAAATGAAATGATAAACTCAGAGCCCTTGCAGAGAGAGAGAGGTCATTACAATTCCTTATGTAATATCATATTGTAATAGTATTGTAGAGGATTTAGAGTATGGTCCTTGCCTTAAAACTATCTTTTAACGAATAAAGTAAAAGAAATTACATACAAATTAATACATACATGTTATCCGTTCAAAGTTTTTATTTTTAGTAAATATAAGTCAGACATTGAAGTGAATTGTCCTTTTTGTCAGTGTGATGAAGAAAACATTGTTCACCTGTTTTGGCAGTGTTCTCTACACACAGACTTTTTGGTCAGAATTCTTAATATTCATTCAGTATTATTTTGAAAGTGACTTTTCTTTCTGTTTCAAATATGTTTTATTTGGATTTTTTGGCTACTCAAAAGAGAAGATTGGAAAAAATTACATAATTAATTCGTGTTAACTTCTAGATAAATATCATATCCATAAACAAAAAAATTACTGGAGCTAAACGTTCTTTCTCTATATTCAAATACGATCTAAACAGATATATATATAAACTCTACAAGACTCTGTTAATCCCTAAAGTGATGTAAACTGTCTCCCTGTACTCTTCCTTTATGTCTTCTTAAGTTGTAGAAGCTCCACGTTGTGGTTGTTTTATTGTTTTACTAGACCCTGGCTTTATTTTTCTATATACAATTCTTTTTTCCCCCTTTTTCTTCTTGTTTATTTGATTAATTGTATTGATTTTTATGTGTATAATAACAATAAAATAAAACAGAGTACACTACACAGGGTGTTCAGCCATGTTACGTGATTCCAGACCGTAGGGAGCGAAAAAGTTCAGTTCAAAGTGAATGTTGTAGTGAACGAGTGAACATGAGGTCTTCACTTCACCGGAAACGGGAATGAAAAAATTCCCATCAGTCATTGCGTCCCGCTGGAGTGTGAAAAAGGATTTATTTATTATCATTATTATCGAGGACAACATCATATTAAAAGGACACAAAAATTAATTTAATCAGGAAATCCTTAGTATTATATAGGATATTAATCGAAAACAAAAAATCTCAGTACCTATTTAATAAATTATTATTATTATTATTCAATAATTCATTTACAAGGTATACACGTTTCAATAGTATATGTTTTTAATGGTACCATTTTTTGTTTGACAGGTATCTTATGGCGCTTTTCCACTGCATAGTACGGCACGACACGGTTCAGTTCAGCTCACTTTTGCGGGGTTTTCCACTGGGAACAGTACCTGGTACCTGGTCCTTTTTTTAGTACCACCTCAGCCGAGGGTTCAAGCGCGCCGAACCGTTACCAAAACGTGACGTGTAAACTCCGCTGGTCACTGATTAGCCGGAGAAAATCGTCATTACTGCGTCACTGAACTTGCGACACGAGACACAACAGAACCGCTATATTTAGAACAGCCAGAGAAGGATCGGACGCACCTTTTTGTATTAACCGTCGGCCCCTTTTGAAACAAACTCCTTCGTCTCACTGTTAAAAACATCCACATGACGAGAATGAAGAACACCATGCCGTCGATATGCTCCATTGTTGTGTGATTGTTTGTGGCGCGTTTACGATGATGTCACGGCAGTAGAGGCGCCGCAACTATAACGACACGTGAATAATCCCGCCCACTCTAAAGCGTTACTAAACTGCAGTGGAAGTGCAAACCGAGCCAAACTGAGCCGAACCGAAGTGAGCTGTACTGAACCGTGCTGTGCCGTACTGTGAGGTGGAAAAGAGGCATTAGGGATGTATGTAGGAGGTGTGAGATGGCATCATATGTTGATCAATTCTGACCAGAAGATCTTTGAGGCAGGAAGAATAGGGTTTCTTTGGAACAGGAACAATAATGAACTGTTTAAAGCAGGTAGGGATTATGATGTGGAAAGTTTAAAACTCTCCATGTGGCCACACCGGTGCTTACTGGTCAGAACAAGCTCTTAGGACCTGACCCGAGACGCCTTCTTGTCCTTCTGATTTCCTGGTGTTCACACTTCTAAAGGCTCTCCTCACATCATACTCCGTGATGATAAACGCGTTTTCTATTCTGGAATTCTTCACCTATTTGCTGCCACAAGAAAACAGACAAGAATAACTCTACGCTGTCAACACCATCACACAAATTGTTATTGACTGACTGTCTCGAAGAGATCAAGTCGTGGATGCAGCAAAACTTTCTTCAGCAAAACAACTCCAAAACTGAGGCAATTTTGATTGGCTCCCCCCACCAGATCCGGTCATTCTCCATAACAAACATAACTATCTCTGGACATGACATCCCCCTCTCTTCATCTGGGGGACTCATGGACGTAGAGTATTATGGTGAACTGGTATGTTTAGATGCTGTCTTCCTCAGTCTCATTTGATCACTCAGGTTTGTTGACGGTGAGGTGATTGTTTGCTTTACATCTCAGGGAGCCCTCATGTTTGTGTTTCCTTCTGGCTCTCCCTTTTAGTTATGCTGTCATAATTAGTCCTGCCGGAGTCCCTGCTTGCACTCTACAGTAAATATACATTCACGTTAGACATTGTGACTGTGACCATACCTAATTGCAATCTCTCCTCCTCTTCTCTTCCTCCCCCTCTTTCTCTTTCCTCTCTCCCCCTGTCTCCCCCTTTCACTCTTTCTCTCTCTCTCTCTGTCGAGCTACACATGTGGTTCCTGAGCTGCCAGTGATCCAGACTCCCTCTGCCCTTCGGACCTGTCTGATCCATCCTGGTGCCCGGTTTCTGGTTGGAGGTCTCACCGCATGGATGCCCCGTGTGTCTCTTTAGGATGCGTCTGGTGTCTGGGGATGATTCTCTATACTTAAAAGACGGTTCTGGCCTCGACTGGTGTGGTCAGCTGTTTCTCTGAGGACTTGACAATTCGATAGTTCAGGACTGGAACTTTCTACAAGTCTATCTGAGTCTCGAATAACTACTGGACTCCATTTTACATCAAGTATTATAACATCAATTAACATCAACTATTATAGCTGAACCTAACACTTAACACTATATAAATGCAGATCATTTCCTGCTATCTGTTTTCACCCAGATGAGGATGGGTTCCCTGTCGAGTCTGGTTCCTCTCAAGGTTTCTTCCTATTACCGTCTCAGGGAGTTTTTCCTTGCCACTGTCGCCCTCGGGCTTGCTCGCCAGGGAATATCTGAACATTTTGATTCATACACATTCACATTCCATACAAACTTAAATAATTCTTTTGATTGTGTAAAGCTGTTTTGAGACAATGTCAATTGTTAAAAGCGCTATACAAATAAAATTGAATTGAATTGAATTGAATTCATCGGTCACCAACCTTGGAATGCGGTTTGATCCTCAATTAACCTTTGATAATCATATTAAATATCTCTGCAAGACCTCCTTTTACCATCTCAGGAATATTGCCAGACTCCGTTCCACTCTGACCCAGCCTGATGCAGAGAAGCTAATTCATGCTTTTATCTCCACCAAATTGGATTATTGTAATGCACTATTTGTTGGGATCCCTAACACCATGCCGTCGATATGCTCCATTGCTGTGTGTTTGTTTGTGGCGCGTTTACGATGACGTCATGGCAGTAGCGGCGCCGCAACTAAACGACACATGAGTAATCCCGCCGACTCTAAAGCGTTACTACACTGCAGTGGAAGCGCAAACCGAGCCGAACTGAGCCGAACCGAAGTGAGTTGAACTGAACCGTGCTGTGCCGTACTATGCAGTGGAAAAGAATCATTATATTGGCGCTTATGGTACCACATAGATATATATATACTGACTAGATATATATACTGACCGCCATCTTGTGTTGGGGGAAGCCGCGGCTACTCTGCATTAGTTAAAATTGGCAGAGAAACTATTAACGATTAAAATCACCTTAATCTGCTTAATTTTCAACCGATTTTCAAGTCGTTTGGTTTATTATAAATATCAGACATATATTTATAATAGAACATAGATTCATTAATTAATCTATGTTCTATCATACATATGTGATATTATATATATGCATAAACAATACAATACGATTGGCACCCTGTCCAGGGTGTACCCCGCCTAGTGCCCGAAGTCTCCTGGGATAGGCTCCAGGTCCCCCGCGACCCTGAATAGAGGATAAAGCGGTACAGAAGATGAATGAATGAATGAACAATACAATACTTAGACACTCCTACATAACTAATTAATTTGTTCTAAACAATTACAAGGATGCTGATAGTGATATGAAAAAAACATGAATAATATAAAATAAAGTATATATAAAATATAAATAAATAGATACACAATAGAGCTAAATTTTAATGAATAAAGGCACGAGTTAAACAAACAAAGCAGGAAAAAAAAAAAACAATGATGGACTTCCTGAGCAACAGACCTCAGAATGTTACGATGAGGAACCGAACATCTGCATCTAGGCAGAAATTAAATCATCATAAATCGTCCAAATCTCAAATGATTATTTTTTTATTTAGTTTTTTGGTTTGTTCCAACAGACAGACATATCGAGACATATGACATTGACAGGATCGAGTCCAGAGAAAACTGAAGCTTTTGATATTAATCTACTTCAAAACTAGGTGTAAGTTTATTATTCTTCCACTTCAGTGAAGTTAAAATGAACTATTGTTACTTACCTTAGCCTCTTACTCTACTGCACACACAATGACTACACTGGTGTGATATCCATATGTAAAAATACATGTTCATTACAACATTTGAATTGTACTGGTTTATTGTGTACATCAGCAAGCCTGCAATACAATGACTCAGCGTAAAATGGTTATATAACACAAAAACAACCACAACGTGCGTACGTAGTGTGAAAACATCTTCCAGTATTTACAACAGCTTATTAAATGATTAGGCTACAGTATATAACAGTATATAACACAGGTTAACACATCCATATGCAGCACAAAAGTCCGGCATCTTCAGAGTTGATCTGAATGCCGGGAAACTTTGGCGCTACCTCCAGATCCCCGACCCAAGATGGCGGCGATGTTGACGTATGGTAACGCACAGAGGAAGTGACGTCAGCGCTGGTGACTTCGCAGGATCTTCTTCTTCTTCTTCTTTGTTGTTTTATGGCGGCTGGCAGCCACCTTATAGGTGCATTACCGCCACCTGCTGGGCTGGAGTGTGGATCATTAGATTGGGAGAAAAAAAAAAAAAAAAAAAAATTTTTTCTTTTTTTTTTAATTTTTCCTTTTTTTTCTCTTTTTTACTTTATTAAATTCTCTTAGATTCTATTGACTAGACCAGTTTCATTTAGGTACTTAAACAGACTTTTATATATTTTCCAGTTCATCTTCCCTAGTATGTTTTCTATTGTTGTTTCTACTCCTTCCTCCTGCATGGTTTCTCTGAGTTCCTGTCTTTCTTTGTCGTATCTTTTACAGTTTGTTAGTATGTGTGTTACTGTTTCTACTTGTCCACAGTATTCACATTTACCAGTTGGGTGTTTGCCTATTACCTTAAGACTTTGGTTTAGTCCTGTGTGTCCTATTCTTAGCCTAGTTATGATGATCTCCTCTCTTCTGTTTCTGCCCCATACTTTCCCTCTTTTGATCTTTTTTTGGATTTGATGCATGTGTCTACCTGTTTCTCCTTCATCCCATCTTTCTTGCCATATTTTGTTTGTGTGTTCTTTAATTATTTTCTTAACTTCTGCTCTGCTTATTGGGATTTTTATTTGGACATTTTTACTTTTGAGTGCTTGTTTGGCGAGTTTATCTGCTTGTTCGTTTCCTTTTACACCTACGTGTGCTGGTACCCATAGAACAGTAATCCTCACATCTTTATGGTATAATTCTGTTACTAATTGTAATATATTATGTAGGATGTCCTGTCTGCATGAGTTTCCTGTTTCTAGACTGGTTATGGCCGACATGTTGTCAGATGCTATTATTGTCTCTCCTTGGTGATTCTTTTCCACCCATTTAAGTGCCATTTGTATTCCTATTAGTTCGGAGGTGTATACTGATAGTTGATCTGTTATTCTTTTTTTTCCTGATATTTTGTGTTGCGGGATGTAGAACGCTGCCCCTGTTCGTCCCGTACCTGGGTCTTTGGAACCATCCGTGTATATTATTAATTTCTTTTTTCCTATTGTTTTAATATGATTTTGCACTATTAGCCAGCATGGAATGTGTGTTGGGTTGTTCTTAATTTTTTGTTTTAAGCTTACATCTACTGGTGGGGTTATCAGTTTCCATGGTGGGGTTTTGTGAAGTGGTACTGTGGGACTGATGTTAAGTTTATGGAGTCTTAGGCCTTTTGCTCTAGTGTCTCCTATCCATCCGAAGCTGTATATGTTCATTTTGCTGTGTTCCCAGCATTCTTTAAGAATATTCTTTGTTGGATGTTCTTTATTATGCCCTTGTAGGTTAACCCAGTATGCCAACAGTAGTTTTATTCTTCTTATTCTTATCGGCATTACTTCCATTTCTACTTGCATAGCTGATACTGGGGATGTTTTGAAGGCCCCACAACAAACTCTTAAGGCTTGAGCTTGCATAGTGTCTAACTGTTTTAGGTTGGATTCTGCTGCTGACATGTATGCTAAGCACCCATAGTCTATAGTAGCTCTCATGAATGCATTGTATATGCTTACTAACGAGGCTCTGTTAGCTCCCCATGACTGTCCTGTAAGGCACCGCATTACATTTATGATTTTATTGCATTTTTCTTTTATTTTCTTTATGTGTGTTTTCCAGGTTAGCTTTTCGTCAAAGTACATTCCTAGGTATTTGATTGTCTGTACTTGTTTTAGTTCTTGTTTGTATAGTTTTAGAGAGATATTCTTATGTCTCTTTGTAAAGCATATACTGTGTGTCTTTGTTAGAGATATCTTAAATCCCCATTTATTTGCCCATTTTTCTACCTCTTTTATTGCTTTCTGCATCTTGGTGTTAATGTATTCTATGTTCCTGCCTCTGATCCACAGTGCTCCGTCATCTGCATATAGTGATTTTCCTATTGTTTCTTCTACTCCATCAAATATGTCGTTTATCATGATGCTGAATAATATTGGGCTACACACGCTTCCTTGCGGGGTGCCGTTTTCTACTGTGTATTTTTTTGAGTATTCAGTACCCACTCTGACTTCTATTGTTCTATTTTCTAAAAAGTTCTTTATCCAATCATGCATTTTGCCTCTTATTCCTAATTTGTTTAGTTTGCATAGTAGACCTTCTTTCCATAGCATATCATATGCCTTTTCAATATCAAAGAAGACTGCAATTACCTTCTTCTTATTTGTTTGTGCTTTTCTTATTTCAGATTCTAGATTTAATATTGCGTCCATAGTACTTCTTCCTTTTCTAAACCCATTTTGGAATGGCGATAGAAGTTTGTTTATTTCTAAGTAGTGTGTTAGTCTTTCTGTTACCATTCTTTCCATTGTCTTTCCTATTTGCGATGTGAGTGCAATTGGCCTGTAGTTAGTAGGGTCTGAGGCTTCTTTACCTGGTTTTAGTACTGGTATTATAGTGGCTAGTTTCCAGTCTTTGGGGATATTGCCTGTTTCCCATATTAAGTTGAAGAGTCTTAATATCTGTTGAATTGATTTCTCAGTCATGTTCATAAGCATTTTGTAGCAGATGTTATCTCTTCCTGGTGTTGTTTGCCGTGCCCTTGTTGTTGCTTTTTTAAACTCATATATTGAGAATGGGAGGTCTAGTTCTTCTGTGTTGCTTTCCTTTCTTCTTATTTCCTTGTGTTGAATTATTGTGTTTTTCATATTCTCTCTTATATCGCTGGGTATGTTTTCTGAACTGTGTATGTTGACAAATGCCATGGCTAATGCCTCTGCTTTTTCTTTATTACTTATTGCAGTTTCTTTATTATACTGTAGCACTGGAATTTCATTTTTAGTATTTAAACCGTTCATTTTCCTTATCATTCTCCAGATGTTTGTTAGTTGTGTCTCTCTTCCTATTGTGTTGCAGTACTGTCTCCAGTGTGTGCGTTTTGCTGTTCTTATGTTTTTCCTGACTATCGCCTGTGCTTTCTTATATTGGATTAGTTTTTCTAGTGTATGTTGTTTTTTAAGTTGCTTGAATGCTTTATTTCTATTTTTGATTGCCTTGCTACAGTCTTCATTCCACCATGGTACGTATTTTCCTTTTCTTACGCCTTTGTTTTTTGGAATAGTTTTACATGCTGTTTGGTTAATAATATTAGTTATTCTGTTTTTAAGTTCTTCTATTTCTGTTATACTTTTAAGTGATTCTTCCTCATATCTCGTGTCTATATTTGCTTTAAATTTCTCCCACTTAGCTTTCCCCAGTATCCATCTCTGTATTTTATTTTCCTGCTCTTGTCTGTTGCTTACTCCTATTTTAATTAATATTGGATAATGGTCACTTCCCATTGTATTGTACCTTTGGGTTTTCCAAGTACATATTCCTGCAATTTCCTTTGACACTATTGTTAAGTCTATTGCACTCTCTGTGTTATGTGTGCTGTTGTATCTGGTTCCCTCGCTATTGTTTATACATACTAGACCTTTATTTATTAAGAATTCCTCTACTACCTCCCCATTTGTGTCTGTTTCTCTGCTTCCCCAGAGTGTGTTGTGCGCATTAAAGTCACCACACCATATAATGTGTTCTTCCCATTTTCCTATTATTTCTTCCAGTATATTGTTATTTAATTTTTTACATGGATTGTAGTAGTTTACTATTGTTATGTTGTTTCCTCTGTCCATACTTTGACTGTTATTGTTTCATGTTCATTTTTAGTTTCCACTATTTTATATTTAGTTCCTTCTTCTATTAGTATTGCTACTCCTCCTCCATTCCCTTTTTCTCTATCTTTCCTAATTGTTGTATAACCCAGTATCTTGAATTCCCATTTAGTTTTTAGCCATGTTTCTTGTATACATATAATTTGTGGTTTTTCTGGTTCATCTGCTATGAATTTTTTGAGTTCTTGTCCGTTAGCTATTAAGCTTCTTGCATTCCATTGTATTATCTTTATTTCTGGTTTATATATTGATTGCACTCTCATTTAATTTTTCATTGACTTTTTCCCAGCTTAGTCCATCTATCCCCAGGTGTTTTTTGGCTGCGTTCACTATGATCTTTATTTTCTCTGTTTTCTTGCTTGTCTGTGCGGTGCAGTTGATTATGTCTACCATGAAGAGCACAAAGTTGTTTTGGTTTACAATCAGGGTGTTTTCTTTAATTTGGCTACATCTAGTGTGTACCTCTTCTCTCTTTTCCCCGACCTTATCATTTTTTCTTGTTTCTCTTTCCTTGTTTGTAACTTTTAGTGCCTCTGCATATGTTATTCCTTGTTCTGTTCTAGTCTTCTGTACTTCCGCTGCTTTTTTGCTAGCTTCACATCCCCTGTATGCTGCACTGTGTTCCCCTCCGCAATTACAGCATTTGAGTTTGGTTCCTGTTTCGCATTTTCCATATTCGTGTTCTCCTGCACATCTCCCACACCTTTGTTTTCCTCTGCATACCGCTGCAATATGCCCATATCTTTGGCATTTATAACATCTTAGTGGGGGCGGAATGTAGGGCTTAACCTTATAGCTCATGTACCCCACAAATACTCTATATGGTAGTTTACTTTCCTCAAATATTATTAATACTGACAGGCTATCACATCTCATCCCGTTTCTTGTGGTTTTTAATCTTTTAATTTCATTTATTTTCCCTCCTGATATGTTTTCCTTTATTTCTTCAATTGTTACTGTTGTTGGTATCCCCGTGATCACTCCCCGTGTCCTTCTTGCTTCTATTTGTACACTTTTGACTCTTTTCCCCTTAATTTCATTAATTTTATTTGCTTTTGCTTGCTGAGCTTTGTTCTTGCACATTATTAGTAGGGAGCCATTTCTTAATATTTTGCCGCTTTTAATATCTCCTATTAGTGTTGTTATTGTTTGTGTTATTTGTATTGGGTTCCAGTCTCTAAATGACGCTCCTTCCTGTGTTAGTTTCAGGATTACTTTATATTCTTCTTTTTGTCCTACATTTCCTGTTTTCCCTTGTCCTGCATCAGTTTCGTCCGAGTTAGACACCTCACTTATCTGTTGTTTTGGATTTTTGCGTTTTATTCCTTTCCTGTTTCTTTGTACTGTTTTCCACTCTTCCTCCTTCTCTTGTCCTTCCTCACTCTCTTCCATTTCACTTCCTGTATAATTCCTACCTTCTGCCATCTTTTGTCCATTCACAGCCCAGTTGCTGCCCCTCAGAGCTTTAGATTGGCGCCGACTTCGCAGGATGTTCCTAATAGAGGAGTTTTGTCGGGGGAAGTTCACTTACAGGGAGTAGGGAATAGGGAATAGGGAGCACACTGGAGTAGTGAAACTCGGAGAAAGTGAAAGTGTTTCTCTCGCTTGTAAACCAAAACAACTTTGTGCTCTTCATGGTAGACATAATCAACTGCACCGCACAGACAAGCAAGAAAACAGAGAAAATAAAGATCATAGTGAACGCAGCCAAAAAACACCTGGGGATAGACGGACTAAGCTGGGAAAAAGTCAATGAAAAATTAAATGAGAGTGCAATCAATATATAAACCAGAAATAAAGATAATACAATGGAATGCAAGAAGCTTAATAGCTAACGGACAAGAACTCAAAAAATTCATAGCAGATGAACCAGAAAAACCACAAATTATATGTATACAAGAAACATGGCTAAAAACTAAATGGGAATTCAAGATACTGGGTTATACAACAATTAGGAAAGATAGAGAAAAAGGGAATGGAGGAGGAGTAGCAATACTAATAGAAGAAGGAACTAAATATAAAATAGTGGAAACTAAAAATGAACATGAAACAATAACAGTCAAAGTATGGACAGAGGAAAACAACATAACAATAGTAAACTACTACAATCCATGTAAAAAATTAAATAACAATATACTGGAAGAAATAATAGGAAAATGGGAAGAACACATTATATGGTGTGGTGACTTTAATGCACACAACACACTCTGGGGAAGCAGAGAAACAGACACAAATGGGGAGGTAGTAGAGGAATTCTTAATAAATAAAGGTCTAGTATGTATAAACAATAGCGAGGGAACCAGATACAACAGCACACATAACACAGAGAGTGCAATAGACTTAACAATAGTGTCAAAGGAAATTGCAGGAATATGTACTTGGAAAACCCAAAAGTACAATACAATGGGAAGTGACCATTATCCAATATTAATTAAAATAGGAGTAAGCAACAGACAAGAGCAGGAAAATAAAATACAAAGATGGATACTGGGGAAAGCTAAGTGGGAGAAATTTAAAGCAAATATAGACACGAGATATGAGGAAGAATCACTTAAAAGTATAACAGAAATAGAAGAACTTAAAAACAGAATAACTAATATTATTAACCAAACAGCATGTAAAACTATTCCAAAAAACAAAGGCGTAAGAAAAGGAAAATACGTACCATGGTGGAATGAAGACTGTAGCAAGGCAATCAAAAATAGAAATAAAGCATTCAAGCAACTTAAAAAACAACATACACTAGAAAAACTAATCCAATATAAGAAAGCACAGGCGATAGTCAGGAAAAACATAAGAACAGCAAAACGCACACACTGGAGACAGTACTGCAACACAATAGGAAGAGAGACACAATTAACAAACATCTGGAGAATGATAAGGAAAATGAACGGTTTAAATACTAAAAATGAAATTCCAGTGCTACAGTATAATAAAGAAACTGCAATAAGTAATAAAGAAAAAGCAGAGGCATTAGCCATGGCATTTGTCAACATACACAGTTCAGAAAACATACCCAGCGATATAAGAGAGAATATGAAAAACACAATAATTCAACACAAGGAAATAAGAAGAAAGGAAAGCAACACAGAAGAACTAGACCTCCCATTCTCAATATATGAGTTTAAAAAAGCAACAACAAGGGCACGGCAAACAACACCAGGAAGAGATAACATCTGCTACAAAATGCTTATGAACATGACTGAGAAATCAATTCAACAGATATTAAGACTCTTCAACTTAATATGGGAAACAGGCAATATCCCCAAAGACTGGAAACTAGCCACTATAATACCAGTACTAAAACCAGGTAAAGAAGCCTCAGACCCTACTAACTACAGGCCAATTGCACTCACATCGCAAATAGGAAAGACAATGGAAAGAATGGTAACAGAAAGACTAACACACTACCTAGAAATAAACAAACTTCTATCACCATTCCAAAATGGGTTTAGAAAAGGAAGAAGTACTATGGACGCAATATTAAATCTAGAATTTGAAATAAGAAAAGCACAAACAAATAAGGAGAAGGTAATTGCAGTCTTCTTTGATATTGAAAAGGCATATGATATGCTATGGAAAGAAGGTCTACTATGCAAACTAAACAAATTAGGAATAAGAGGCAAAATGCATGATTGGATAAAGAACTTTTTAGAAAATAGAACAATAGAAGTCAGAGTGGGTACTGAATACTCAAAAAAATACACAGTAGAAAACGGCACCCCGCAAGGAAGCGTGTGTAGCCCAATATTATTCAGCATCATGATAAACGACATATTTGATGGAGTAGAAGAAACAATAGGAAAATCACTATATGCAGATGACGGAGCACTGTGGATCAGAGGCAGGAACATAGAATACATTAACACCAAGATGCAGAAAGCAATAAAAGAGGTAGAAAATGGGCAAATAAATGGGGATTTAAGATATCTCTAACAAAGACACACAGTATATGCTTTACAAAGAGACATAAGAATATCTCTCTAAAACTATACAAACAAGAACTAAAACAAGTACAGACAATCAAATACCTAGGAATGTACTTTGACGAAAAGCTAACCTGGAAAACACACATAAAGAAAATAAAAGAAAAATGCAATAAAATCATAAATGTAATGCGGTGCCTTACAGGACAGACATGGGGAGCTAACAGAGCCTCGTTAGTAAGCATATACAATGCATTCATGAGAGCTACTATAGACTATGGGTGCTTAGCATACATGTCAGCAGCAGAATCCAACCTAAAACAGTTAGACACTATGCAAGCTCAAGCCTTAAGAGTTTGTTGTGGGGCCTTCAAAACATCCCCAGTATCAGCTATGCAAGTAGAAATGGAAGTAATGCCGATAAGAATAAGAAGAATAAAACTACTTTTGGCATACTGGGTTAACCTACAAGGGCATAATAAAGAACATCCAACAAAGAATATTCTTAAAGAATGCTGGGAACACAGCAAAATGAACATATACAGCTTCGGATGGATAGGAGACACTAGAGCAAAAGGCCTAAGACTCCATAAACTCAACATCAGTCCCACAGTACCACTACACAACACCCCACCATGGAAGCTGATAGCCCCACCAGTAGATGTAAGCTTAAAACAAAAAATTAAGAACAACCCAACACACATTCCATGCTGGCTAATAGTGCAAAATCATATTAAAACAATAGGAAAAAAGAAATTAATAATATACACGGATGGTTCCAAAGACCCAGGTACGGGACGAACAGGGGCAGCGTTCTACATCCCGCAACACAAAATATCAGCAAAAAAAAGAATAACAGATCAACTATCAGTATACACCTCCGAACTAATAGGAATACAAATGGCACTTAAATGGGTGGAAAAGAATCACCAAGGAGAGACAATAATAGCATCTGACAACATGTCGGCCATAACCAGTCTAGAAACAGGAAACTCATGCAGACAGGACATCCTACATAATATATTACAATTAGTAACAGAATTATACCATAAAGATGTGAGGATTACTGTTCTATGGGTACCAGCACACGTAGGTGTAAAAGGAAACGAACAAGCAGATAAACTCGCCAAACAAGCACTCAAAAGTAAAAATGTCCAAATAAAAATCCCAATAAGCAGAGCAGAAGTTAAGAAAATAATTAAAGAACACACAAACAAAATATGGCAAGAAAGATGGGATGAAGGAGAAACAGGTAGACACATGCATCAAATCCAAAAAAAGATCAAAAGAGGGAAAGTATGGGGCAGAAACAGAAGAGAGGAGATCATCATAACTAGGCTAAGAATAGGACACACAGGACTAAACCAAAGTCTTAAGGTAATAGGCAAACACCCAACTGGTAAATGTGAATACTGTGGACAAGTAGAAACAGTAACACACATACTAACAAACTGTAAAAGATACGACAAAGAAAGACAGGAACTCAGAGAAACCATGCAGGAGGAAGGAGTAGAAACAACAATAGAAAACATACTAGGGAAGATGAACTGGAAAATATATAAAAGTCTGTTTAAGTACCTAAATGAAACTGGTCTAGTCAATAGAATCTAAGAGAATTTAATAAAGTAAAAAAGAGAAAAAAAAGAAAAAAATTAAAAAAAAAAAAATAAAAAAATTTTTTTCTCCCAATCTAATGATCCACACTCCAGCCCAGCAGGTGGCGGTAATGCACCTATAAGTTGGCTGCCAGCCGCCATAAAACAACAAAGAAGAAGAAGAAGAAGTGTTTCTCTCGCAGCCTCCATTTTGTTCCTGCTGGAATAAAACAAATAAACTTCAACACGCGGCAGAAACGGTGATATTAACTTCATACAACAAGGACTGCTGAGTAAAAGTGAGTGATTTATTTATCAGAAACGACTTTATATCAGAATAATGAGTTTATATTTAATATAAAACGCGTTTTTTCCCACCAGTAAATCAGTGTTTATCTCCTGTGTGTTTTATATACTGAGTTTATCTCCTCTGTTTATCATTAATTACACATTCAGAGTGTTTGTGGGAATTTAGATTTAATAATCTGGAACAAAATCATGATGTAGTTTAATGTCTGACTTTACCGGAAGTCCAGGAAAAGGCCGCGCGCGCTGTGTATTATATATTTACCGTTATTTCTGTAAAGTTATCTGTTATTACAGTTCTGCAGTGGCGGACTGGGACAATAATTCAGGCCGGGAATTTGACTCCACTCCCAGGCCACCTCTGCTGCTGCAGTCACCACCACCCTATTCATGTAAACTACTGGACTGATAAACTTGTAGGCTAACCCTATTATTGTAACAGGTACAGTAGACTACCAGATGCAATATAAATGAATAAAAAAAATAACCCTTAACAACTCACCAGGAATACACCATTTATACTACCAAACCAATGACAAATAGAAAATTGGCTTTTTAAAAGAGATAATAAGAGACACATTCACATGTTGAAATTTTACATTTTATGTATTTTCAGTGCTCAACTCTAGTATACCAAATGTATCAGAAACACAAACACAAACTTAACAAAACCTATGACAGCGTAAGTAACAGATAACAATGTTTACTCAATTATGGCATTATGTGGAACCGACATGTAAGAGTAAACAGTAAGTAATTAGCATTACTAGTGATTTCACTGTCTCCTTCATCTTTCCCTGAATCCTTCTCTCTCTCACTCTGCACATCTAGTTGCTCTGCAATATGAAATAAGCGCGTTCAATAATCTGTATTTATAATTGTGCAGCCATCAGTTGTATGTCCCCAAAATCACAGTCCTACTACTGATCTTATAAATCATAAAAAGCACATGTTGTTTAAAAAGTATAGGCTGCTGCCTGCATGTTTAGTTTTGCTTATCTTAAACTTTACCTGAAGGTTCCTGCTCTGACTCTAACGCTGGACTGTCCACCACCTCTACTGTAGCTCAACAGCAGGAGCATTTGCAGCACTAGTGCTAATGCTGCTTCCTTCCTCACCTTTTCTAAATAAATAAACAAACAAACAAACATTGTAGACTGCATATTGTAGACTAGAAATGAAAAATCTAAATAACTAATACTGTATTCTTTTCCATACCATCTACTTGATTTATTTATTATTTTAAACAATTTGACCCACTAACACTATTCTGTCTACTTTTTATTCATTTTTATTTATTATATTAAAAACATGTAGACGAAACGAGACTCGACACAGCACAGCAGCACTTACATATTGTTGCTCGTTTGTTGGTTTAATTTTATCTATTGTGATTATCTAAGTGATTTGGATGAAAGTGTTCGTCTGCCAAATTATTATAAATATAATGTAAATGTAATCTTGACCGACCTGTTCCCTTACTGGCGAACATGGCTGGGATTTTGCAGCAGCTTGCTGCGGTTGCGGCCGGGGCTTTTTTTTTATTATACGCTCTCTCTCTCTCTCTCTCTCTCTCTGCTCCTCCGTTGCGTTTACGCTCCATTTTTTGAACGATTTAGTCAGATATACCCTGTCTCTGGATATAGCCAGATATTAGGCAGTGCGTCGCTGACGTTGGGTCATGTGGGAGGTCATGTGGTCATGTGGCGGGTCATGTGGGGGGTCATGTGGGAGGTCATGTGGGAGTGTAATTTTCCCTCCTGATCTTCTAATCTTCCCTTTCCATTGCCTGATTCGTAGATTGAGAGATCCGTCAATTAATTCGTAGTTGCACACCAGCCTATCACATGCCAGGCTGATCGTCTGCACAGCGGCAGCCGGCAGGCCAGAACGACCGTCAGGCCACCGGGAAATGTCCCGGTGCTCCCGATGGCCAGTTCGCCCCTGCAGTTCTGTATCGTTAAACGGAAATCACATATTCATGTTTTTTTGGGAGGATTTTCTTTTCAAAGTAAACCTTAAAAAAAAAAAAACTGCAGAATGTCTGTGTTTGTTCCATTATATTCTTATTTATTTATTTATTTATTTATTTTTACAATGTTTACAATAAACATACGTGTTGTATGTCTTCACACACACACACACACACACTACATGGAGTTATCAAAGGTCTCATATTGTTTTGAACAAGTTAACACAGGTCTCAGAGTTTTCCCAGAGCGTGTGTGTGTGTGTGTGTGTGTGTGTGTGTTTGTGTGTGTTAATGCTGCGGCTGTAATCCTCCTCAGATGAAGCATTTCACCACAGCATGATAAACTCTCCCTCTTTCACTCCTCACTCTAACGAGCTGTTTCAGTGTCTGTGTAGATGAGCTTCTCCTAAACCATGTCCACTGTGTCCTCTTTGGCCAGGTAGATGTGACGTCTGTTGCTTTTCCCCCATAGCTGATTTTGTTACCCTGGTTTAGTTCATAAAACCATCAAGACGAGACCTCGGCTTCATATCGGTCGTGTTTTAACGTTTCTATCACTAATCAGGCTTTACTGAGGATGACTAACCCACTCACAGCAGAACGGAATTAGCTACGCTAGCTGTTTGCATCATCATAACCATTTAATATAAAAATATCTCATTTAAATCTTTAGAGAAATGTAAACGTTATAATGCTTTTTATTTAGACAATCTGCAGCTTCCAACAGTTACATGTTTACAAATCTGTCTTACCAGCAACAATATAGTAACAGCAGCCTGTTGAAACAAACAACACAGCGTTCTGACTACTCTTTTGGATTTGGGCATTTTGTCAGTGTTTTGTCCTCATCGTGTTTAACCCTTATTGGGTTTAACCCTTTTCACCTGCCTTTTGGTCTTAGATTTTTTTTTTCTTTTTTTTAAATTACTAAATATTTATAACATGGAGACTGAATTTCTCCCAAATCTTGTATGCTACATAAATATAATATATTATTCTTCTCTCTCTCTCTCTCTCTCTCTCTCTCTCTCTCTATCTGTCTGCTCCTGTTGCATGATGTCTTTGCACATGTAGTTTTGACATCATGACTCGTTCTTTACAAACTATTCCTACTGGTCCTTATGTACAGTCCCTCAGTACTATAAACACAGGACAATGTTTGACCAAAGAAGAGACAGTTTCATTATTTGACTGTGTGGATTTTATTTTTCCTGGTGTTTGTTTGTGTGTTTTTAGGATTATATTTCAGTCCAGTAGATGAGATCAGCATCTTCAGGGATCAGTAATGTGTTCATGAACTCTCTGTACATGCAGTAATATTCAAAAATGGAGCGCTTTAATCTGGAGACAGATAATGAGACCCCACCCTCAGTAACGTGGTGAGTTAATGTCCTACTAACACTAATGTCCTTGTGTTTTATTTACTAGACATTAATATCTAATATACAGTATGTAGTGAGTGTGTATGAGAAGAATATCTGAACCCTGTCACCTTTCTGTTCATTGAGTAATGATGTTCTTAATATTAAAGAAAGAGAGAAAATGTCAAGTTTTGAGACAGGTGATATAGACAATTTGTCTCTACTAGTATTTAGAATCGTGATATTATAGACAATTAAATTCTGTCTCATGTCCACTCTATAATGTTGTACAGTGAACTCCAGATGAAGAGATCAGACTCACCAGAACTCAGCTGTGTCTCCATGAAGAGTGATGTGTCTATGGATCTTCCTAATAACTTTAAACGTGGAGACTCCTCATCTGTACACAGGTAATGTTATTATACAGTAATGTGTTTCCTTCTCCGCTTTATATTTGCTCACGGCAGTGTAACTGAGCTGAACTGTCAGGGCTACAGTACAAAACTTTCAGGTGTATCCCGTACTTAAATCAAACTAAAACTACTGAAAACTAAACAAAGTCAGTCTCTATTTCCCACTTACATCTTGCACGTGGAACGTGGATGATGTTTTATTTTATCAGATTAAAGATACAGTGTAGAAATCCCTACACAAGCTTACACACGTTTTCTACAAATTTAGAAACAAAGAGTTTTCTTACTATGTTCTCCAAATTATATGTTGATTGTAAAATGATATAAAAATGCAGTTAAACAGTGAAGAGTAGACGTGAGACAATACACTAACACCATAATATGAGACGGATTCCTATACAGGCTACACAACAGTGATGAGACAGTGTCGACACAATATATTTTATTTTACATTGTAATAAAATCATTTTTATCTGTAATGGCAGCAAATCCAAATTTGTTGACCAATAAACAAACGAGGAGTCGATGACGAGTACCAAAGGCAGAAGTTTTATTTACTCTCCAGAGACGATCAGTTCATTAAAATCACTTTCTTTATTACTTTCTCAAAGATCATGTGGACAGAATGAAACAAGTCTGTTGACAGTGAACTATATACAGTATCTCCCTTTCATTAGGTTTAACTTTACATTCCTAATTACAAATGCCTTGAAGCAGTTTCTTCTATATAAATGTCGGCTCTGTGTGATACTACAGTAGCTCTGGTGCTGCCGTCTAGTGTGTATATAGAGGTAGATCTCATTAAGTATATTGAATGGAGGCCCGGGTTCGATTCCCAGCCAATGCCCAAACCCCAGCCACTGAATGCAGTGCCAGTCCCAAGCCTGGATAAAACTGGAAGGGTTGCATCAGGAAGGGAATCTGGCGTAAAAACCTGTTTGTGTTTGTGTGTGGACCAGATGGTCCGCTGTGGCGACCCTTTGCTGTGATCAGCCAAAAGACCAACAATAACAACATTGTGATACAGGATATGTGCAGCACATTCATCTCTCCTGTATTTTAAATTACAATATTACAGACAATTAATTCTCTCTCATGTCCACTTTATAATGTTATACAGTAAACCCAAGAGAAAGAGATCAGACTCACCAGAACCCAGCTGTGTCTCCATGAAGAGTGATGTGTCTATGGAGCCTCCCAGGAACTTTAAAAGTGGAGACTCCTCATATGTACGCAGGTAACTGAACGTTCTCCTCTGTAATAATCAGTGTAGGGAATGATTGATGTATTCTATAATCCAGTCCTGTATGATGTAGTGAATGTAGTGTTTTGGAGACTTAATTAATAAACAAACCAGAAGTCAAGGACAAGCAACAAAGAAGAAAGTTTTATTTACTCTCCAGAGAAAGTAAAATTCATTAAAGTCAGTTTTAAAATTATTTTTTAAGATCATATGAACAGAATTGAACGAGGCTGTTGGCCTGGTGTTTCCTCTTGTGCTATAACGTCTCCTTTTGATTAGATTTAACTTTACATTCCTGATTACAAATGCCTTGAAACAGTTTCCTCTCTATAAATGTCGGCTCTGTGTGATACTACAGTAGCTCTGGTGCTGCCATCTAGTGTATATAGAGGGAGATCTCAGTAAGAATATTAAATGGAAGTATCGTGATACAGGACATTCGTCTCTCCTGTATTTTAAATAACAATATTACAAACAACTAAATTGTGTCCACTTTATAATGTTGTACAGTAAACTCAAGAGAAAGAGATCAGACTTACCAGAACACAGCTGTGTCTCCATGAAGAGTGATGTGTCTATAGATCCTCCTCCAAACTTTAAACTTGGAGTCTCCTCATCTGTACACAGGTAATGTGGTTATACAGTAATGTGTTTCCTTCTCCGCTTTATATTTGCTCGCGGCAGCGTAACAGCCCGTTAATTCATGCTTGTGCAGTGATGAGAGACAAACTGGTCGATGTCTGTTCTTTTATTTGCTGAACTGTCAGGGCTACAGTACAAAACTTTCGGGTGGATCCTGTACTTAAATCAAAACTAAAACTACTGAAAACAAAACAAACTCAGGCTCTATTTCCCACTTACATCTCGCATTCGTGTTCACGCACACACCGGACTGCATTACCCACAATGCATCTCCCACAACACTCCTGTACACAGCTGTCGTAAAGCAGCCTCTCCCGCGACAAATGTCGAATAACACCACAAGGTGGCACTGTTTTTGTAACACTAAACTATATTTTAATGTGTTTAGAGAAGACAAAAGTACGACGGTGCTCCTCTAATTACCCTCCATCCTGAACTTCTTCCTCTGTAATGATCAGTGTAGGGAATGAAAGACTGGACTCATATGGAAGATGTTTTATTTTGTCAGAATAAAAGTACAATTTGGAAATCCCTGCACAAGTGAACTATTGGGCCGGGAGTATAGACTAGACATACGGATTGACAGCCGCCTCTGTGAGCGTCAGACCGAAGCGTAATAAATTTATTTTAATTCATTATCGCAACATGTGCAATAACTTGTCAGGAAAAATATGTTAATCAATAAACAAACCAGAAGTCAAGGACAAGCAACAAAGAAGAAAGTTTTATTTTTATTCTCTAGAGATTAAAAATATGGCTGCCATCTTACAATTCACGTTACCACACTCATGTTCAAAACTGAACTCTAACACTCGCGAAGTGCGCATGCACCTTGCCCTTTCCCTGACCTGCCTTCAAAGGGACAGCCGGGAAAGAGCAGGGGGAGGAGTAGTAATGGTGGACCAGCCGCTATTTGTTTGGACGAGAGAAGGAGAGATTGCTGCGGATCATTTTCATTCGAAGATTTTTCAACCAGATTATTTTTGACTGGACGTATTCTCCGGACTTCACACCCTCCGTCATTGGCCTCCCGGACTTCATTAACCCCGGTGAGACCGAACCATACTCTGTATCCTTGGATCACACATACAATAAACACGGACTTCGGACATTTTCCACTCACTCGCGTTAACACACACATACCGTTTATTATATGTAGTTTGTAAATATTGTTTATATCTTTGTTTGGTTGTGGTGCACCTTTTTTGCTTACTTTATTTAGTTTTGTATAATACACGTTTGCTTTATCTACTTGTTTTTGTTTGTCCTTTTTGATAAAAAAAATCAAAACAAGCTGATTTTTTTCTTTCCAGTTTCACAAAATTTTGGTCATTTTGTATTAGCATTGTGTTCTCTAAATATCAATGCATTCATGCAAAACGATACATTTAAAATTAGTGCTAATCCAGATTATGCTATTAAATGATTAAAGTTATTGGCTTATTAAGAACCGTTCAATACATTATCACAACCTGGAAGGATAATGCTGAAACGTCAACTTTGTGGAAGAAATGTACCCAGCATGCATAGTGTCCACTGTACAAGCCTCTGGAGACAGTGTTATGATCTGGGGTTGATCAGTTACTCAGATCTAGACTCAGTAACGTTATGTGGAAATATAATGAAGTCAGCTGACCAACTGAATGTACTGAAGCACCAGGTTATCACATCTATGGAGTAAAATCATTTTACACACAATCACAACGTTTTAGTATTAATAATATAAAAAAAAACGATTGGTAGTTTGTGCCTTAAATAATTAAATAGCAATTGAGTCTCATCATCGAGCACAGCACACAGGTGTTGATTTTAATCTGCATTTTAGATTGTGGTAAAGCCAACTGTAATAGAGACTGGAGTGTACGTATATACAGCAGTTTACAGTAACTACCTTCAGACGGCTGCACTGTGGATCTGCTGTGAATTCTGTATAATGTGAAAATGTTATACACAGTTTCAGTATAATTTTTCCGGTGCATGCAGACAGAATGACACGAGATTGTTGGTCTGGTGTTTGTCTCTTGTGCGATAACGTTTCCTGCTGTGTGTGATATTACCCCTGGTGCTGCCACCTAGTGTGTATAATGAGTTATAGCTCAAACAATATTAAATGGAAGTATCATGATACACAATTTATCTGTCCTATTATTTTAATATCATGATATTACAGACTCATATGTCTCATATCTCCTCTATAATATTGTACAGTAAACTCCAGAAAAAGAGAACATCACAACCCAGCCGTGTCTCCATGAAGAGTGATGTGTCTATGGAGCCTCCTAGGAACTTTAAACGTGGAGACACCTCGTCTGTACACAGGTAACATCACCAAGTTCTCAGAGATAAAGACAAAAACACATTACTTGTTTATGATCTAGTTATTACGGATGCAGCAATTGTGAAATTCTGAGCTGATATTGACACTGTTGTTTAAAATTATAATGTGATATTAATGTTTTTGTTTGGTTACAGCTCATGTGTATTTCATATACAGTAGGTTCTCATGTGCATGTTGTTACAATCAGAAACTCAGTAACATCACGACAGAATGCAACAATGACAGCAAATCCAATCACTTATCAGGGACAAATCTGTTGATCAATAAACAAACCAGGAGTCAACGATAAACAACAGAGAACAAAGTTTTATTTACTCTTCAGAGAGGATCAATTCATTCGACACCAACACATGGTGTGTGTGAAGGAAGAAACAACTCAATTACATTTACATTATTATTTATAGGAAGAATAAACACAAGGTGTGTGCTGTGTGTGTGTGTGGGCAGTTTTACTTAAGGATGTTGGTTGAAATCCTCCTACAAGTCTGTGGTACACACACACACACACACACACACACACAAGGAGTCTTTCAGACTTAACCATATGTCTAGCTCTCCATAGAGTACAGTAGAGTATCAATCATAGTTTACAACAGCATGTTAAACTCAAACTCTGCCCAGGACATCATCATCCTTATCAACATTATTGTATATCCCTGATGAGACATTGTCAAATTTGCAAAGTTTTTAAAAACTTTTTTTTCTTTATCATTAATTATATAATAAACAGATGGTAGATTGTGTTTAAAATAGTTACAATAAAATAGCAGCGTCATCATGGCTCCTCTTGCTGTCTGAAATCTATTTGAAATGCAGGAGTGTAATTTAACTACACAGATGAAGAAATCAATTGTGATTTTATTTAATTATATACAACTACATTCTGTCTCATATCTCCTCTATAATGTTGTACAGTAATCTGCAGAGAAAGAGATCAGACTCATCAGCACCCACTTGTGTCTCCATGAAGAGTGATGTGTCTATGGAGCCTCCTAGAAACTTTAAAAGTGGAGACTCATCTTTACACAGGTAACATCCCATAATTAAAGTCAAACATACTATTGGTTTATGATGTAATTGAGTGATTGTCTGATACTGATACGGATGCTTAATACTAGAAGCGCCGCGCCAGTGTGACTTACTTATAACGCGGTTCACCGGTCATTTGACCGCCTATCATTTTGAATGGGAAGCTGTTGCTGACACACAACGATCGCTAGATGGCGCTTTCACCCAAAGCAAATAGTTTAGCTCCAAGATCAACTTTCACTTGGACAATGCGCCATTCATTCCCGCGTTGATAATCAGCGATGTTTTTTTTTTTTTCATATTCAACTGAGAAAACCTACTACAGAGTCTCTAAGGGGAGTCACTAAGTCTCTACTTAATTGTCTAACGTTTTAAGAAAATTCATAAGTTCGTTCATTCTATTTGAGGCTTCTGAACTTTTCGGATGTTTTTTTAGTGTGACAGTGCTTTAGATTAGTTCTGAACTAGCTGTGAAATTATTGCTAAAACAATGTAATGACCCTCCTGAGGATATAAAGCTTTATTATTGTGTTTGAATAAATCAGATCTACCACAGCAGATAATAAACTATGGTATGTCATAACCGAAGCAACCACCACGATTATGCCTCGTTTCATTCGATGTTGCTAGGCAACGGACCACGCGCCTATTGGGGAATGTGGAAATGTGGTGTGTGGTCACTCAATGAGAACTAAACCAAAGATTTCGGTAACTACACGGGGTGTAACATCTGCATGGTGACACTAAACAGTTGAACAACTTCACTTTTCCGTTATGGTAATAAAGCACCTCGGATACCTGTCGCTGCTGATGTGGAAATATTACACTACGGATATTAAATATAGAATATTTATTTAAAAAAAAAAACTAATACTATTATAAAATATATAACTTATCAAAACGTTTATAACTTATCGAAAATGATTCGATTAATTTACAAGATGTATGCTATATGATATTAAGAGTTTCTGCGGCACTGGTGGCTCAGTGGTATGTGTTTCGCCTGCCATGTGGAAAACCCGGGTTCGATTCCCAGCCAGTGACCAACAACAAGAATAATACTAAGGCTTTATAAATTAAGTTGAAATGTAAATTATTGTGTCCTATTTATATGATGTCCTCGATAATGATTATAATAAATATATAAAGAATTTTTCAAGTACATTTTTTTTCACGCTCCAGCGAAAGTGAGTGCCGTTGATCAAAAGGCTGATAAACGTGCGCGCAGATATGAGCAGATTTATCGATAAAACTGCAGACATACTCCCCCTGAAATGCAACAAACATTTGATCCATAACATCAACGCCATTTCTTTTCGCCATTATCAGTTGACACTGCCTGATGCATTGTGCTCAGAACGCATACATTTTTCTTTCGTTTTGCCTGGTAAAATCGTGAGCGTTATATTTCTTCCTTTCCCCAGGAAAGGCTCCACAATACGCATTACAATGGTGTCTGATAACCGCTGACCAGCCGCCCTACTGTCGTCGTTCCATAGATAGAGCTTTAGAACACCCCCCCCACCCCCATCTCACGCCCGTGCTTAGCACTCTGTTCACAGCCAAGATTTCGGTCATCAACTTGCACTTCCAGCAGACCTCATTGTCCTGTTTTCTAGAGAATTAAGCTTATTGAACATGGTCATTTTTAAACGCCTTTACTGCATGTAAATAAAGAAATGAATGAATAAATAAATAGCTTGAATGGAGAAACAACATTCCTTAACGACCATGATTGCAGGGATTAAAGTTCTCCGTCGTTACGACGGATTTCCGTTAATTGTAGCGAGTCATCGACGGATTTCCGTCAATCACACTGTTCTGCCTGTCCTTAATGTTTAATACTAACTAATGTTTAATATCAACTTTTCATAATTTTAATGCTGTGTATATATAGGCTTACATGGGTCTTAAATTAAGGAAAGACAGTGTATTCAGCCTGCTGAGGAGGATGTGATCAAAGCCTGGAGTGGAGCGACTGCACGTTCCTCTCTCCACTCTAAGCGTTTTGTTATCACTCCGGTATGAATCCACTCCGGGTTTTGGTTTAGTTTTGAAGAACTACATGTCAGGCTGAGGTATAACTATATTTAAGATAGCATGGACACACTTAATGCAGGAAGGCTCCGATGTTTCGGAGATTGATAAAAGTGTAAAAACATAAATGGAGATGGGCTTGGCTTAGCGAAATTGGGGAGAATGGCAAGCCTTTTAGTTCGTGGACTAAAAAAAATCAAACATCCAGGTAGGTGTCTCTGCACAGTATGCCACAGGAAACTTCAATATGGCAATAATGACAAAACAAAGTGCGAGTTCGCCATCAGTCAGTAGCTCGTCACAATGCTGCGGTTCGTGCTCTAACAGTACACATGCTCCCTGTCTGCTGCCACAAGAACCACAACGGAGATTCACACATCTGTGGCCGACCGTGTGCGCGATGTAAAAGTGCGCCTATGTTCTTTCATAGCGGAGCATGACCTGTCGCTCACAGTCAGTGGCGGTTTTAGGGTAGGGCGAAGTGGGTAGCCGCCCAGGGCGGCATTTTTTTTATGTCACGTGGGGGGCGGCACACGAACCTGGAGTAAAAAAATAATAATCTGTGCCGCTAAGCGGTTTTCTATTATCTGTGATAACCGTGCTCGCGCCGCACCTGAATGAGCCGCACAGAAGCTGAGCGAGCGGAGAAGACCGGGGGGGGGGGTGTTTGAGCGGAGAGGAGAGCGGATGGCGGGGGCCGGGGGGGGGGTGGGGGTGGGGGTTGAGTACAGTTCACCTCTCCCAAAGGAAGCGGACAAGAAGGGGGCTAAATTATGTCTACCTGACTTTCTTACTAATAACGCACATTTCATTCAAAATATTATAAACACACACCAATAATTTGCACTTTTTTCATGTATTTAATTGTGTGAAATGGCAAATAACAATAGGTAATAAAAGCGATGATGATGTGGAGGTGAATTGGTTTAGTCTTGACTTCTGGTCGTGAGTGACAGCGTTGGGGGAAATCTGCTGACTAATCGTCGATTATAAAGTATAAACACAGTGATGGAGAGAAAAAGGCCAAAACTGTCAGGGGCCCAATTTAGAAACAAAAGAAAAGAAGATGAGGAGAAACGGATAAAAGATAAAGGTATATAACAATGTTCTCTCTGTATGATTAAGTTATTCATGTCATCATGTTAATTAGTGGTATAACATTAACTCTTAGGTTTGTTAGACTTCTTGTTTATGATGCTTGCTATGCTTACCTTGTTAACACACACACACACACACACACACACACACACACACACAATAAAAGCCTAATTTACAAACCATCACAGAAATTCTAATGGTTTCTATTAAATACCACAAAATGTAACCACAAAATGATGCTTTGCAGCAAGACTGCAGCAAGTACAGTTATTTATTTCCATTGTTTATTATGTTAATGTTGGTTATAACCAATATATTTACGATATATTTACAGTATACTGTAAATAGCCAGTTTAATTTACATATGTGTAGATAGTTTAAAAGACATTTTCCATTTGCTATAACTCTGTTACGTGACAAAGCATATAATTTGAGGCAGTAAATTAACCAAGGAGCTAATTGTTCCTCCCTTAGATTAGATTAGATTTGATTAATAAAGTGTCTAATGACTGCCATCAAAAACCATGAGCCTCTTTGAGCTTATCACTTTTCTGCACGATAAGCATCTATCTGAGATCTACCCCAACTTTTGGACTGCTCTCAGGATTGCACTTACATTGCCAGTGACTGTAGCTCAAGCAGAGAGGAGCTTTTCCAAACTCAGGTTAATCAAGACATACCTGAGGTCAACCATGTCTCAGGAACGTCTCACTGGCCTCGCTGTCATAAGCAGAAATCATGCAATAGGGGAGCAGATCTCATATGATGTCATTTAGGGCTGCACGATATATCGAAAAAATATCGTTATCACAATAATGGCATACGCGATAACCATATCGCAAGGAGTTGCGATAAATACTTTATTTGCCAAGCATTTGTGTGTCCAAATTTGACCAATCAGATGGGCCCTTACTATGTTTATACCCACTTATATCTTTATATATATATATATATATATATATATATATATATATACATACATTATATAATATATATATTATTTATATCTTTATACTTCATTCTGTCGCGAACTAACCCCGGATGATCAGAAGACTTAGCGATTAGCTGTTAGCTGCGATTAGCCGTTAGCCGCGATTAGCCGTTAGCCCTTAGCCCGGTAAACCCAAACGCGGAAGCAAGCGAGTAGGCAGAATAACCACGCGAATTAGTTTAAGGACTCTCACAGAAGGGGAGCAAGGGAAAAACACACACTCGAATCAGAAAGGAAACAATCTGAACCGACATGGTGAGCACAGTGACTAAGCTCTATGGGGTGGTTTGTTTACTCCTCTTATACTTCCGGGTTCGCGCCCGCATTACTTCCGGGTCCTAGTGCCGGTCGCGGAGCGAGTGTGTGTGCGTGCATGTGCGTGCGTGTGACAAATAATATTTTTTAAATTTAATTTTTGTTTAATACTAGTTATTATTATTATTTTTTTTAAACAGGCAAGCCAAAGAGAATATTCTGTTTAAAAGATGCTCTTGTTTTAAGACACTATTGAGTGTATGGTTACATGTAAATAAAAAGTCATGTTTGAAAGTAATTCATATTGTGTTGGCAGGTTTATAGTAACAGCAAACCAGGAGTCAGAATATCTGCTGAGGGGTTTAAGTCATTCATAGTGTTCTGAAGTCTAAATATTTGCAACTTCCTTGACATATAGTTTCTTTTTAGCCTGAATTAAATTTAATTACATCAGACGAATATCTATTACCTGTTTATTTTAGCATGATCATTATATATAAATAAATAATGAAAAAAATGCATTTCTCTAAGGAAATGTTATATCGCAAGAAATATCGTTATCGCAGTATTCAACAATATCGCATATCGCATATTTTCCTAATATCGTGCAGCCCTAATGTCATTATTGATGACTTTGCATCTAGAAAGGCCAGAAAAGTCAGATTTTAGTTTCAGTTTGTGGTTTCTGTTCTGCAGTGAAGTAAATAAGTTATTTTTCTTTAGTGTGATTTGTTCTATATTAATTCTATATTTATATAATATTTGTTTGTACACAGTATATTTATTTAAGCTACGAGTAGTTTTATAAAACGTGTGGTGTGTACAAAATGTGCAGTTTTTTTTTTTTTTTTTTTTTTTTTTTGGGGGGGGGGGGACCGCCACTGGTCACAGTCTCACAATCAGTTGTCAAAGACAAGAGTGCACTTTCAAGATTGTCTATGTCTAATGCACATGCCTACTACTTGCACACATGGCATTGCTGCTTACTGGAAATCCGATTTGTCATCTAAGCTGAAAACGAAGATGTTTTCTATAAGATACATAAAACATGCACTGAAAAAGCACTTTTTGGAATTTAATGGTGGTGCTATTACTTTTTTCTGTTATTTATTAAGAGTTTCACAAAACATTGTTTGGTGTTATAAGATAAATAAAAACATGCACTGAAAAGATATGTGGTAGATGGTTGATTATTTGTCAAGGTATATTTTTTTTCAAAGATTAAACCGCTTTAATATTGCCAGTTTGCATATTTTAAAAGCTATTTGTAATCTCCCCTAACGCTATTGGTCTCGACTATTTAAATAAAGTGTTTGTTAAAGGAATATGGCTTGGCCTGAAAAAAGTTCAGTCAGAAGATTTTTTTCACTTTAATCCCTGTGATTGTGACATATGTACATATCAGAAAAAAAAATACTTATGTTTTAATTTAATCCAATGAACACAAAAATATGACAAAATGGTAATCTCTAAGCTTTTATTTTTTATTGATCATATGATTTGTTTTCTTTTTGTGGCATTAGATTTCAGTGTGTCCACGCTGTAAGGTGTAAATGTCTAAATTTAACTAAGGTAAAGAAAGTCTTGAAACATAATGCAATAGTGCAGATCAAACATAATACACCTGTCTATAAATAAAAAGGAATATTTAGACCTTTATGCAAACTATATTTCACTTAAATACACAGATTAAAACGAGGAAAGAATGGTGATGTTGACAAATGGAAGGAGGAAGGAAATCAGGAGACATCAGTTTTCATTATTTTACAAAATCTGAATATATTCAGTAAATGTATGAATTTACTCAAAGTATCAAATCCAACTATGAAGCCAGATTTAATTGGTACCATCTAACATTTTATTTTCTATTTATTTTATGTTTTGCTGGCGAAATACATTTTAGGCAGAGACGTCAGCTCGGTGTTTTTTTAAAACCCCCAATACAACCAATTCCCCCATCAGCGAAACCGGTTTGATAACTTCACACCTATCGTGAATGAAAGCATTACAGTAGGGCTGCAACTAACGATTATTTTGATAATCGATTAGTTGGGCGATTATTTTTTTCCGATTAATCAGATAAAAACTTGACGCTTTATTTTGATGTTTTGGTTAACTATATAAAACCATAAATCAGGGTATTATTTTAGAATTTATTATTTATTTAAACCTTATTTTATGTAAATCAACATTTGCAGATGGCAAGTTGACAGTGTGTGTATGTATGTATGTATGTATGTATGTATGTATGTATGTGTGTATATATGTGTGTGTGTGTGTGTGTGTGTATATATATGTGTGTATATACAGTGGTATGAAAAACTATTTGCCCCCTTCCTGATTTCTTATTCTTTTGCATGTTTGTCACACTTAAATGTTTCTGCTCATCAAAAACCGTTAACTATTAGTCAAAGATAACATAATTGAACACAAAATGCAGTTTTTAAATGAAGGTTTACGTTATTAAGGGAGAAAAAAAACCTCCAAATCTACATGGCCCTGTGTGAAAAAGTGATTGCCCCCTTGTTAAAAAATAACTTAACTGTGGTTTATTACACCTGAGTTCAATTTCTGTAGTCACCCCCAGGCCTGATTACTGCCACACATGTTTCAATCAAGAAATCACTTAAAAAGGAGCTACCTGACACAGAGAAGTAGACCAAAAGCACCTCAAAAGCTAGACATCATGCCAAGATCCAAAGAAATTCAGGAACAAATGAGAACAAAAGTAATTGAGATCTACAGTGAACCACAGTGAGAGCCATTATCCACAAATGGCAAAAACATGGAACAGTAGTGAACCTTCCCAGGAGTGGCCGGCCGACTAAAATTACCCCAAGAGCGCAAAGACAACTCATCCGAGAGGCCACAAAAGACCCCAGGACAACATCTAAAGAACTGCAGGCCTCACTTGCCTCAATTAAGGTCAGTGTTCACGACTCCACCATAAGAAAGAGACTGGGCAAAAACGGCCTGCATGGCAGATTTCCAAGGCGCAAACCACTTTTAAGCAAAAAGAACATTAAGGCTCGTCTCAATTTTGCTAAAAAACATCTCAATGATTGCCAAGACTTTTGGGAAAATACCTTGTGGACCGACGAGACAAAAGTTGAACTTTTTGGAAGGTGCGTGTCCGTTACATCTGGCGTAAAAGTAACACAGCATTTCAGAAAAAGAACATCATACCAACAGTAAAATATGGTGGTGGTAGTGTGATGGTCTGGGGTTGTTTTGCTGCTTCAGGACCTGGAAGGCTTGCTGTGATAGATGGAACCATGAACTCTACTGTCTACCAAAAAATCCTGAAGGAGAATGTCCGGCCATCTCTTGGTCAACTCAAGCTGAAGCGATCTTGGGTGCTGCAGCAGGACAATGACCCAAAACACACCAGCAAATCCACCTCTGAATGGCTGAAGAAAAACAAAATGAAGACTTTGGAGTGGCCTAGTCAAAGTCCTGACCTGAATCCTATTGAGATGTTGTGGCATGACCTTAAAAAGGCGGTTCATGCTAGAAAACCCTCAAATAAAGCTGAATTACAACAATTCTGCAAAGATGAGTGGGCCAAAATTCCTCCAGAGCGCTGTAAAAGACTCGTTGCAAGTTATCGCAAACGCTTGATTGCAGTTATTGCTGCTAAGGGTGGCCCAACCAGTTATTAGGTTCAGGGGGCAATTACTTTTTCACACAGGGCCATGTAGGTTTGGATTTTTTTTTCTCCCTAAATAATAAAACCCCTCATTTAAAAACTGCATTTTGTGTTTACTTGTGTTATCTTTGACTAATAGTTAAATGTGTTTGATGATCAGAAACATTTTGTGTGACAAACATGCAAAAGAATAAGAAATCAGGAAGGGGGCAAATAGTTTTTCACACCACTGTATATATATATTAGTTTAAAAAAATACACTTACATGTTCAGTTGTTAAGAATGACCTCAATTTTAAATTCTCTTAAATTAATTCAACTTAAGAAGAATAACAGAGTTCTAGATTATCATATTATTTTTAATTGAATTGTCTCTTGCTACATCCTTTTCACGGTTTCTACATTATTTCGATCCTCTCGTGCATTTTATCCTTTTTTGTTGTCTCAATAAAATGACCATTTTCCTATACTAGACTTTTTTAATTTATTTTTTATTCTTGTAATACGGCGACGTATTAAAAAAACCCGCTGCTACTGGGTTCACTCTCTTTATTTAGCTTTTTTTCCCAGCATTTCCCTATGTATAGCATGTAGGATCATGGGATATATCCAGTCCTCCGAAGCGTAAAATGTTTTCCTTGCGTTCCTTGGAATTTGAACGCCAAGACAAAGCCTCAGTAACGTGAGCAGCCCAACTAATCGATAACGGCATTTGTTGACAACGAATTTCATTATCGATAATTATCAATTAGTTGTTGCAGCCCTACATTACAGTAATGGGGGGGGGCTGCGGGTGTTCGGCTCGGAGCGCGCTGTCGCGTTGTATTCAGCGAATAGACTATATATTTGTTTGTTGCATTTCAGGGGGAGTATGTCTGCAGTTTTATCGATAAATTTGCTCATATCTGCGTGTGTTTATCAGCCTTTTGATCAACGGCACTCACTTTCATTTTGCAAAAGGCAGTGTTTATTGTTTACTGTATATTTAATGTGTAATACACACAGTCATCATGAAAGATCTTTTTTTTTACCTGAAATTTACCTGAAACAATATGAGGCGCCGTATAGAGCTTAAATCAAACTTCACTCATGCGCACACACACATGAAACACTTGCATACACATACACAATAAACATACAATACACAATAATAAAGCTTTATATCCTCAGGAGGGTCATTACATTGTTTTAGCGATAATTTCACGGAAGCGAGTTCAGAACTAATCTAAAGCAGTGTCACACTAAAAAAACATCCGAGAAGTTCAGAATCTTCAAATAGAATGAACAAACTAATGAATTTTCTTAAAACATTATAAAATTAAGTAAAAAATCCCTAAATCTCCTTATAAAATATCGCTGCTTTATCAATGCGGGAATGAATGGCGAATTGTCGATATTTCACGGATGCATATACTGCATATATGGAATGAAACCTGAGATAGTTACATATACTGTATACACTGAATGACGCATAGATAGTATGCGCGATCCCTTGCGCCATCTCCTGAAAGAAATGAGAATCGCAGGTTGGAAAAGGCAGGAAACGTCACGCCGCCGCACAGATGTCAGGAATTTCGCGTAAATAAGAGCAAAATAGCTTTATACTGGCTTTTACTGGTGCGATTTAGAAAATGTAAGCATGCTGGGTGATTAAGCTCACAGATCTAGGAAAAGTCATGAAAGGAGGGTCCTGGATTTTGATCGAGTCTGAAGTATTTTTTCCCAATTGCGGTCAAAATGACCGTGCTCGGCGCTTCTAGTGTTAAAATAATAATTCGCAGTAAAGAAACATTAAACTGATCTTTTTCCTCTATACTGATCAGTGTAGTGAAGGATTGTTGTATTCTATAGTCCAGTCATGTATGATGTAGTGAATGTTGTGGTGTAGAAACTAGACTCGTGTGGATGTTTTATTTTGTCAGAATTATGATACAGCGTGGAAACCCTTAAATGAATGCGTTATCAGCGCTTGATGCTAATCGGCTAACCTATTGCTAAGTACAGGCTCCTGGCTCTTCATCTCTAATACACCATGCCACGTTAGTGCCATTCCAAAAGGGCTGATTTGGGTGATATAATAGCATTATAGTGCAGCTATGTGATCTCTCCTGGAGCTGCAGCTGAGTCACCTACTGTCGTCTCAGTCAGACCACAATTAACTACACAACATGTAACCAGCACAAACCTGATGTGATGCAACAGAAAAACATCTGCCCCTGCCAGTGGTGAATGTTAACTTATTTACTGATAGACTGATACTGTAACACTGTCGAATGTCGACTGATACTGATGTACAGCTGATAAATCATTGCATCTTTATTTTTATTATCTCTTATAGTCATGTAGAAAAGAATAAACAGAAAACATCTAATTTAAACAGAGGCATTTTTTTTCTCGAGTTTCACAATAGATTTGTCATGTTGTATTTAGCATTGTGTACTTTAAATGCTAATACGCTCATACAGAATTATATGAATAAATTAGGGATAAACTTTAGATTGTAGTATAAAGTGATTAATTAAAGTGACTATTTTTGTGTTACCAGTAAACAACAGAAGGTAAACAACAGAACATCATCACAGATACAGAGAGAGATTAACACCACCAACACGAGCGTGACACTGACACGCAAAGAATAACTTAACTCAGTCCAAAATGTAGAAAAATGCTCAAACCTGTTCATTGTAAAACCATGTGTTTAAAAACATGCAGTTAGAGAGTAAAAAGTTAACAAGAGACAAGACCATGATATGAGACATGTCCCTATACAGACTTCAGAATAATGATGACCCAAAACATTTTATTTTAAATTGTAATAAACTAATTAATATTCATAATGGCAATAAATCCAATCACTTTTTGTGGAAAGGAGTCAATGACAAGCAACTCATGGTATGAAGCAAGCAAGTTTTATTTACTCTCCAAAGAGGATCAGTACGTTCGACACAGACACAATGTGTGTTTCTAAAAGGAACAACTCGATTACATGTACATCATTATTTATAGGAAGAATGGACAAAATGGACAGTTTTAGATATGGATGTTGGTTGAAATCCTTCTATACCCATATGCTTCTTGATATAAGAACATAACTCACTGCACATGTCCTTCACAGTGGTAAAGCTCCAGAGGGCATGCATACACGCGCACACACACACACATACATATATATATATATATATATATATATATATATATATATATATATATATATATATATATATATATATATATACACACACACACACACACACACACACACACACAAGCAGTTTTTTGCAATCGTACATCTGTCTCGCCCTCAATAAAGTACAGTAGATTAAACTAAAGCCCGATTCGGACGGGACTAGTTTTACAGGGGGTCGTTAGAGGAATTTCTGTTTCACAAACGCACTTTGTGATTTTAATCCTGCCCGAATCTGCCATGTCTGTCTTTCTCTCACACGACCTCTGTAAAAATTCCAGAGCAAATTACCTGCTGTTTCTCAGCAAACTCGGAGGGCCTCTGAGGATCTAATCCCGTCCGAATGCGAACGTCTGTGAATGCCGAATTTCTTTTTCCAAAACGCGTTTTCTTTTGTGTTTTGGTCAACGTGAGCTACCGTAGCTATCACTAGCGCGCCGGTATTCAGGTTTGCGCACCAATAATGGATGTAGATGTGGACATGTGGTCTTGTGCAACGTCCACATGTAAAAAACAGACACTCCTACCTCCGAAATAAACACGGAGATGTTAGTCCCGTCCGAATGCAGACATGAAATGACGGACGTTGTCTGAAAAACATTCTAACACGAACGTCGTTTGGAAAACTAGTCCCGGCTGAAGATATGATAGAGACGTATGGTGATTAATAATATTTGAATACAATAAATCATATTTTCCATTAACACTGCAATATCACTACAACAGTGTGTTAAACTCTGACTGGACCACATCGGCATTTTTGTGAGTCCCTGATGAGACACAGTCACTCACTAAACAAATATTTGTTCTTCTGTGTGCTTATGGAGACGTGATAACAGTTGAGAGCTTTTGGCTTTGATATTTTCATAATTTAAGAAGAGAAATATTTGTCTCATCATCGTCTATACTACTTTATTCTGTATTCAGGGTCACGGGGGTGTCTGAAGCCTATCCCAGGAGACTTGGGGCACAAGGCGGGGAACAACCTGGATGGGGTGTCAGTCCATCGCAACACACACTCATTCACACACTGCGGGCAATTCTGCGAATTAAGTTAATAAAAGTTAAAGTAAAACACATTTTCTGTCTGATGTAGTAATATTCAAGATGCTAAGATGTTAATAAACAAGATGTTTTTTTTCCTCCAGTTCTACAATATTTTTGTCATGTTGTATTTAGCACTGTGTTCTCTAAATGTTACTGTACTCATATAAAATAATTCTGTTAAACTTAGGACTAGACTCCAGGCCTCCCAGGACTCTGTACAGCATAAGAAGTACTGTATGTAGAATGAGAAGTAGAGTTAAAGTTAAGATTGTATTGTCTTTAACAGCTTTTTCCCCCCCAGTGATCTACAGAGGGCAGGAGATAGAATAGGAAAGAACATCATCACAGATACAGAGTAAGATCATCACCAACAACATGACTGTGACACTGACACACTGGTGTTATAAACCTCTGTGGTGTTATTAACTACAGAGTGATCAGATTACAGAAAACATACAGGAGGATAAAACTAATGATGGATAGAATATAACCAAATCATGTAGAACTGTCTGTGACTGCGTGTTCATCCACTCATAAAAAATGCTTATTTAAACTCTAATAATTAACCCCATGTCTCACCATGTCTTCCTACTTCACCCTGTCACAGACACGACCAAGAATCTGCTGCTGTAAATGAATTCCAGAAGAAGTTCAGATTAAATCTGATGAAGAAGTTTGAGTGTGTAAATGGAGTGATAATAAATCAGGAAAAGCGAACACTCCTGAATGAGATCTACACAGAGCTCTACATCACAGAGGGAGACAGTGGAGACGTCAATAAAGAACATGAGGTGAGACAGATCGAGGCAGCGTCCAGGAGAACAACATCAGAGGAAACACCAATCAAATGCAGTGACATCTTTAAGCCCTTATCTGATCAAGACAAACCCATCAGAACTGTGCTGACAAAGTCCTTATCTAAAAAACCCAAACCCATCAGAACTGTGCTGACAAAGGGAGTCGCTGGCATCGGAAAAACCGTCTCTGTGCAGAAGTTCATTCTGGACTGGGCTGAAGGGAAAACAAATCAGGACGTCCCCCTCATATTTCCACTTCCTTTCAGAGAGCTGAATCTGATGAAGGAGCAGAAACTGAGTCTGATGGAGCTCCTTCATGTCTGTTTTAAGGAAACAAAAGAAACAGAAATGTCCAGTTTGGAAAAGGTTCTGTTCATTTTTGATGGATTGGACGAGTGTCGTTTCTCTCTGGATTTCCAGAACACAGTGAGAGTGTGTGATGTAACTGAATCAGCATCAGTGCCTGTGCTGCTGATAAACCTGATCAAAGGGAATCTGCTTCCCTCTGCTCTCATCTGGATCACCTCCCGACCTGCAGCAGCTGATCAAATCCCCTCTGAGTGTGTCGATCGAGTCACAGAGGTACGAGGGTTCAATGACCCACAGAAGGAGGAGTACTTCAGGAAGAGGATCAGTGATCAGAGCCTGGCCAATGACATCATCACACACCTGAAGTCATTAAGAAGCCTCTACATCATGTGTCACATCCCAGTCTTCTGCTGGATCTCAGCCGCTGTTCTAGAGAGAATGTTGTGTGAAGCAGAGAGAGGAGAGATCCCCAAGACTCTGACTCAAATGTACACACACTTCCTCATCATTCAGATAAACATCATAAGAGAAAAGTACTCAGAGAAGCAGGAGAGTGATGAAGAAATGCTTCTTAAACTGGGACGACTGGCTTTTCAGCAGCTGGAGAAACACAACCTGATCTTCTATGATGAAGACCTGAGAGAGTGTGGCATTGATGTGAGAGAAGCAGCAGTGTACTCAGGTGTGTGTACGCAGATCTTCAGAGAGGAGTTTGGGCTTCACCAGAGTAAAGTGTACTGCTTTGTTCATCTGAGTATTCAGGAGCATCTCGCAGCTCTGTATGTGCACCTGATGTTCATGAGGGAAAAGAGAAATGTTCTTGAAGACAGCTTGTATTTTAAACCAGAGATTTTATCCGAGCGAAAGATGCTCACTAATCAACAGATGTTTTCCCAACCAAGTATGTTCTCTCAACCCCAGATGTTTTACAAACCCGAGATGTCATTTCAAAACAATTATCTAAACCTTCAGTCTTCAAAGCTGCAGTTAACAGAAATCATGATCTTGGATATCCACATTAGTGCTGTAGATCAGGCCTTAAACAGTAAGACTGGACATCTGGATCTTTTCCTCCGCTTTCTTCTGGGTCTCTCACTGGAGTCCAATCAGAAACTCTTACATGCCTTAGTAACACAGACAGGAAGTAGCTCACAGAGCAAAGAGGAAACAGTTCAGTACATTAAGAAGAAGATCAGTAGAGATCTTCGTACAGAGAAATCCATCAATCTGTTCCACTGTCTGAATGAACTGGGTGATGATTCTCTAGTGGAGGAAATCCAACACTACCTGAAATCTGGAAAACAAAGTGAACTCTCTCCTTCACAGTGGTCTGCTCTGGCGTTTGTGTTACTGACATCAGCAGAGGATCTGGAGGAATTTGACCTGAATAAATATATCAGTCCAGAGAAGATAACAGATGATGTTCTTGTGAGGGTGATGCCTGTGATTGCAGCATCCAGAAAAGCAACGTAAGTAAATCTGTATAAATCTGTTCTACTGTAGAAAGAGAGAAACTGAAGACACTTTGATTTACTTTAAGATGTTTTGAGCTTCAGGTGATACAGAGTGGTGTTAATGTGAATAAATAAATAGTTACATAAGAGAATAACGATCATGTGAACAAATGAATAAGACTGAAGGGCAGATAGTAAATGTGTGGAAGACAGTTTCTGTCAGTTGAGGTGAAAAACACTTTTTAACTCTTGCATTAATGTCTTGTTGTAAAGTGTGTAAAGCAAAAGAATGTCTCATTACAAAGGTTAAAGATCCATTTTCTCTCTCTCTCTGTGTATCAGCCTGTAACACCCCTCCTCTTCTCACCTTCACAAACACACACGCGCACACACAATCTCTCTCTAATGGAAACACTGCTCTGTCGCGATTCTTTTCAAAAGTGCAGGCTAATTTCTTATTTTTTTTACTTTACAGCAGTGTCATTAACGATGTTCCTTGTTCATTTTTCAGATAAAACAGTCTTTCCGTTAACACACACACACACACACACACACACACAGCGCCTGCGTGCCTAAACGGAAACTTATCTGTCGGGATTTATTTTCACTTTTTTTTTTTAAGTTAAAGTGCAGGTTAATTTGTTTTATTTTTACTTTATATTTTGTATTAATTATTTTATGTATTTATTTTATTTGGGGCTGTAGAAAGAACTAGAGTGAGAAAATTCCTGAAGAAATTTTAAGTGTGTCTATGCGCGTGCCGGGTCAGTGCCAAAACATCATGCAACCAACATGCTAATCAGCAAAACATGTTGTTGACAAAGTCATTCAAAGCTGATCTCAATGTTTAGTCTATGACCGATTAATTGCCCCCTATGGGGGCAATTAACCGCCCAACCCCTTAGACAAGCCATACCACCCCATCCCCGGATAAGCCTTTATTTTTATTGCATAGACACACTTAATAATTTGAGTTTCCATTATTTCTTATGGGGAAATTCAGTTTGACGAGTTTTTATGAGTGTTTAGAGAACGAATTATGCTCGTAATCCAAGTTTCCACTGTGTGTGTGTGTGTGTGTGTGTGTGTGTGTGTGTGTGTGTGTGTGTGTGTATATATAATCTTAATTCTATTTGTTAGCCTTTAAGCATTGTTATGAATTGTGCTACATGCTTAAAATCAATGCAAATCTTTTAATGTCGCTGTAAATACTGAAACTCTCTGTAGATCTACATCATCCCCTTCAGTCAACTTTTAAATGAATTATGTTTGTAATCTGAGGTTCCACTGTATCATCATCTCACACACACACACACACACACACACAGAAACACTGTTAGCTAATGCTAGGTACTGTATCTACATAAAGCTCCTTCACCACTGGGCTGGTTATTATTTCAGTATCTCACTAATTACAGAACAAATCTAATGTCTCATCTGTTCAGATAAATCTAACTCTGAATGAAGCTTTTTGTCTTTACATCAGACTCACAACTTCCCAATCTGTCTGAATCTTCTGCTCCATGTTTATACAGCGTGTGTATATGATGATGATGATGATGATGATGATGAAGCTGAAACTCCCACCAAGTGGATTCTGAGCCGCTCTGACTGTGAATTACTATTACAGCATTTATCTGTTGTGTCTAACTGCTGTTTGTGCTTTTGGTGTTTATAAAAATGAGACGGTGCAGTGAAAGCTTTGAGGATCTGTTTGATCTTTTGTACTAGTGTTAGTTCATTATGTCTTATTTTATTTCCTTCAGTATCAGGTGTGATAGAATTAAAGGGAGAAGTGCTACAGCTCTGGTCTCAGTGCTCAACTCCGAAACCTCCAATCTGAGAGAACTGCATCTGACTGTGAAGACACTCGACCTGACTGGATATGAACTAACAGACTCAGGAGTGAAGTGTGTCTGTGCTGTACTGGAGAATCCTGACTGTAAAGTGGAGACAGTGCAGTAAGATCATCTCTCTGAGTCACAATAACTCACTAAAAGCAGCAGTTAATAGTTTATACAGTGTTTTAGTAACTGACATTTTTCTCCACAAATATATTACTCACTAATAATAATAATAATAATAATAATAATAATAATAATTAAACAGACGTACAGTTAGATCCATTTTACAGACACATCATCTTTAAAGTAAATATTAAACCAGGATGTAATGTTGAAGTGTGTGTTATTGTGTGATATGAAAATGAAATCATTATTTAAAAACTGCATTTTCTATTTAATTTGTATATCTTTGTTTAATATTAAAGTGTGATTTTCTGAATCATCTAAGTGTGACAAATATACAAAAAAACATAAAAAGAAGGGACAAATAATTTAAAGCACTGTGAATAATAATCCAGGATGTAAATGTGTTGATGAAGTGTGTGTCATTGTGTCTCTGCAGGTTGTGTAAGTGTGATGTCTCAGATGAAGGCTGGGCTGCTCTGACTTCAGCTCTGAGATCAAACCTCTCACACCTGAGACACCTGAATCTGTCCTATAATAATAATCTAGGAGACTCAGGAGTGAAGTGTGTCTCTGCTGTACTGGAGAATCCTGACTGTAAAGTGGAGACAGTGCAGTAAGATCATCTCTCTGAGACACAATAACTCACTAAAATCATCAGTAACTGAAATTCATTATTAACTGACATTTTTCTGTAATAGTACAGCATACAGAACAAATATATTACTCACTAATAATAATACAATTAAAGAGTCCTACAGTTAGGTACATGTGCACTAAAATACTGTTAAACAGGGATAAATTCTACAAAACCTAACTTATTACTTTTAACTTCTCTTAAAACATCAATACTTTTGTAGCTCTAGTGCACTTAATGTAGATAAATCTCAATAACAGCAGTAATACTTTGGTGTGAGTTAATAATATCTTGGGATTGGTGAAGGAAAGGAATACTGTCCAACATGACACACACGTCCTCTTAACAACAAGTATTACCTCTCACACCTGAGAGAACTAAATGTGAGGAGACTCAGGAGTGAAGTGTGTCTCTGCTGTACTGGAGAATCCTCACTGGAGCTGAGGTTCATGTTCTGGTCTTCAGTTCGAGCCTCAGGTCCACCAGGTTGCCGCTGTTGAAAAAAGTAAAATCCAGTAATTTCATCTCCTCACAATAAATGCTTTAAACTTTGAATTATGGTGAAAACAGGATCATAAATTAAAATAATATAGATATTCTATATTTTTAATAATATAAATCTGTATTGTTATAAATAAAGGCTGTGGAGGTTCAGGTTTATTGTCCCTGTGTAGTGAAATATAAGTCTAATAGAGAACCATCTGAGATGGCATTTACCATTTGGTTATCTTTGTTTAATATTAAAACTTGAACATCTGGATCATTTACGTGTGATGAATCTGCACAAAAAACTGCACTGTGAATATTAACCCAGGATGTAAATGTGTTGATGAAGTGTGTGTCATTGTGTCTCTGCAGGTTGTATAGTTGTGGTGTCTCAGATGAAGGCTGGGCTGCTCTGAGTTCAGCTCTGAGATCAAACCCCTCACACCTGAGACACCTGGATCTGTCCTGTAATAATCTAGGAGACTCAGGAGTGAAGTGTGTCTCTGCTGTACTGGAGAATCCTGACTGTAAACTGGAGACGCTGAGGTAAGATCATCTCTCTGAGAGTCACACGACCTGCTCCTCAGTAAGACACATTCTCTAATAGTGAGACTGAAGCAGAGGTTTTAGGTTCATCATCAATGTCCTGAGGAGGAAGATTGTTTCTTTTCACTGCACACTGATGATTTGTCACAGAGTCTTTGGGTCAGATGTACGTATGTGAGATGCTGCAGCACAAAACCTGACTTGATGCGACTGCAGTGTGTCTGAAATGACTGTGAAATTTACTACAACACTGTAACTAATCACACAAACTGCAGCTGAGACACAAACTAACTGCACTGTGTGAGCTGCAGGGTTTAAAAGCAGCAGTGACATTCTCAGAGATGAACATTAGTTCTGTTACTGAGGATTATTTCACTACATCTGTGTCTATCTGCTATGAACAGGGTTGCCAGATCTGTGTTACAGAAACAGTCCAGTGGACAATCAGTATTAAACCCATGCAGATTCCCTCATTAGTGTAGAGGATTTATAAACTGTGGCGGTAAAATTCACTTTTTGATCATTAAGGACAGTCACATGAGTCTAAAAGTCACAAAAGTAACGCTTTAGGCCTGAAATTAGTATAACTTGGTTTAAATTCATGATTGTTTTTCACCCTGATTCAGACTTTTACTTCCGTGATTTTGCAGTAGGGCTGCGCGATTAATTGAAATCGTATCGAAATCGCGATGTGAATGAACAGAGCGCGAGAACAGGAGACTGAGCTTAGCGACAAATAGACTGCAGAAACAGGGACACACACACACACACACACACACACACACACACACACACACACAGAGTAAAGTTCATGGTCAGTCTATTGGTCTCTGTTTAGCTACAGCTGCTAAGTAATAAGTTATAAACTAAGTCAGAAACTCTAACACTCAGTATTATCATTATTAATTACACTGTTAATTATAATAATCAGGTGATATTAAATCCTCATGACATTCTGAATAATAAAATCATTTTACAGACACATCATCTTTAAAATAAATATTAACCTAACATGTAATGCTGATGTGTGTGTCATTGTGTGACATCATTATTTAAAAACTGCATTTTCTATTTGGTTATATTTGTTTAATATTAAAATTTAAATTATCTGGATGATGTAAGTGTGATGAATCTGCACAAAAAACTGCACTGTGAATATTAATCCAGGATGTAAATGTGTTGATGAAGTGTGTGTCATTGTGTCTCTGCAGGTTGGTGTATTGTGATGTGTCAGGTGAAGGCTGTGCTGCTCTGACTTCAGCTCTGAGATCAAACCCCTCACACCTGAGACACCTGTATCTGTCCTGGAATAATCTAGGAGACTCAGGAGTGAAGTGTGTCTCTGCTGTACTGGAGAATCCTGACTGTAAACTGGAGACACTGGAGTAAGATCATCTCTCTGAGAGTCACATGACCTGCTCCTGGGTAGAAAAAGCTAAAAAGAGACAGTCTCTCTCCTCTGGATCAGGGCTCAGCTCCATCCAAGGGAGCATGTTATTTTATTATTATTTTTTTTATTTTAAGTGAAAGATATAACATGATCTCACACACCTGCTGCCCCATATAGGAGGAGAGAGCACCTGCTCAGATCATGTTTTGGAAGGTTTCATTAAAAATATAATAATAATAATAATAATAATAATAATCTATCTACAGTTGTGTCCAATATAATAGCAGTCCAACATCAGTAACCAGATCTATAATTGTTTTTGGGAGAAATTATATTTCTTGATGGTAAATATTTTACTTGTAGGTGTAGTGCAGTAATAGAAAACCAACAGACTCAACAGTCATGACTTGCACCTGATTTTGTGTAATTGAATCATTAATTGAAATGGGGTGTGTTTAAAATAATAGCAGTGTGGAGTTTAATTAAAGAGGTAAATTATTCTGTGAAAAACAGGCGTCAAACAAGTTCCCCTTATTTAAGGATAAATGCAGAAAAGGTTGTCCTGTGCATTTCTCTCTGAACATCAGAGTAAAGTGGGTCGTCTAGACATTGTTCAGAAGAACAGCGTACTTTGATTCACAAGCTGATTAGAGATGGAAAACATACAAAGAAGTGCAGAAAATGATCGGCTGCTCTGCTAAAATGATACCAAATGCTTTAAAATGGAGATCAAAACCAGAAAGACGTGGAAGAAAATGGAAAACTACAATTCGAATGGATCGAAGAATAATAAAATTGGCAAAGACTCAGCCAGTGATCAGTTCCAGCATGATCACAGAACATCTAAAGTTACCTGTTAGTGCTGTTACTATTAGAAGACGACTATGTGAAGTCAAGCTATCAGCAAGAAGCCCCGCAAAGTCCCATTGTTGGAAAATAGACATGTGCTGAAGAGGTTACAGTTCACCAAAGAACACACTGACTGTCCTAAAGAGAAATGGGGCAATATTTTGTGGACTGATGAAAGTAAGATTGTTGTTTTTGGGTCTAGAGGCCGCAGACAGTTTGTCATGTGACCCCCAAACACTGAATTCAAGCCACAGTACACTGTGAAGACGGTGAAGCATGGAGACACAAGCATCATGATATGGGGATGTAGCTTCTCGTACTGTGGTGTTGGGGCTATTTATCACATTTCAGGGATCATGGATCAATTTGAGTTCATCAGAATACTTAAAGAGGTCATGTTGCCTCATGCCGAAGAGGAAATGCCCTTGAAATGGGTGTTTTAACAAGACAACGACCCCAAACACACCAGTAAACAAGCAGCATCTTGGTTCCAGACCAACAAGATTAACGTTATGGAGCGTCCAGCCCGAGCCTCAGACCTTAATCCAATAGAACAACTTGTGGCCTGACATTAAAAATACTGTTTCTGAGGCAAAACCAAGAAATGCAGAGGAATTGTGGCGTGTAGTACAACTGTACAGGTGTGAAGCAGTTCTCAGAAACCTGGTTATACAACTAAATATTAGCTCAGAGAAAGATTCAACTTCAAGCATTTTAGTTTAAACGGTAAATTCATCACTTTATAAAGATGAGTGATGACGCTGCTATTTGTTTAACAGACTAATATTTGTTTTTCTTCACTTTCGGTAAACTAATTATACATTTAGCACATTTTTCTTCATGTTGTGATTCAGAATAGAATGTGCAGGAAGTCCAATGTGTTTGTGATTTAAATTTAAATTATTATATGGATATGGAGCTTTACTCACTTTATTCAACACACTACTATCATTTCTAACACCACTGTGTGTGTGCGTGTGTGTGTGCGTGTGTGTGTGTGCGCGTGTATATAGTGGAGAAATGTTTGTCCACTTACAAGTATGGTTGGGTATCACTGGGTTTTTTTAAGATATGGAGTTACATCTCTGGTCGATGGGTAATTTACTGGCTAAGGGCTAATGGTTAGCCTTCTTTAACAATTAATTTTGGTTTAACTTTTATATAAATTAATATTCACAACATTACAGTCGACCGTTTGCTACAGAAAAATCCCTTTTTCTCCATGTTATATTCATTACAGTACAGGTTTAAAAAAGCAGCAAAAATGGGTGGGAAATGCCTCATAACATCCCCAATAGAAGTGGGTTAAAACAGTTTTTCAGCCATTTGTATTGTCTGTCTTGTGATTGGCTGGTACAATGCACATCACCAAAGGAGCATTCAGTTTATTTAAAACTACACCCACTGAAATAGTGTGTGTTAGACAGAAGTTAAACAGCAGTATTTCATCTGTAACATTAACACACACATGTACATTAACTTGGTAAAAAAAAAAGTAGAAGAATTCATGAGGTTTAAGATGAGCAGTAATATTCACAATAAGGTTTGACTTGTTCTTCAGTAGCAGTTTTTAACCTCACACACACACACACACACACACACACACACACACACAAAATAAGGTTTGTTCACCAGAAACTTAATCATACAAATCATGCACACTTAATGCATCACACTTTCTAACAGAAGTAGTTATTATTATTATTCCAAAACAAAAAGGAATAAAACAATTAAACAGACGAGAACTGAATACACAATTTACAGGAAGTTTATAGGACGCTTCTCAGGCTTTATGGTTAACACTTTATGCTCTATTTATTCACTTTTCAAAATGCTCCTGTTTGTTATCTGAGTGGCAATCTTCTGCAGAGGAAAAGGTAAACTCCTCCCACTGTCCAGAACTTCCTGAACCTTCAGCTGACCTTCTACTCCATTGTGGTACTTGTTACTGTACAAAAGTCATCCTCGCTCTACAGCACTTATGTACATGTGTCTAAGACTTTTACTCAGTACTGTACATTTTATTTACTGTAAATCTGACGTCCTCAATCTGTAGAATCTGATAAACTTGTAAATATTTTACATTCTATCAGTTTTATCATTCAGAACTTTCAATTTAGTAATAAATTATCAGTCAGTAATATTGTTTATTAAAGACATGAGTTTTGATTCTCCTCAAAAGTAACACTTTAAGCCTGAAATTAGTCAAACTTGGTTTAAATTAATGATGGTGTTCGTTTTTCCCCCTGATTCAGACTTTTACTTCCTTGATTCTGCAGTAATATAAATCTATAGTGTTATATAAATGTCTAGTGTTATTAAACAAAGGTTATGGAGAAACAAGTTTATTCCCCCTGTATAGTGCACTATAAGTCTGTTAGAGAACCATTTTGTAGACTCACCATCTTAAAAATAAAATAATAATCCAGGATGTAAATGTGTTGATGAAGTGTGTGTCATTGTGTCTCTGCAGGTTGTGTGAGTGTGGTGTCTCAGATGAAGGCTGTGCTGCTCTGACTTCAGCTCTGAGATCAAACCCCTCACACCTGAGAGAACTGAATCTGTCCTGTAATAATCTAGGAGACTCAGGAGTGAAGTGTGTCTCTGCTGTACTGGAGAATCCTGACTGTAAACTGGAGACACTGGGGTAAGATCATCTCTCTGAGAGTCACATGACCTGCTCCTCAGTAAGACACATTCTCTAATAGTGAGACTGAAGCAGAGGTTTTAGGTTCATCATCAATGTCCTGAGGAGGAAGATTGTTTCTTTTCACTGCACACTGATGATTTGTCACAGAGTCTTTGGGTCAGATGTACGTATGTGAGAAGCTGCAGCACAAAACCTGACTTGATGCGACTGCAGTGTGTCTGAAATGACTGAAATTTACTACAAATTTAACGTAACACGTTAGAGAACTTGGATTACTTTTTTGATGTAACGAGGAATCTAACGCGTTATGTCCGCCATTTAAGTACTCAGTTATTTACTTACTTTTTCAAAAAAATAGTCCGTTATTCAATTCATGCAACCCGTGAACCAGACATCAGTCATTGCCAATCCGTTATTGTGTGTGTGTGTGTGTGTGTGTGTGTGTGTGTGTGTGTGTGTGTGTGTGTGTGTGTGTGTGTGTGTGTGTGAGAAAGTCCTACCTGCCCCGTCCCCGATAACCCTGTGTTATTCCTGCTGTTATACCCCTATATCTCACCTGTGTGGTTTGACTATGCGAGGATCGATGCACAGAAACATGGAAACTTAATAACAGCGCTAAAACTCGCGGTGAGTCATGATGAACCGAACGTACAGCCACTGTGCAAAACCGTGTAGGTTGAGATAAGGGTATTAGTAGTTAACAGATTATGGAGTTACAAAGGAGTTTTCATTTACTGCAGTGGAAAAGTACTCGAACTAGTTACTTTTATCAGAAAGTAACGCTGTAATGTGACTGATTACTTTTTAATGACAGTAATTTTGTAATGTAATTAGTTACTTTAAAACGTAACGTCCCCCAACACTGTAACTAATCACACAAACTGCAGCTGAGACACAAACTAACTGCACTGTGTGAGCTGCAGGGTTTAACAGCTTACAATCAATACAGGACACAACAACCATTCTTATTATTTCTCCTTAGAGGTGAAAGTTCATTTAGTTACTGAATGTTCTTTCAGTTTGTCTTTGTCTATCTGCTATGAACAGGGTTGCCAGATCTGTGTTACAGAAGCAGACAAATGGACAAGCAGTATTAAACCCATGTAGATTCCCTCATTAGTTCTTTCTCTAATATTTTTAAATAGTCTCATATTATTACACATTTAGTCATAAATACAGAATGTCTATGAATAAACCCACAGACTCAAATCCATTCATATAGTAACACAGAGCTAAAGTAGAGTACACCATCACACACACACACACACACACACACACACACACACACACACACACACACACACACACAAAGCTTGTCTTGATGTTTATATCCTGAGAGAGTGAAGTGTGTGTCATTGTGTCTCTGCAGGTTGGAGGAGTGTGGTGTCTCAGATGAAGGCTGTGCTGCTCTGACTTCAGCTCTGAGATCAAACCCCTCACACCTGAGACACCTGGATCTGTCCCTAAATAATCTAACAGACTCAGGAGTGAAGTGTCTCTCTGCCCTTAAGGACGATAAACATTACAAACTACAGACACTGATGTGAGTAATGATCTCTTTATATAAACACTGAAACATTAACAGACTGATTAGCATTATTTTGTACATTAGCATTAGCTAGTGCATTTCTCTTCAGTTCCAGTAAATATCAGATTACAGAGTTAAAATGTCACTTTATTCTATTTAATCAGACTTTTTCTCACAATTATCTTTAATGCTGTTTGGTGTTGATTTAAACTTCATGTGAAAGCAGAAGACAGGGAGTCAGACGGAGTTTATAAAACATCCCACCTGAGTGCATGAGAGTGATTGTAAATGAACAGCTGGTCTCCTTGTGACACGCTGCTATCTCTGACTTCATACTGCTGCTTCTGTCTGAATAAGATGATCTCAGCTTTTCCCTGTTTCTGATAAGCAGCAGACTTTCTCCTCAACTCTCATAAAAACTCATGAAAATCATCATCTTTAATGCCACACTGCCACAAATATTAGATTTAATCAGCTACTTTACTCACTCTGACACTCCTTCCAGCTCTCCACCTCCTCACCGTGTCTTCTGTCATTCCTGTAAACTTCACCTCCGCTTCTTCTTAAAGTCTGCACTTAAATATACATGTAGAACAGGAGATAAAACACACAGCAGTGATATGATTTTAAAGCTCTACAGTCTGTGATGTGATTGTAAATGTCGGCTCACTTTCCTGTTAGAACTTAAGGAAGTTCTCATTTGTTCTAGGTGAATAGTCTGAAATAGTTTATAAATGTTAAATTACATTATATACATGAGATAGTAATGTTTTCCTTACAGCAAAGGTGATTATGTGCTGTTGATCATGAAGCAGCACCGTCTAGTTTGTGTTTATTAATTCAGATATTTCTCTTTTAGATTTGCAGGTCAGTTTGGGTCTCGTTAGACTGAAGATGAACAGCTGTGTGCCAAAGATTAAATCTTTCTTGCCTTTTCATGTCAGCAAACGGAGACACATTTATAGAAATGTAATATTTTAATAATAACACACCGAACAGACTCAGAGACTTGGACATAAATTCCTCAATCCCATAAAAACCTGAAGGACTATTAGGATCAGCAGGTGAAAAACCACATGGACTCGAGCTGAACCCAGTGAGTGGAACAGAGAGCTGAAATGGACAGGAACAGTTTCAGGACATTGATGGGATTCTCACCTGACAGGACTGGCATTGGGGAGTTTATCTGAGGAAACCTGTAGGAGACTCAGTACAAGTCATATTTATCACTTTGCTACTTAATATAGTTGAAATCTTTTTGTTACAGGATCAGACTGAACCCAGCAGGAACCCGATATGCTGTATAATGTTGTCATTGGAGAGGTAATTAGGTTCCACTTTAAAAAAGAGAATGTCCTGGTGCTAGACACCACAGTACACCTGTCCTACAGAGGTCTCATGGAGCCACGCCCCAATGGTCCAGAGCCACCCTGACACAAGGAGAACCCTAAAAGCTAGGTTTTGTTCATGTGAATAGTTTTTACTGTTACAGCTGATCTGTGAGGACATTTACTAGCATCAGCAGCAGGTTGACTGGTGGACCAGAGATTAGCACTCAGCACTCCACTCTAACCACCGTGGTCTAGCTTTGGGTCCAGATAAAGGTGTCATCCTATTTGGCGGTGGGAAAAATGAAGTATTCCAGTATCAAACAAAAAACTAAATTGTCTCGTATAATCATTCAGGCCATTAAATTAAGCTGATCAGCCCAGATTTCTGTGTCTGAACTGTACAGCTGCTGAATGATGAGGAAGGAAACCCTGGTCACTGAGTGTCGTTCTCATCCTCTGCATAGTTCATTCATGCTATTGTCATTATGCAGCGCTACAACGTCCCACTGGACCAGAAACACATTTACAGGAAATCATTCATTCTCAGTGCAATAACCCTCCTGACCAGTTAAAACAGGACTTTCCTGTGCATTTACTAATTGTGTTTATTGTTCTTGTGCTTTTATTATAAGAATTTCTGTTACTATTTGAGACAAACAATATAGATTATCTTATTTTCTGTAAGTTTATGCTAGAATTAAATGATGATTTAGTGTCACATTTGTAAGATTGTGTTGAGTTCATTTCTTTAACATTGTCCTAATTTCGTATTTCTCTTGGCATCAGCCGATCAAACCCCAGTACAGAATTCACACAATTTCTAATATTAACAATATACTGCTTGCTTTGTTCACAGTAATTGTATCATTAAAATATATTGTGATCAAATGTATATATACACTGTTTTATATGATTTTGCTTTACATGTACTTTTATATGCATGTTGTTTTGTGTATTTAACATGATTTTTCCGCTCAAACAATTACAAAAAATTTTTTTTGTCTAAGAATAAAATATATTTTGAGTTATTTTGGGTAATAGATTCTTATTTCTTGCTATTTCAGGTGTAATGTTTAAGAGATTCAGAGAGAGATTTATTTGAAAACCAGTAAGAAACAGTTTGTTTTATTAAATGTAGAAACACTTCATGTTTTATATACAGTACAGTGAGAATGTAAGGGCTTTATGAATGATTATATCTAGAGTGTGAATGTGTGTGTTTAGGTCTCGAATGTTCCCTCCTTCACTATGGCCGTTGCCAGGTTACGCGCCAGAGCCAATCGCAGCAGCTCCAGCTTTGTGGACTCGACATCATCATCATCCTGAAACACACACACACACACCCTGTATTTCAGTGAACACCACAGAGATTATTTAGTTTTTCTGATTGACCTGCAGGAGCTCATTGAGTTTTTATAACAGCAGCTCTGATAGTAGCTCAGCTGCAAATCACAGATACGGTAAAGTTTTCTGTAAGATGTTGTTTATGTAACATGTATGGAAGGAGTCTCCAGTGTCAGCACTTCTTAACAGTCAGTTTTATAAAATAATTAGATGTTAAGTGTGTGTGTGTGTTGTACCTGCGCTAGATGCTCTGGTTCCAGCTTGCTTTTGTCAGACGTCAGCTCTTCCAGACAGAACATGAGTTCATACGTCTGATCCACTGAAAAGATCACCTACACACACACACACACACACACACACACACACACGATTATTAAGGAACAATTCCAAATATCAGGGCAGCCCCCCCGCCCATTAAAATATGAACAGACGAAGTATCTATATTTAATGTATCTGATTGAAGTTATATACACTTGGAGCTCAAACAGAAACATTCTCATTGAGCCTGAATGATCAGCTGTTATATTTACAGTGTGTACAGTTTTTGTGGGGAAAGAAATCCTCAGACACATGGAGCTGCTGCTATTCACCGTCACAGTAAAATTATTATTACTACTAGTAGTAGTGGTAACAATAACAATTAATTAATTGTCACATGTCTGTTACAGCACAGTGAAATTATTATTTCTCATATCATGCCAGTTAGGAGCCGGGGGTCAGAGCACAGGGTCAGCCAGGATACAGCGCCCCCTGGAGCAGATAGGGTTAAGGGTCTTGGCTCAAGGACTCAACAGTGGCAACTTGGCAGTTCTGGGGCTGGAACCCACGACCTTCCTATCAGTATCCCAGTAACCCACAGCCGTAACTGTTTGAGCCACCACTGTCCTGGCCCATGCAATCATAAATAAGATATTTTATATTACAAAAAAACATTTAGCTCTGAATAATCTGTCACACAACTGGAAGCACACAATTGTATAGAAAGGGTTTGGACACAGTAGTATTACAATTTCCCTCTCCTGGACACCCCTTCTCTTGTAACCGAATGAACACAAATTCCCACAGTGACCCTCCGAGTGACTGCAGTGACACACCTCTTTTTGCTCCAGTAAGGGCGGGGCATCTATGAGCAGAGTCATCCAGAAGCTGCGAGGAGCGATCTTGGCCGTCATGAGGGAGAGCAGGAGCTTCGCTGCCTCAATGAACTTCTTCTCTCCGTAGAGCCGGTGGAACTCGCGGTAGTTCCCTAAACACACACACACACACACACACACACACACACATCAGTGTTTCTGAGGACCTTCTACTGAATTGTGTAATGTACTGAAGCTAAATACAACCATATTCACAGACACAAACAGCTACAGATGTCGCCCTTAAAACCCTGCGTGTTTTCCCGCGGTATGCCGCAATTTTCCCGCGGCTTGCCGCGACTTGCCGGAGGCAACATTCGGGAATTTAAAATAAATGTGTTGTGCTTCACTGAATATCCGCCAGATGGCGCATAGAAGGACTTTATCTAAAAGCCGGTGGTCCGGGAAAGTCAGTTTCCCTATGTTTCCCCGGTGGCGTGCAGATTCAAATCATGACGTCACTCGCTACCTAACGCTGAGAAGGCGAACGAGGATTTTAACAGTTTTTCTCTCGTTTTAAAGTGTTTTTATGAACTTTTTGAATTAAACAAATAACCTATGCATAATAATCGAGTGTCTTTTCGCTTTTTTTTTGTATATTTGAAGATAAATCATACGTTTTAAGCCGCTGCAAAAGGCTGGTTTGCTGGGCGAGTACTGACATCACGACTACTTTTATTACACCTACATTTGTTTATTTGTATATGTATGTTATTAATATTAATTTTTTAGAGATTGTGTGTGCGTGCACGGAGAGTTTGTGTTGATAAGTGTATGTGGATAAGTTGATAAGTGTATCAGAAAGCATTAAAATGTTCATTTGAATTAAAATGACACACACACGTCTGTATATACAGTATATCAATTACATATATATCAATTTCATTAGTTTGTTCATTCTATTTGAAGCTTCAAATGTTTTTTTTTTTTTTTGGTTTGGTTAGATTAGTTCTGGACTCGCTTCCGTGAAACTATCGCTAAAACAATGTACTGAGCCCTCCTGAGGATATAAAGCTTTATTATTGTGTTTGAATAAATAATCAGATCTACCACAGCAGGTAATAAACTATGGTGTGTCATAACCGAAGCAAACACCACGATTATGCCTCGTTTCGTTCGACGGGAACGTGGTTCACTTGGCCGCGGTGTATTATAAACCTGTGGAATGTTTCACTGTTTATGCTCACATAAGAGGAATAAAAGCGAGTGAAATGTGGAAATGATGTGTGGCAACTCAATGAGGACTAAAGCAAAGATTTCGGTAACTCCAGAGTGTAACATCTGCATAGTGACACTGAACATCTTCACTTTTCCGTTTACCTCTGAAAAAAAAGCTGTATTTTGTTTGTTTATATTTAGAGTTTTTATAACAGTAGAACAAGTACCCGCGCGCACGCACACACATAGACACACACACACACACACACACACACACAGACACACACACACACTCCCCTGAGCCCTCGGGAAACATCCAATCACCGTCGGTATACAAATGAGTCAAGACGCAGCCTAACGTGGTGTCGTGTCGGATTTCAGCGGTCACGGAGTGGGAAGACTTTGAAGAAGCTGCAGTGACAGTAAACAGCCGAACAACTTCACTTTTCCGTTTACCTCTGAGGAAAAAAAGCTGTATTTTGTTTGTTTATATTTAGAATTTTTATAGTAGTATAAGTTATAGTTTGGTCTGTACTGTATTTCGCACCCTTGTAGAGAATAAATAAATGAATAACACCTTCATATCCCCTCTCAAGAGTGTCATAGTCCATTGTTAGTTTTAATGATCTGGCTGAAACTAATTATCACTACATAAGTACCCTAACACCATTGATCATGAGTCTCAGCTGAACCTAATTCTATACTTGTAACAGAAAATGTAGATGCAGATTCCAAATGTGTATTTATATAATAGATAGATAGATAGATAGATAGATGTGTGTGTGTGTGTGTGTGTGTGTGTGTATGTGTGTGTGTGTGTGTGTGTGTGTGTGTAGGCTCTACGCAGGGGCAAGAGAGGGCAGCGCACCCTTAAATGTCTGCACATGTTAATATATTCCTAAAATGTATATATTACAAGTTGATAAACTGATCTGCGGTAGCGGAAAAATCCGCTGAAAATAGGACAGGCTACAGCGCACGCGCACACACACACATACACACGCGCGCACACACACACACACACACAGACACACCTCCCTTGAGCCCTGCTCTCTGTCGGATTTCAGCGGTCACGGAAAGACTTTGAAGCAGTTTATATATGAATCTAAGCTTGAACTTATCAGCATTGTAAATATATAATACTTTTCAAATAAAATCGCTATTACTTTGACCCTGAAGTTTAGTTTAGCACACACAAAAAACAGAAAAGTCATTTCTGGTAAATCAACGGAATGTGTAGTTTATTTACAGTAATTCATTAAAAAATGAATATACATTGTACAGTACACGGTAAACACGGGAAAGATTACAAAATGAAAAAACAAACAGTGTCTACTTTATAAACAGCTTAGTATGTGCGTCGAGATGCTGAAATCCCTTGCATGTTTTTGCTTCCAAGTGGAGAGATATTTGACCGATAGCCTAGAACAAAAGATCTATAGGTGTGATCACAACCCCCTCCGACCGACCGTGCCATCAATCACTGACCACCTCAGAAGTTCCCTCCAATGTATGGCTGCAATACTTGTTTTGCAAGTATTTTTAACACCATTCAAAGGCTTCAAAGGGGCAGTTATCGTCTATGACACGTTGAAGGAGAACTTAATAGTTCTCAAAAATAGTGTAAATGTCTGCAACAATCACTAACCATTAAAATGTTTTTTTTTGTAATTAAACACGAAAATATTAATTATATTTCCATATATATACATACACACACACACACACAAGGGCGTAGGTTTGCTACCTATGACTCCAACTAATACCCCATCCCCCAATCCCCTTTTGTCCACATTTAGTCAATGTTTTCAGCTTTTTTCCCCAATATCTTATTTTGTATTCAACAAAATAAAGAAAATCATTAAAGTTTGGAACCACTTAAGGAGTAAATAGTGAGTAAAGTTTTTTTGGGGGTGAACAATGGCTTTGACCCTAACTCTTCCCCTCTGACTGCACTAGGACAGGACAGCATTGCCACCTGATGAAATAGCGTGACAAAAAAGTGAAATGTCAGTTCAAAACTTTTGCCAAAAACAATAATGAATCACTTACATCCTCAGCCTATCACTCCTCATAATGCTAAATATTAGTATAATCAACATGTATAATACACGCACACATATTATATGTTATATACTGTATAATCAGCATTCAGATTGATCTCCTGTGAACTCGCCTCTTCACCTGAACTACAACATGGCTGATCTGCTTCTGTCCCCTAATTGAAAAACATTGAGGGATTCCTTATGAGCATGTACAGAGAATGCCTCAGCCTATTATTGGTAACAATGTTAAATCTCAGGACAACTACAGTGGCTTGCAAAAGTATTCGCCCCCCGTGAACTTTTCCACATTTTGTCACATTACAGCCACAAACATGAATCAATTTTATTGGAATTCCACGTGAAAGACCAATACAAAGTGGTGTACACGCGAGAAGTGGAACGAAAATCATACATGATTTCAAAAATTTTTTTTTTTACAAATAAATAACTGAAAAGTGGGGTGTGTGTAATTATTCAGCCACCTTTGGTCTGAGTGCAGTCAGTTGGCCATAGACATTGCCTGATGAGTGCTAATGACTAGAGAGCACCTGTGTGTAATCTACACTCTCTCCATCGCTGTCTGATATACAGCACAGGTGTTTAGGTTCTGTTACCTGACAAAACAGGATAAACACATGCCATTTAAACAGCAATCATTTTATTTCACTTTTTCTGAGTCTTAGTGTGCAAACCTCGAATCAAATCATTAATGTTCGCCAAGTAAGTGCATGCATTTTAAAAACTATTTTTCTGAAGTGGATTGTCTATTGGTGTCAACGAAATTCTAGCCATATGGCAATATTAGTATATTAGCTTATCAATTTCTTTCACAATACTGATTTCTGACAAACAGTCACTAGATTAGGAGACTGACAGGGATCATATTTATACTTTTACATTTAGCTGTTTAATCTGCTGTTAGTTTTACGTCCGTATTCACAGACTATATCCTGGCCAGCTGTACTGAATGTGAGTCCACTGCATTTGGCGCTGCTTGTGTCTGAACGCAGCTAATCGTCTATCACATGATGGCAGGGAAAGGCACAGCCAATCAAAATGTTCATATGTGTTTTGGGGGCGGGAGGACTCAAGGAGAGAACGTGATTTATCCCTTTCTGCGTGTCTAGGTTAATGGTGACAGAACGATTTAAAAAAAAGTGGATTAAATTATTGGTGGGGACATTTCAATGGTCGGAGGATATTGGTGGGGACACATCCCCTCCGTCCACCCTAAATCTACGCCCCTGTATATATATATAATTTAAAACTATTTATTCATTTGTCTTTTATTTACTTACTTACTAGCGAATGCTTTTTTAGGGCTCTAAAAACTACGGCAGTATGAGTGACAATGGAATAGGACGTGTGAGTTGCACCGGTCACACACACACACACACACACACACACACACACACACACACACAGTAAATATATATATATAATTAAATTCTTAAAACATCGTGTTCACCCATGCACTGAAAAAAAGAACTTGTAAGATTTACTTGATAAAATCCTCATAACAATTTGGACACAGATTTTAAGTAAATTTTATTGCTCCAATATAAGGCTGAATCCCATTTCTACCCCCTACCCTTCCATTTGACGCGTTCACGTGCAGGGGTAGTGGTGTCTCATTTCTCTTTTGGTTGGAGGTGTAGGGGGAGGGGGGAAGGGCCAGATAGCCCTCCAAACGAAGATTTTTCAGGACCTCACTTCAAACGAAGGGCTAAGCGAAGTTTTCAACATGGCTGCTCACTCGAGCAAACAGACCCATAAATGTTAAGACATTTTTGCCATTAATAAAGATTTTTATGACAAGTTTTCATTATATGTATATTACCTTTAGTCTTGTGTTTGTGTTTATGGTGATGTTCTGTAAAGAAACGTTTGCAAAAAAAATCGCTAAAGTTTGCTAGCGGATAGCACATATTGCACAATATTACAAATATATATTTTTATGTCACATACACTTTACTGCATGCTACAAACAAATATGAAAGTTCAGTAGAACGGCATTTTGCCGAGCATTTGATAACGCATTGTTTGTTTTGCTTACGGCCATACACTATTGTTTTGCTTACACTATTCTTACTTATTGCAACGTGACCGCAGTTTTGTAATTTATATTCTGTATATGGACGGCTGAGGAAACCCGAAGACTCATCCGTGTTCGTGGTGAAAATGAGCAACTTTTTTAAAAATCGAAATATGGCGCAAAAAAACTTTGGGAGTGCGTAATCTCTCTTATTGGAATGTGTGATAAACATCGGCGCATGTCCTCTGACGTAACATGGACACACAGGAATGTAAATGAACACTGCATTCATGACCCAAAAAATAAACGCTTTGAGATGATTTATTTGCCGTATGGTGTGTTTATTTGAATATGTTCAGTAAATTTATGAATTACACTCAAAGTGTCAGCGAAACCGGTTTGCAAATAATTTGTGTGTGTGTTAGGTGATGTGAGAGTGGGTTTTTCAAACTTGCAGTAAAACATTTTTGGGGGCAGTTTTTGATTCCCCCTTATCTAAGTACTGTAAAAACTTATATAGTCTTGGGTTAAAAAGTCTGCATTTCAACATGCATCCCCCACCTCCAAAGACTAAGCTCCTGTTGGTATAGCTCTTAAGGTCACTGTGGCACGCAAACCCCCTGACCACAATAAGGTGGCAATCCCTCAGGGGGGGGGGGAGGTGAAAAATACAAATTAAATAAAATAAATTATCCTTAATCCAGATTTTATCAATCAATGACATAATATTTATCTTAGCTGGATGGTCTAATTCTCAAAACCGTTTAACCTAAAGAAAAACATAACACACTATAACTAGAATATTTACAAAACTGAAAGGTTTTCTCATGAATAATTAAAAAAAACATTATAACTCAAAAAGATCATATGTTTATATATATATATTTTATAGTAACTGAACAGCTCTCTTCTCTCCAATCCACTCATACACCACAGTCTCCTATTTCTCTGTGCGCGCGCTGCAGCCTGTGAATGAATACACGCAGCGGAGGTTTTACATATTTAAAACGTAAAAAGGTGTCTCCATCATAAATAGCCCTGAATTAACTATATATATATATATATATATATATATATATATATATATATATATATATAGAGAGAGAGAGAGAGAGAGAGAGAGAGAGAGGAGAAAGGTGTTTTGCTGGCGAAAAACATTTTAGGCAGAGACGCCTGCTCGTTTGTTTTAAAACCCCCCAATTCTACCCCATTCCCGGAAACCGGTTTGATAACTTCACACCTTATGTGAATGAAAGGTGAGATGGGGGAATTACAGTGGGGGTTCTGTGGGTCTCCAAACTCAGAAGGCTACGTGTCAGCCGATAACTGCTCCTTTGATCTGCTGGTTACAGCGGGGCGCCGACTGCTGATGAGCGTATAGTAGCCTGTACAAGCTAGGCCATTTTTAGATTACATTTGAAATTTTAAGGGGTTGAATAGAGAACCTACTGTCTTATTTATGTAGCGAAAACACGAAATTAAACTAGATAACATGATCAGAGTTTTAATATTTATATTTAACTAGATGGAAGGCTTTTCAAGTCACATGGAAAAAAAAATTCTGTTCAGTTCTACAGTTTATCCCACAGTTTATTCCATTGTCCAGCCTCAGGACAATGTAATCAATGTAATATGCTGTTTTCTGGTTAAATTTTTCTGATTGGACCCGTACATAGAAAGTTTATACTGTAAACATACTTTATATTATATAAAAAATAAAATAATCGCTCAAGTTTGCTAGCGGATAGCAGAGATTGCATGATATTACAAATATATATTTTTGTGTCACATACACTTTACTGCATGCTACAAACAAACTCACCCGTAATTGTCAGGTAAAATCTACTTAATTGAATTAACAATAAAATAAATCAAGTAAAAGTTACATATTTATACTTAATGCAAAATTACTTGATTATTTTAAATAAATCTAAAGTTAATGCATTGTTGTATCAGCAGGAACCTTGATTTTATGAAATTACTATCATTTTGTTTTGTGAGATTTTCCCTTACTTGGTTTTATCAATTTATATTACTCCCTATAATAATGTAAACATTGCTAATTTATGTTTTGGAAAGAAACTTAAGTAATTATTTCATCTATATCTTTCATAAATCACACAACTAAAATATAATTAAACAGTTTATTCACCAACATTACCAAATATTTGTGACATTCACAGTCTAGATCCAAGTTGTCTTTTTAATAAAAGTGCATTCAGCTAAATTTTGCATCCATAGAAAAAAACTGCACGGCACCAGGGCCTGAAATACTTCTTTTAAACAAAATTGTGTAAAATAATAAATAAATAAAATACAGCATTCATTTAGAAATAAAATGCAGCAGAAAATACTTTAAACAAACTGTAGAATAAACGTTAAAACGTAATATCCCTCGGAAGCAGTGAAGTTGCAACTTTCAAATCAGCACTCTGGACTAGTGCACTTAAAGGTATGCCATTGAAACCTTAATACATGAAAACATTTTAAGCTGAACATGTAAACACAACATGTAAACACTTGTAGTCAAGCCAAATCAAATGTTTTAAGATGATAACTTCATCTTTAAAGCTTGCACTTTTGGTGATAGCTTAATCCCATCAAGTTCTAGAAGAACTTTCTTAAAATAGCCTCTCCTTCAAGGATTATGGATACACCAACCGGTTCTTCCCCTTCAACAGCACGGACGACAAGGATTTTAAGAAGGTGTCACTTCGTCTGTCCCCCTGCATAAAATTTACAAGAAAATAAATCATTTATTTTGAGAAGCAAAAAAATCTGAATTGCTTCAACCTGTGCTGACTTCATTGAGAAAAAAATAATAATAAAAATAAATGATAATAAAAAAATGACCATCACTTCATATTGTTAAACTTGGGTTAAATTCCTTTATCTTGCATCAGTAAAACATGGCATGAGATGGCTTTACAGTGTCAGGAAATCCTATGATGAATGCTGAGTTTGTATTTAAAGGGTTAGTCCAAACATGAAAATTCGTTCAATAATTACTCATTTATATATACATTTGCATTTATATGCTTCTGTCCAATACAACAAACACTATATTCAAGGTATTAATAAATTGTATAATTAATAAGAAAACAATGCTTTACCAGGCAATCATCAAAGAGATCCTCTTCAGATTCACGTCTCATCTTTACACTTTTCATTCATTCATTCATTTTCTATACCGCTTAATCCTGTGTTCAGGGTCGCGGGGGACCTGGAGCCTATCCCAGGAGACTCTGGGCACTAGGCGGGGTACACCCTGAACAGGGTGCCAATCCATCGCAGGGCACACACACATACACACACCCAATCACACACTACGGGCAATTTAGGAACGCCAATTAGCCTAATCTGCATATCTTTGGACTGTGGGAGGAAACCGGAGTACCCGGAGGAAACCCACCAAGCACGGGGAGAACATGCAAACTCCATGCACACAGAGACGGGAATCGAGCCTGGCCGGGGAATCGAACCCAGACCCTGGAGGTATCTTTACACTTTGTTTCTGTGAAAATATTTACATTGTATCATTACATAATCTTTTATTCGTACAACTACATTCAGGCATTTCTTCATCTTTTGTAAGTTTGCCTTTATCCAAAGCAAATTACAAAAGAGGAAGGCGTCAAGCAGTGCTACTAACACAAAGTTTCTGACACCGTTAGAAAATACAAGATAGAACAGTGAGGGATTAAGGAAAAAGTGAGAAGCAAGAATAATGTGTGCAAAGATTAAGCATGTAGGGTCACAGGATGACTCGACTTATTTTTATTGTCTGCAATGCGATTTAGACAAATTAGAACTGCGGTCAAGCCAGCCGCGATTGATTTTAGTGTGCGCACATATTACAGTGATTACGGTAGTTTCAGGACCGACACAGAGACAACGCGCTTTCAGAGCGCTTTTCATTTAGACGCCCAGGACTGAGAGATAATACAACATGCTCGTCAATTTTTACTTGCTTATTTATTTGCATTTCTGCGTTAATATCCGTGTTATTTATTGGTGACTTTGACGGTTGTCTGTTACAATATTTTTCTTAAATATTCACCATTCAAATAATTGTTTTATGTAGATAAGTTACAGCAGAATTCGTAGAAAACAGACAAAATAATGTATTTAGTCTTTCTAAATACCAGAATTGATTTTTATTTTGTTTTACTGTTCAAAAGTAGCAGTTATTCTTCAATGAATGTTTTCTATAATGAGGATTAACGTCTGCTTTGGAAGAGAGGTCAAATAAACAAATGTTCACAATGGGGAAAAAAAGTTAAATAAAATGCCTTTATTTCACTTCAGAGACCTATGAAAAAATAAATTCTAGTAAGTATAAAACGCCATGGTCAGTTTTTATCCCATATAATGTACACACATTATATGATAAAAAAAAAAGTAGAAAAAAACAATGATCTGTTCTTATTCAGGACGTCCCATACTATATACACACCACATATGAAACTATTTTACTGCAGCATTTTTGAGATATTGGACATTATTACACTTTAAAGGGGTATAAAGACCCCATTTCTAATAAGTAGAAAAAAACAATGATCAGTTCTTATTCAGGACGTCCCATACTATATACACACCACACATGAAACTATTTTACTGCAGCATTTTTCAGATATGGGGCATTCTCTCTGTGTTGTTCATGAAACTACCGTAATCGCTGTAATATGCGCGCGCACTAAAATCAATCGCGGCTGGCTTGACCGTGTTTTTCTGAACCGCGGCTGGCTTTACCGCAGTAAATTAGAGCTGCTGTCAATACTGTATGAACATATGTACAGGTTCTTTACTCGTAACTCATTAATAAAGTCCGGCTTCAGAAAAAAAACGTTTATTGCTAGTGCTCTTTTACCATTTAATGCTTTAACACACACGACTCAGTTTGTTCAGAAATGGCATCTAACTGGCGAGGCTTTGTCTGAAGACGCCGTTTTCACTCGGGTTGGGGGTAAGAAACACACATCTCGGTGTATTAATCCGCGCGCTCGGTTCGTTATTATTTTATTTATTTATTTATTTACCACAGGACCCATGGGGGCTCCGTAGGTTCAGGTTTTTACACGAAAACGGTGTTTTGTGAATCTCCACACTATTAAAAACTGAAATTGCTAATTGTACGTCCTGAGATTAAGATGAACATTAATTGGGAGTCATGAAAGCGAGAATCACATCCAAAAAAGAAAGCTAAACTTACCTCGAACACGACAAACTCCATCTCCAGCCACACCGTGTTGTAACCTCCGTGATGATCCACAACCGACTGATCCACAGCGCCGGCACAGCGACTCCAAACACGCATGCGCAGTTTAATTTGCACACATTTTCGGCTTCAGTAGACACACAATACTTCAGACTGAAACACGACTGCCCCCTACAGGTAATGAAGGGCATGTTCACAGCTTCCCGCACGCAGCCGCGCAAAGCCGCGGCAAGTCACGGGATCCCTTTTCTCGAAACGCAGGTTTTTAATGGCGACATCTGTATATATTTATTGTGTGTGTGTGTGTGTGACCGGTGCAACTCACACGTCCCATTCCATTGTCACTCATACTGCCGTAGTTTTTAGAGCCCTAAAAAAGCATTCGCTAGTAAGTAAGTAAATAAAAGACAAATGAATAAATAGTTTTAAATTATATATATACAGGGGCGTAGATTTAGGGTGGACGGAGGGGATGTGTCCCCACCAATATCCTCCGACCATTGAAATGTCCCCACCAATAATTTAATCCACTTTTTTTTTTAATCATTCTGTCAACATTAACCTAGACACGCAGAAAGGGATAAATCACGTTCCCTCCTTGAGTCCTCCCGCCCCCAAAACACATATGAACATTTTGATTGGCTGTGCCTTTCCCTGCCATCATGTGATAGACGATTGGCTGCGTTCAGACACAAGCAGCGCCAAATGCAGTGGACTCACATTCAGTACAGCAGGCCAGGATATAGTCTGTGAATACGGACGTAAAACTAACAGCAGATTAAACAGCTAAATGTAAAAGTATAAATATGATCCCTGTCAGTCTCCTAATCTAGTGACTGTTTGTCAGAAATCAGTATTGTGAAAGAAATTGATAAACTAATATACTAATATTGCCATATGGCTAGAATTTTGTTGACACCAATAGACAATCCACTTCAGAAAAATAGTTTTTAAAATGCATTCACTTACATGGCGAACATTAATGATTTGATTCGAGGTTTGCACACTAAGACTCAGAAAAAGTGAAATAAAATGATTGCTGTTTAAATGGCATGTGTTTATCCTGTTTTGTCAGGTGACAGAACCTAAACACCTGTGCTGTATATCAGACAGTGATGGAGAGAGTGTAGATTACACACAGGTGCTCTCTAGTCATTAGCACTCATCAGGCAATGTCTATGGGCAACTGACTGCACTCAGACCAAAGGGGGCTGAATAATTACACACACCCCACTTTTCAGTTATTTATTTGTAAAAAAAAAATTTTTTAAATCATGTATGATTTTCGTTCCACTTCTCGCGTGTACACCACTTTGTATTGGTCTTTCACGTGGAATTCCAATAAAATTGATTCATGTTTGTGGCTGTAATGTGACAAAATGTGGAAAAGTTCACGGGGGGGGGGGGGGGGGGGGGGGGGGCGAATACTTTTGCAAGCCACTGAAGTTGTCCTGAGATTTAACATTGTTACCAATAATAGGCTGAGGCATTCTCTGTCCATGCTCATAAGGAATCCCTCAATGTTTTTCAATTAGGGGACAGAAGCAGATCAGCCATGTTGTAGTTCAGGTGAAGAGGCGAGTTCACAGGAGGTCAATCTGAATGTTGATTATACAGTATATAACATATAATATGTGTGCGTGTATTATACATGTTGATTATACTAATATTTAGCATTATGAGGAGTGATAGGCTGAGGATGTAAGTGATTCATTAGTGTTTTTGGCAAAAGTTTTGAACTGACATTTCACTTTTTTGTCACGCTATTTCATCAGGTGGCAATGCTGTCCGGTCCTAGTGCAGTCAGAGGGGAAGAGTTAGGGTCAAAGCCATTGTTCACCCCCAAAAAAACTTTACTCACTATTTACTCCTTAAGTGGTTCCAAACTTTAATGATTTTCTTTATTTTGTTGAATACAAAATAAGATATTGGGGGAAAAAGCTGAAAACATTGACTTCCGTAGCAGGAAAAACAAATACTATGTAAATCAATGATTACAGGTTTTCAGCATTCTACAAAATATCATCTTTAGTGTTTATCAGAAGAAAAAAAGAACAGCCTGGACAATATTGATGTCAAACAAATATGCCAGCAGTTTATTTTTGTTAACGAGAGGCGAAGGCATGTTTTTGTCTCCTTCATATAGGAGCAATAGGCATTGAGCTGTTGTGTGGTACTGTACCTAGTAGTTCATGTTTAGATGTAATCTACTTTTATATATATACAGATGATTGAGATGTTTCATTTGCACTAGGGCTCAATAAAGAATAGTTTTTATTTTATTAAAGACTATCTTTTTGTCAGTTATGAAACATTCCTTTAACTTTACACTATTCCTTAATTTAACTTAATGAATTGCATTTTGAGTGGATTAATATCAATCGAAGCATTGCTAGTATTAATGTAAAGTGATTTCGCACCATATTAAGAAAAACATCTATTCAGTGGACATAGTTGGGGTGGGAGGTTGGTAGGTGGATGGGGCAGGGGGTTGCACGCTCTCTTAAATAAATGAGCGTGCTGTTTGTGCAACAGCGCGACAAACATTACCTGTCCTTTTATGAACTGCACAAGTAGTGGTGGTCATTAACTGCTAGCTAACTGTGTAAGGGGGTCTGTAGCTCTGTGTCCACAGCTCCGTTTTAGGGACCATGTTTAGTTTTAAAGTAAGTTACAGTTTTATTTCACTAAAAGCCATCTAATATGGATACCCACATAATTATGGATTATTATATTTATGATATAAAAAAACACTGTTTTTAAAGAAAATATATTAAGTAACAGATAATATTAGGTTTATATTTCAAATTAGATAAAATGCTGATTTTCCAGCAGTAAAATTATTGTATCTCTACAGTTTACAAAACCTCCGCTGCGTGTATTCATTCACAGGCTCCAGAGCACGCACAGAGAAATAGGAGACTGTGGTTTAGGAGTGGATTGGAGAGAAGAGAGCTGTTCAGTTACTATAAAAAAAAATCTAAAAAAAAATATATAAAAACATATGATCTTTTTGAGTTATGAGGTTTTTTTATTATACATAAGACAACCTTTCAGTTTTGTAAATATTCTAGTTATAGTGTGTTAAGTTTTTCTTTAGGTTAAACGGTTTTGAGAATTAGACCATCCAGCTAAGATCAATATTATGTCGTTGATTGATAAAATCTGGATTAAGGATATTTTATTTTGTTTTATTTATTTAATTTGTATTTTTCATCTCCCCCCCTGAGGGATTGCCACCTTATTGTGGTCAGGGGATTTGTGTGCCTCAGTGCTTGGATGTTTACCGAGGGCTCAAGGGAGGTGTGTCTGTGTGTGTCTGTGTGTGTGTGCGTGTGCGCTGTAGCCTGTCCTTTTTTCAGCGGATTTTTCCGCTACCGCAGATCAGTTTATCAACTTGTAATATATAAATTTTAGGAATATATTAACATGTGGAGACATCATTATATGTTGAATGGAACTTGTATAACACTTGAATGGTGTTAAAAATACTTGCAAAACAAGTATTGCAGCCATACATTGGAGGGAACTTCTGAGGTGGTCAGTGATTGATGGCACGGTCGGTCGGAGGGGGTTGTGATCACACCTATAGATCTTTTGTTCTAGGCTATCGGTCAAATATCTCTCCACTTGGAAGCAAAAACATGCAAGGGATTTCAGCATCTCGACGCACATACTAAGCTGTTTATAAAGTAGACACTGTTTGTTTTTTCATTTTGTAATCTTTCCCGTGTTTACCGTGTACTGTACAATGTATATTCATTTTTTAATGAATTACTGTAAATAAACTACACATTCCGTTGATTTACCAGAAATGACTTTTCTGTTTTTTGTGTGTGCTAAACTAAACTTCAGGGTCAAAGTAATAGCAATTTTATTTGAAAAGTATTATATATTTACAATGCTGATAAGTTCAAGCTTAGATTCATATATAAACTGCTTCAAAGTCTTTCCACCCCGTGACCGCTGAAATCCGACAGACGCAGGGCTCAAGGGAGGTGTGTCTGTGTGTGTGTGTGTGTGTGCGCGCGTGTGTATGTGTGTGTGTGCCCGTGCGCTGCAGCCTGTCCTATTTTCAGCGGATTTTTCCGCTACCGCAGATCAGTTTATCAACTTGTAATATATACATTTTAGGAATATATTAACATGTGCAGACATTTAAGGGTGCGCTGCCCTCTCTTGCCCCTGCGTAGAGCCTACACACACACACACACACACACACACACACACACACACACACACACACATCTATCTATCTATCTATCTATCTATCTATCTATTATATAAATACACATTTGGAATCTGCATCTACATTTTTTGTTACAAGTATAGAATTAGGTTCAGCTGAGACTCATGATCAATGGTTTTAGGGTACTTACGTAGTGATAATTAGTTTCAGCCAGATCATTAAAACTAACAATGAACTATGACACTCTTGAGAGGGGATATGAAGGTGTTATTCATTTATTTATTCTCTACAAGGGTGCGAACTACAGTACAGACCAAACTGTAACTTTCTCTTATACTACTATAAAAATTCTAAATATAAACAAACAAAATACAGCTTTTTTTCCTCAGAAAAGTGAAGTTGTTCAGCTGTTTACTGTCACTGCAGCTTCTTCAAAGTCTTCCCACTCCGTGACCGCTGAAATCCGACACGACACCACGTTAGGCTACGTCTTGACTCATTTGTATACCGACGGTGATTGGATGTTTCCCGAGGGCTCAGGGGAGTGTGTGTGTCTGTGTGTGTGTGTGTGTGTGTGTGTCTATGTGTGTGCGTGCGCGCGGGTACTTGTTCTACTGTTATAAAAACTCTAAATATAAACAAACAAAATACAGCTTTTTTTTCAGAGGTAAACGGAAACGTGAAGATGTTCAGTGTCACTATGCAGATGTTACACTCTGGAGTTACCGAAATCTTTGGTTTAGTCCTCATTGAGTTGCCACACATCATTTCCACATTTCACTCGCTTTTATTACTCTTATGTGAGCATAAACAGTGAAACATTCCACAGGGTTATAATACAGTGAACCACGTTCCCGTCGAACGAAACGAGGCACAATCGTGGTGTTTGCTTCGGTTATGACACACCATAGTTTATTATCTGCTGTGGTAGATCTGATTATTTATTCAAATACAATAATAAAGCTTTATATCCTCAGGAGGGCTCAGTACATTGTTTTAGCGATAGTTTCACGGAAGCGAGTTCAGAACTAATCTAACCAAACCAAAAAAAAAAAAAACATCCGACGCTTCAAATAGAATGAACGAACTAATGAAATTGATATATATGTAATTGATATACTGTATATACAGACGTGTGTGTGTCATTTTAATTCAAATGAACATTTTAATGCTTTCTGATACACTTATCAACTTATCCACATACACTTATCAACACAAACTCTCCGTGCACGCACACACAATCTCAAAAAAATTAATATTAATAACATACATATACAAATAAACAAATGTAGGTGTAATAAAAGTAGTCGTGATGTCAGTACTCGCCCAGCAAACCAGCCTTTTGCAGCGGCTTAAAACGTTTGAATTATCTTCAAATATACAAAAAAAAAAGTGAAAAGACACTCGATTATTATGCATACGTTATTTGTTTAATTCAAAAAGTTAATAAAAACACTTTAAAACGAGAAACTGTTAAAATCCTCGTTCGCCTTCTCAGCGTTAGGTAGCGAGTGACGTCATGATTTGAATCTGCGCGCCACCGGGGAAACATAGGGAAACTGACTTTCCCGGACCACCGGCTTTTAGATAAAGTCCTTCTATGCGCCATCTGGCGGATATTCAGTGAAGCACAACACATTTATTTTAAATTCCCGAATGTTGCCTCCGGCAAGTCGCGGCAAGCCGCGCGCTAAATTGCGGCATCCCGCGGGAAAACACGCGCAGTCTTAAAGGCGACATCTGTAGGAACAGAGAGCTGGTTTAAATCATTATTGAATCATTATTAAAGAAAATTATAATGACCATAACAGCCTACTGCATTTGATTATTTATAATAACGCAAAAACACGAGTCACGAGACAACATTCAAATGCAAATTTTTCACCCTCCCCCTATACATTCAGGACCTCTCACCACTTCCCCAATCTGAGGCTCTTATGCCTCAGACTTTCAGTCAGCAGCGGACTGGGACCAAAAAGTGGCCCTGGACTATCTGGCCCACAGCAGCCCACATCATAATACACTGGCTAATTAATGTAGAGATATATTTTAACACCAGTTACAAGTATAAAAAAAATAACACAATACGGAAAGCAATGCTATTTAAACATATTATTTGAAGTATCACTGAACATATATTGGGTTATATTAGTGAAACAAAGAAACAAAGGAAAGAACATCAAGACAAACTACATTTAAATCTATAAAGACAATATTTTAAAAAGAATGGCAATAAAACTGAACAGGTAAGCTGAAATAAAACCAGTAGCAGCATTATTTTTTTATTAATATTGTCTACCATAATAAGTACTAGCAGGAGTTAATGCTGCTACTAATTATATTCCAGCTTACCTGTTCAGTTTGATTGTGATTCTTTTCACTTGGCTCTGGTAGATCAGGGGAGATGTGTTGGTCATCATCAGCAGGCACTGGTTCATCATCACTGACCTGCTGCCCTTACAGTTTACACTGATGAGTGGTAGATCTTACACTGCATCACGATGATACCCCCTGCCAAATGTTCATGATATCTCACAAACAAAAAGGCAAATTTGTCTTTTCCTCATAAAGTGTTTAGGTCAAATTCCACCCATACAAGTCTGACAAATATGCAAAGAAAAAAATCAGGAAGGGGCAACTACTTTTCCATGGCACTGCACATGTAGTCAGATTGTTCCACTAGGATGAAACTGTGCCAGGTGTTAAAGCACTTTTAAAATCACACTAACTTTACACTGATCTGAATAACTTTGAATAATGAACTTATTGTTCTTTCCCTTCTTTTTTTTTTTTTTTTTTACAAATATGACCCAATATATGTTCAGTGATACTTTTTATTTACATTTTTGTTTGTTATATTTCTATACTAGTATGTGGTTTTAAAAAAATTTATCTCCACTTTAATGAGCCAGTGTATTCTTCTTCCTCTTTTTAAAAGGCAGAATCTGTACATTTGAAGCATTTCACTGCATTTACCTCTAAAGCTTTTTCTTATTTTCGTGTACTTTTCAGCTCCACCTTTTCTTCTTCCTCCATTTCATTCATTGAAATTATTAATTTGCTCAAACAACTTTGCTGCATGGAGGGATATATAGAGGGAGCGAAACATGCGCATGCGCAGTAACAAACACAGTTAGCTTATCCGCTTTGTTTTTAATGTTGCTCGCGGCAGTGTAACAGGCCGTTAATTCATGTAATGATGAGATGGACAAACTTGTCGATGTCCTTTCTTCATTTTGCTGCATATTGTCAGGTTATAGTACAAACTTTCGGGTAGATCCTGCTATTAAATCAAACTAAAAACAAGTGAAAAGAATACAAAACTCAGACTCTATATCCCAGATACTCATCTCGCGTCCAACTTCACACACACCAGACCACATTACCCACAATGCATCTCCCGCACTGGACTACACTCCCGTAAACAGCTGTCGTAAAATCAACCTCTCTCTCTCTCCTGCAACAACACGCTCTTTGTCGGCGGTGCCCGTGCACTCCTCCATATGATTAGGAAAGAGATGCAATATTATGGTTTCATAATAGAAAAGAAATACCTTTTATTTGGGGTTAAGTGACTGATGTAAAAAAAAATTAAAATGTTCTTACAAGCCCTTGTGTTGTTGTTTGTGCTGTTGTTCCTTAATAATACAAATAATCAGATACAAACAGTCTTTCTAAACGAAAACTAACCAATGTTTTTTTTTATTTTGCTCAGCATACTATAGAAAAAACAGCAAAAAAAAAAAAAAAAAAAACATCGTGCCTGGTATAGGTTTAATATTCAGTGCGCGCCGTTTGTACATTTGTTATTTTACAACTATATAAGAACACTCAGAAATACCTTTTATTTGGGGTTAAGTGACTGATGTGCCTAACATCTTTCAGCTGAGCCTCGTTTCACTGAATAATCCACCAGTATAATGACACACACACACACACACACACACACACGCACACTCCCCTAGAGTCGTCACTCCCCTAAATTTAAAGAATACAAACTGGTTGCGTGCGAGTTTGCTGTTTCTATAGTATGCTGAAGCAAAATCAAAATAAAACATTTTATTTTGTTTTATTTTTATTTTTCTATAATTAAAATAAAAAAAATTTAAAACAATATCACACAGGGATCGAACCCGGGTCTCCCGCATAAAACGCCACGGACTTACCCACTGAACCACTCAGACACTTAGAGACAACACGCCCCAGACTTTAAATAGCACCCATTCCTCCATACTGTTCTTTACAGATTTTCCTTATCATAACATGCGTTAGATAGTTTTTTATCACTCTATACACAATACTTTGCTATTTTTATAGATGTTGAGCATCGTGAGCAAGCCCGAGATCATATTAACGTTAATTATCACCAGCCGGCATGAATAGCACACGAGTAACGTGAGCTGGACGCACACCAATCTATTCGACTATGGTTAATCGCTCACTCCGTAGGCTCCCTGAATAGGCGGGAAAGGGATGGAGCCGCGTATTCGTGCCGGCAGGAAAAAAAAAACTAAACAGATCTAACAGATGAGGACTCAGATTAATGTGCTAAATATATATAATAAAACTATATAAGTCTACATAGCCTTTATAAGACTGAACCTTAAGCGCACTTAAAACATTTTATTTAGTTTTAAAATAAAACAATTTTAAAACATCATCACTCGGGATTCGAACTGGCGCTTTGTAAATCTCTGGCCGAGTGCTCTAACCACTACACCAACCGGGCACTTAGAGACAATGCACCCCAGAGACGTTAATAAGCCACTCAACTTCTTTGAATGCAAGCTCTAGATAAGTGACGAAGTAAGCTTGTTATAATAATAACTTGGTGTTATTTGATCTTATTGGTTTAGAAATTTATATTTAAATAAATAGTAAACTTGGCCGATTTCGTTATAATTTTGTTTGATGAGTGGGGCTTGAAAATTCTCTTGAAAAATATTGTCATTTATTTCAGTTAATAAATCTAATATAATTTTTTTTTACTCATTATTGTACAGTACACATCGATAGCTCTGGTTCAGATTTTTCATTTTTGTTGTCGAAATTACCATCACTGTTGTATTTACTACGATGAATGAAAATGTCACTTTGCGCCACCTGGCGGCCATTTTACGAATGACTTTGAAATGCAACTGATTTATTTTGGCCGCTGTTGCCTTTAAACGGCGGTATGCGCGGCGGGATGGTTATTCCGATTGAGTAACCACTGTACACATTAGCAAGTCCAGAAGGTTTTAAGAATAACTATAAATACACTACAAACAGCACTCACTCCAAATTAGCTTGTTCTATGTTTACGTCACTTTCCTATTAATTTTTACATCGTTAACCAACGGTACTTAAATATAATTATTTTCATCTTATTCGGCACCGCTGACTTACTGTAGAAACTCCGGTGTTTTTGAAAATCACCATGTTAGTTAGCTAATGCTCATGTAGGTAATATAGGTGTTTTTAGCTACAGTAGCAAACACGGACACAAAACTCAATCTACAGTACAAAGTAGTTGTTTCTGACATAAATCATGAATTTGCTCATAGAAGAGATACATTTAACATAGAAATGACATGAGTTTGCTTTCTTGCCTGGTTTAAAGGAGTTTTCTTTGAAAAACTAGGGCCGCCAGCAGAACGTGATTCAGTCCGTGTTAATGCTGTGTCATGTGACACGGCGAACTTTTGTTTGAAGAAGAAATGTCCTTTGAGTGAATGGCAGAGGTGGAAAGAGTAATAAAATTTTGTACTCAAGTACAAGTACTGTTACTTCAGTGAAATTTTACTTAAGTACAAGTAAAGTTACTCTTATAAAAATCTACTCAAATAAAAGTAAAAAGTAGATCATTAAAAAATTTACTCAGAGTAAAAGTTACTGAGTTACTTTTTTATTTTAATTTTTTTAACAGTGGGGATGATTCTTTTGCTGAATTGTTTTGCCCTTGGGTGTTTCCATGGTCACTCTTATATTAACAGATTATTGTTTGTTTTTAAATGTTTGCTGTGGGTGTCGATTGTATATTGATCTGGCTCTGCTTTTTTTTTGTTTTTTTTGTTAAATATATATAAAAAAAAAAACACACACAGCGGGGTGGGATGAGGCATTCTAGCATAGTTCAAAAAAGATGAGCAGATATAAATCTCAAACTAGTTGTTTTTAACTGAAGGAACACCTTTGCATAATAAAGTGGTCACTTAAATATGGTGTTACGTCCCAGTCTAGGGCCAGACAGCAAAAGAATGGTTCAGGGTTCTATTTTAAACTGTATGGAAATGGTGGTATATGGCAGAAAGAACTAGATCCAATCATTAACTGATGAAATAATGAGGTTTGTATATACAAACACACACACCAGGAGGAGGATCAGATTCAGGGTGGACCCAGGCCAAAATAACAAACAAAATGGTATTTATATTTAGTAGGTAGATTACCTGCAAAAAGAAACAACAACAAAAAAACCCCAGAAACAAAAATACAGGTACCTTCCCGGACTCCCTAAACCAAAAACAGTGAAATTATCTACAAATATATACAAAGACCAACCAAACCAAAGGGACAAAGCAATAATCAAAGTCAATTGGAGGCAAAAAGTCAAAACCAGAATACACAACCAAATATCAAAACGGCAAAATCACAACCTCTTTCATCTTTCCCGCGCCTCTCTCCGGGTTCTACTGTACATGGTCGCGCTAGTCGATGACGTCACTCAGGGCCGAAGCGACCGTGTGGAAGGTCAGGTGATGCCGATGTCAGAAAACCTGGAGTGGAGTCTGGAGCGGCGCGCGACGAGGACATGATACACACACGCGCAACGGAGCATTTATACAAAGCATAACATTTTCATTATTTTAGCATTTTTATTCATTTATTTTTTACTCAGTAGCGAATATGATTTAAAATGTAGCGAATTACAATACTTCAAACAAAACGTACTTAAGTAAAAGTAAAATTACAGATTTTTAAAACTACTTTAAAAAGTAGAAATACACAAAAAAGCTACTCAATTACAGTAACGCGAGTAAATGTAATTCGTTACTTTCCACCTCTGGTGAATGGATTAGATAAAAGTTTAATCAGGGGCTTTAACTAACAGTAACTGAAATACAGGTTCTGATATCCTTCCTTACTTGTTTCAACGTCATGCTCCGGTTTGAGGTGGAAATAAAATTATACCGGCAAAACTATGGTTTAAAGACTGCGCATGCGCAAATCACACTCAACCTAATAAAAGTCCCTTGATCAAAATGAAATAGTTCACTTTGGTTCCCTGCTGTAAATAGCATTATACTAAAGTAAAAAAAAAAAAAAAAAGATTCACCCATAAGCATAAATTAGACACTTTAATTTAAAAGAGCAAATAATTTTTTTTAACTAATGGAATGAGAAAAAAACACATTAAACGAACGATAGCAAGGTTTACTTTTTTCAGTGACCTGTCCCTCAAAAATTTCTGTCTCCTTTGCCTGTGTTTGATAATATGAAGCACATATACACTCATTCATCATGAAAGATCTATTATAAAACAAAATAAAATTCATGTTCGCTTCAGCACTGTTCATCCGCGTCGTTACATTCATTGTTGTACTTGGTCCGGCTTTTAGATAAAGTCCTTCCATGCGCCATCTGGCAGATATTCAGTGAAGCACAACACATTTATTTTAAATTCCTGAATGTTGCCTCCGGCAAGTCGCGGCACGCCGCGCGCAAAATTGCGGCCTCTCGCAGGAAAACAGTCTTAAAGGCGACATCTGTAAGTCACTCTGGATAAGAGCGTCTGCCAAATTCCTAAGTGAAAATGTGTTGATTTTAAATTGTATTTCAAATGGTAGCCAATCCAGTCATGATAGAAACTGGAGCCTATGTGTAACCAGAAGTTTATGGTGAAATCAACCAAATAACATGGTGGTATAAAACTATCTGGTGTTATTTCTGTAGATTTCGTCATAAATAACTGTCTGTGATCGATTAAACACTTAGACACACTAAAATGTGTCTTTAAAGTCTAATAACTGGACCCCGTGACTCATCATATCTTCCCTCTTCACCTTGTCACAGGCATGACTCAGAATCTGCTGCTGTGAATGAATTCAGATTAAATCTGAAGAAGAAGTTTGAGTGTGTAAATGGAGTTATAATGAATCAGGAAAATCGAACACTCCTGAATGAGATCTACACAGAGCTCTACATCACAGAGGGAGACAGTGGAGACGTCAATAAAGAACATGAGGTGAGACAGATCGAGGCAACATCCAGGAGAACAACATCAGAGGAAACACCAATCAAATGCAGTGACATCTTTAAGTGCTTATCTGATCAAGACAAACCCATCAGAACTGTACTGACAAAGGGAGTCGCTGGCATCGGAAAAACAGTCTCTGTGCAGAAGTTCATTCTGGACTGGGCTGAAGGGAAAACAAATCAGGACGTCCCCCTCATATTTCCACTTCCTTTCAGAGAGCTGAATCTGATGAAGGAGCAGAAACTAAGTCTGATGGAGCTCCTTCATGTCTGTTTTAAGGAAACAAAAGAAACAGAAATGTCCAGTTTGGAAAAGGTTCTGTTGATTTTTGATGGATTGGACGAGTGTCGTTTCTCTCTGGATTTCCAGAACGCAGTGAGAGTGTGTGATGTAACTGAATCAGCATCAGTGCCTGTGCTGCTGATAAATCTGATCAAAGGGAATCTGCTTCCCTCTGCTCTCATCTGGATCACCTCCCGATCAGCAGCAGCTGATCAAATCCCCTCTGAGTGTGTCGATCGAGTCACAGAGGTACGAGGGTTCAATGATCCACAGAAGGAGGAGTACTTCAGGAAGAGGATCAGTGATCAGAGCCTGGCCAATGACATCATCACACACCTGAAGTCATTAAGAAGCCTCTACATCATGTGTCACATCCCAGTCTTCTGCTGGATTTCAGCCGCTGTTCTAGAGAGAATGTTGGGTGAAGCAGAGAGTGGAGAGATCCCCAAGACTCTGACTCAAATGTACACACAATTCCTCATCATTCAGATAAACATCATAAGAGAAAAGTACTCAGAGAAGCAGAAGAGTGATGAAGAAATGCTTCTCAAACTGGGACGACTGGCTTTTGAGCAGCTGGAGAAACACAACCTGATCTTCTATGATGAAGACCTGAGAGAGTGTGGCATTGATGTGAGAGAAGCAGCAGTGTACTCAGGTGTGTGTACGCAGATCTTCAGAGAGGAGTCTGGGCTTCACCAAAGTAAAGTGTATTGCTTTGTTCATCTGAGTATTCAGGAGCATCTCGCAGCTCTGTATGTGCACCTGATGTTCATGAGGGAAAAGAGAAATGTTCTTCAACAGAGTCAGTCATTTAATACAGTCTTAAGTGTCCACATTAGTGCTATAGATCAGGCCTTATACAGTGAGACTGGACATCTGGATCTTTTCCTCCGCTTTCTTCTGGGTCTCTCACTGGAGTCCAATCAGAAACTCTTACATGCCTTAGTAACACAGACAGGAAGTAGCTCACAGAGCAAAGAGAAAACAGTTCAGTACATTACGAAGACGATCAGTGAAGATTTTCCTACAGAGAAATCCATCAATCTGTTCCACTGTCTGAATGAACTGGGTGATGATTCTCTAGTGGAGGAAATCCAACACTACCTGAAATCTGGAAAACAAAGTGAACTCTCTCCTTCACAGTGGTCTGCTCTGGTGTTTGTGTTACTGACATCAGCAGAGGATCTGGAGGAGTTTGACCTGAATAAATATATCAGTCCAGAGAAGATAACAGAAGATGTTCTTGTGAGGGTGATGCCTGTGATTGCAGCATCCAGAAAAGCAACGTAAGTAAATCTGTATAAATGTGTTCTACTGTAGAAAGAGAGAAACTGAAAACACTTTGATTTACTTCAAGATGTTTTGAGCTTCAGGTGATACAGAATGGTGTAAATGTGAATAAATAAATAGTTACATAAGAGAATAACGATCATGTGAACAAATGAATAAGACTGAAGGGCAGATAGTAAATGTGTGGAAGACAGTTTCTGTCAGTTGAAGTGAAAAACACTTTTTAACTCTTGCATTAATGCCTTGTTGCCTGAAATAATGAGAAAGTTCATTGACGTTATGATTCATTATGACAGTAAAATTGGTTTTAGTCTGGATATTTAACACATGTTCATAGGAGAGCCTGTAAAAACCCTGTAAAACAAAACTGTTTTCACTTACATAAACCTGTGTCATTCTTGGATATACATTTTTTTTTCATTGTAACATTTTTTCTTCATTAGTTTTCACATTAAATGTGTGTTAGAGTAGAAGTGCAGTTGCACACACTAGGCTAATTTCATTATTATTAGTTTCTGACATTAAAGTATTGTAACTGGTGTGAGTGGTTGTCAGGTTGTCAGTGTTTCCCCTTATCAACTCAGTACTCCTAGCAATTCCCATTCAACCTGTGTGTTTTTGGGACTTTTAATTTGAAGTGTTTTCTTTCTGTCTAGTGCTTCAGTTGTTGCTACTCAGGTGTGGTCAGTTTGGTCTGTGATTAGTGTCATTATTTAAGCTCTGTGTTTTCACAGCTTCTTGTCTTGGGTCTGTTGTCGTTTCCTCTGTTCTGCTTGTCACAATTCATGTTTTAATTCCCAGTGTTCCCAATTCCCATTTTGCTTAAAGAGGCACAATTATGGAAAATTCACTTTTGGATAATTTGTACAGTAGAATGTCTCACTATTGTGTGTCTACATGCAAAAAACACGATGTTCCACCCTGGAGTCATCATTTTGTTCACCCCGGACAAACACACCAGACCCCAGTAGCTGTATAGTGAATTAGAGCAGTCAGAGAGGATTTACCCTAGGTCTAACACACAAAGTGTAAGAGGAAGAACACATCTAGTGTGTAAACCACTGACACAGGGAGCAAATAAGGAGCTTTCAGTATCTCTCTCTCTCTTTCACGCACACACAGGTAGATACATAAACCTCCTTCACCACTGGGCTGGTTATCATTTCAGTATCTCACTAATTACAGAACAAATCTAATGTCTCATCTGTTCAGATAAATCTAACTCTGATTGTAACTTTTAGTTTTTACACCAGACTCTCAACTTCCCAATCTGTCTGAATCTTATGCTCCATGTTTATAGTGTGTGTGTGTGTGTGATGATGATGATGAAGCTGAAACTCCCACCAAGTGGATTCTGAGCCGCTCTGACTGTGAATTACTATTACAGCATTTATCTGTTGTGTCTAACTGCTGTTTGTGCTTTTGGTGTTTATAAAAATGAGACGGTGCAGTGAAAGCTTTGAGGATCTGTTTGATCTTTTGTACTAGTGTTAGTTCATTATGTCTTATTTTATTTCCTTCAGTATCAGGTGTGATAGAATTGAAGGGGGAAGTGGTGACGCTCTGGTCTCAGTGCTCAACTCAGAAACCTCCAATCTGAGAGAACTGCATCTGACTGTGAAGACACTGAACCTGTCTCAATATAAATTAACAGACTCAGGAGTGAAGCGTCTCTCTGCTGTACTGGAGAATCCTGACTGTAAAGTGGAGACACTGAGGTAAGATCATCTCTCTGAGTCACAATAACTCACTAAAAGCAGCAGTTAATAGTTTTATATAGTGTTTTAGTAACTGACATTTTTACAAATATATTACTCACTAATAATAATAATAATAATAATAATGTAAGAGCCATATCGTACTTGTTATGAATTTGTTGTCGTGTTTATTTTATTTTATTTGTTGTTATTTCATTTATTCTACCTTATTCTCTTCATTAGTTAAGAAGTAAGCATTAAGTTTATTACATAAGCCATAAGCTTTAAATTTGTTAGTTAAGCATCCATTTTGACAATTGTAAGTTGGTCTGTGATGTCATTCCACTATGACATGTATTTGTATGACTATCGCATGATAGAAAAGTCAGTTTAGATGCGGAAGGCTACGGAAACACAAGCTTTTGACCGTAAGCTAAGAATGTAAGATACAGCAACTAGGTTGTTGTAACGGTAAGCTACCCATAAGCAGATATACAACAAAAGTGTTGTTACATGCGTAAGAAATTTATAAGATGCAGCAACTGGTGTTTTAATCACAGTGGATTTACTCAAGACGACTGTATGAAGTGTTGATTCTTTGATGCTGACAAAATAAACTACAACAGACAAAGAGATCGGATTTCTGTTGTGTGAGTGAAACTTTTAACCAAAGCTACACGTCAAAACTAGTGAAATAATATGTCAGCATCTACAAGTAATAATAATAAATTAAACAGAGCTACAGTTTGGTAAAATACTGTTAAAGGGTTCATCCAGTCCCCAATTTTTCATAGGTTAATATGATTCTTTAGGGTCCTAATGAAACGTTTGTAATATACTTTAATTAAAAATTCCCAATTGTTGTGTAAAAAAAACATTACTTTTACCTGTTAAAAAGTAGCTCTGTTCTCAGCAACCTGCTTCAGTACATGCTCCTTTAAATGCTAATGACCTCTGCTGAGCCCACCCCCCAGTTTTGTGGGGCGTGTCTTAACAACACACGTGGGGTATAGCTTTGACAACAGTTAAAAAAAAAACAGTTTAAAATAATTTTACATGATGTTAGGATTATTTTATATATAAAGGAGTTATTTCTACTCTTGCTCTCTTCCTCATAGATTTGATATTAATGTGTTAAATCTTTCCTGCTGCTATCTTCCTATCTCCTCTTGCATCTGTTCTTAAAGTATATATATAACATTTTAAAGTGGCAATGGTTGTGCAAATATGCATGAAGAGTGACTTATGAAAGTGCCATGTGCAATGATCAAGATATATAAATATGTAGTGCAAGAAGCATGTGCATTGGCCGGGAATCGAAACCGGGCCTCACGCGCGGTGGCCGCTGAACCACCAATGCACAAAACTTAACTTCCCAGACCGGGAATCGAACCCGGGCCTCCCGCATGAGAGCGCTGAATCTTAACCACTAGACCACCGGGACTAACATGCTTCTTAATCATTGACAGACACAGTTATAAACCATCTAGCGTTACATAAGGTAAGCATAATATAAATAGCAAATTTTCTACCTCATGCTGATTTGCACTAGTCGCAATTTGCACATGTCTTGTCTTGTCTCGTCCAATACTCCTACAATAACTTGAACCCGCACACTGTACTCTGAACCAATTGCACATGTTCACTTTGTATCATTGCACTGTATTGTCTTCCTGTCCTGTTAGTGTACAGATAGTTTATTTAAAAATAGTCACTTAGTTAATTTAGCTTAGTTAGATATCATTTAGTTGTAATTTCTTGTTTTCTATTTCTTATATGTGTGAAACGGCATTTCAATACAATGTATACTGTGTATATTGTTGTATTGACAATAAACCTCTCTTGAATCTTGAATAATATACACCCTAAAAATGCTGGGTTTAAAACAACCCAGAATGGAGTAATTGCACAAATAGACTGAGGCAGCTTCTACAGAGCAGGATCTCTCTGTGACTTCAGATATTTACATTTAGGCATTTGGCAGACGCTCTTATCCAGAGCGACTTACATTTTTTTTATTTTTTTTTATCTCATTATACATCTGAGCAGTTGAGGGTTAAGGGCCTTGCTCAAGGGCCCAACAGTGGCAACTTGGTAGTTGTGGGGTTTGAACCTGGGATCTTCCGAACCGTAGTCCAGTGCCTTAACCACTGAGCTACTCCTGGCCAGATATCTTTTCTGCAGAACAAAACTATCCAGCCCTGGTCTCATTTTAACATACAAACACTGTCTATGACTTTTCAGGTAGGCCTCGCTATTTCATAGCAACATTACAACATTACTGAGAGCAGCGCTGGTCATTATCTCCCAACGTCAGGATGTAGGGGTACGGCCTTGACACTTCAGCCACAATGTTGGTTCCAACTTTAGAAAGAAAGAAATGAAAAAGTTAAAATTTTGTTGAATAGCAAAGATAAAACTGAATAAGACTATTAATTTAGTGTGAAATAGGATTGATACTAAAAAAATTACAAAGCTGCCCATTAAGATAGGGTATAGGTAACCTAAAACAAAAACATGGAGACAGCTACTACCAAACATTCATTCATTCATTCATTCATTTTCTATACCGCTTAATCCTGTGTTCAGGGTCGCGGGGGACCTGGAGCCTATCCCAGGAGACTTCGGGCACTAGGCGGGGTACACCCTGGACAGGGTGCCAATCCATCGCAGGGCACACACACATACACACACTCACACACCCAATCACACACTACGGGCAATTTAGGAATGCCAATTAGCCTAACCTGCATATCTTTGGACTGTGGGAGGAAACTACCAAACATAAAACAGCAAAATAAGCATGGCTTTTAGGATACAGCACTTTATGTCAGACTAGTTGATATTGTGGTCTGCATTGATTTTAAGCTAATTACCGAAAAAATGTCATAGCTGGAGTCATACTGGTACATTACAATCACCAAAATATTAATACTTCCATCTAGTAGTTATCTGTACCGCTGTGGTACTTTTTCCTGTAGTTGGCACGCTGACTTATAGTTAATTTAACTTTGGTTAAAGAGAGCTACCTGGTTAGCTTACATGCTTTTACTGGTGATACATTTGCATACTTGCCAAAGGGGGAAAGGTGTAAAATATTGTTATAACTCGGGAGAAACGCAGGAGAAATTTGACCGCAGAGTAAATTACTAGCTAGTAAAAAACGGGAGGGTTAGCAGGTCTGTATATTTGTGAGAGGGTCAGTGTTTTGTAACACTCCAGCATTTTATTGTCTCAAGCAGTGAGATTAATAAAGTTCTAAAGTGGTTGCTAATGCTAACTAACTAAATGCCTCCATCATGCTAGCAATACAGTTAACAGTTTAGCATTCATTCATCACTTCACCATCTTCGTATCCCTGCAAACATTCTACAGAGAAAGCTAAAAAGCTCAGACATCTTAGCCGTTTCTTTCATACACAGGTGGGGTGGCTAGCAGCCATTCTCAGCTAAATTATCATCCAGTACCTCAGACCAGCCGGAAAGGTTGTGTGTAACCTTAACACGGTAACAGTAATAAATGTTACATATAGTAATAATTTTTCAGTCATATGTGAATTAGGTGAATGAACATGTGTATACAGACCTTGTATTTAACGCCATTTCCCCTTAAATGTCCGAGGAGGATGAACCGTCATCAGCGGTGTGGGAGCTCAAGAGACACGAAGCTGAGTCACAGCCGCTGAATCCACCGGTGAACTTTGGGGGAGGGGCCGAGCAAACTTCAACCCAGCAGCTGGGTTACACAAAAACTACCCAACTCTCTGAAAATAACCCAGAAAAATTACCCAACAGCGGCAACCAAGCGTTTGGGTAGAAAAAACAACCCAGCATTTTTTAGAGTGTAGTTTTCCGACTACGTACACAGTTTGCAACTAGACAAACACCTTAATGCATTGTTTATTATAAACGTGCGATTAGGAATTATTTAGAGGCGGATGTACATAACTTACACTCTCATAGAACATGGTTAACTTACACTCCGCATTCATCGTGATTATTAGAAAAGGCGATCTGCAATGATTCATAGAATCCGAGCCTGGTGAAGATTTGAAGCAGGAACACAAAGCGTTGGTACAGATCCGTTTTTCAGGAGCAGCTTCCTAGCAAAACCTGCTTTATATTGACCCTCGTTTATGAACCAGTCTGGTGAAAAATGATTAGCGCAAACATGAACGCATTTAGGTAGATCGGCGGGGACGTTAGTTTCAAAAACTCAAAAAAAATTCCAAAATTCAGCCACTGCGTCCTCAGCGGCTCAGATGTCGGTAGAGAATGACTGCTGTGTTCGCTATTACACCCGACAACTGCACACCACACACGCGTAGGTGACATTTTGCTCCAGCGTAGAAAAACAATGGCCGACAGCTTTCTTCTAACTCGGGCAGGTCTTTGCTAAAACACCATTGTCAATCACCTACATTGGGAGCCACGTCAAACAGCTGCTTGGCGCATGATAGATCCATGGCAGGACCATGAAGGGTTAATGCACGCTCCGTGCACGGAATGTGATCCCCCCCCCCCACCCCGCGATGATGCAGTTAATGATGCCCCGCCCATAAACGCCCCCATGCGCTTTCTGAAAAAGATGATTGCAATGCTGTATAATTCTGCCAGGTGGAGCATTGACTGGCACACTTAACTGCAGTGTCCAGGAAGACCAATACCATATCTTTAATATACAGACAGTTCTTGTATTGTCAACATAGTTTCATAAATAGATGATGTGGTAAAAAAACAACAACAACAAACCGATTAATAAAACAGATTTGTTAAATCACTCAATACACAACCCATGATGATTATGCTATTTATTATTTAATAATGAATTTATAAAACTAGTTAGTGAAATATTTAAGACATCCTGAAATAATCCTTAAAGACACGGTAGCGTCTGTAATTTGTCTATACCGATCGTTGTAGGTACGGAATAAAAACGCGGGCTATGTACAGTATTTTACATTACGGTGTATTTTACCTAGTTCCATTTAATATAATGATAGATAATATTTTGCTGCAAAGTAAAGCTCAAAATGTAACGTCTGCTTGGGTTTGTTTTCGTTATATTTTTTATTATGTTTTTTTTCACTGATAGTCAACAAGTGGCATAAGAAAGGCAATTAATGGCGCATGCAACCTGGAACAAATATCTGCCCATATGGATCAGTATTTCTTTTGTCATTTAATCATGCATAATGCTCCCCCGTCAAAAGATCTGATGGGGCATTAATCACTTATCACAACTGTGAATGGATGCTGCAGCAGAGACAGATTAAATCCCCATAAACACTTGGAAACAATAGTAAAAAAGTTCCAGAGGGTTAGCGCCTGTTATACTAATGTATTTTTACTGATTTTTTACTGCTTATATTTCGTTTGGTTTTACGCAATTTCATGTATGTGTTTGTGTGTGTGTGTGTGTGTGTGTGTGTGTGTGCACGAGAGAGAGGATACTCTGACAAGAGCAACTTCCGTGTGGCTCCCGTGGCGCAATTGGTTAGCGCGTGGTACTTATAAAGCGGTCCAGGTGAAGCAATGCCGAGTTCGAGCCTCACCTAAAGCATCCAAAGCATTTTACTGCATATCGTGCTGTGTATGTGTCAAATAAAATTTGAATTTGAAAGTAAAGCTTAAAATTTTACTTCTGCTTGGGTTTGTTTTCGTTATATTTTTGATGTTTTCGCTGATAGTCAAATTGGCATAACAAATTGATTAATGGCGCATAATATCTGGAACAAATATCTGCCCATACGGATCAGTATTTCTTTAGTCATTTAACCAGCATAACGTCCCACATCAAAGATCTGATGGGGCATAAATCACTTATCACAACGGTGTATAGATGCGGCAGCAGTGACAGATTTAATCCCCATAAACATTCACACTTGAAAACAAAACGAAACAGTTCTAGAGTGTTAGTGCCTGTTATCACAGGACAGGAATCGCCTACAGGATACTACTGTATTTTTACTGCTTATATTTTTTACCCTAGTTTCATTTGGTTTAACGCGATTTCATGTGTTATTTGTGTGTGTCTTTGTGTGTGTGTGTGAGTGTGAGAGATAGCGTGAGAGCGCGTGCGCGAGAGAGGGCTTACATGATGATTTGTCCAAGGTTACTAAAACTTGGCTTACTACCTATAAAAATTATTTCAATTTAACTCATGGGTCTCAATCTCAGATGACATGACAAATTATATACTCTGAAACGTTCATTTGAACATTTAAAAATATATACAAAAACATAAATACTAATGTTATCATGGTGTAAATTATTAACATATAGGCCTATATATATACACAAACTAAATTAAAACAGATGGGCTATTTAGCAGATCATAATATGTTATTTATACACACACACACACACACACACACACACACACACACACACACACAGTATAAAAGATTACATCCTGCCCTTAATTCATATTTGTCACGAGTCACGGTCTGCCGGCCATCTTTTTCCCACGCTGTCACTCCCCCACGCGCTCATGTTTTTGTCTAGCCGTCACGTGCGCTCTCACGCCCCCGTTTCCGCCCCGTCTGCTCACCTGTTTCTCATTCCCTGACTGATTACTCCAGCGATTTAAGCATGCGCGGCGCGCTCCTCAGATCGCTGGATTATTGTGTGTGTTTTACCTCGATTCTCTCGCGTTTTCTTTTCTCTAGCTTTCACGTTACGACCTCGCTTTGTTTTTTCTCGTTTTTGATCTTCTGCTTGCTGATTTGGATTGTTCGCCTGCCCTTTTGATCTCCCGGTTTTGACCTCACGCTTTCCCTTTTTGATTACGGCTCTAGTCTAGTGTTTTTGCTTTGGACGCTTCGCTGACGGACTCACGGCTTTCGACCCTTGCTCACGCCCCCGACCACGCCCCCACATCTCTATACAGTCAGTAACCGCGCTTGGATTCATACCGTTCTGCCTGCGCCCGTGACAGAATAATCCAGCCAGTTATGGATCCAGCGGCTTCTGACCATTTGAGAACGGCATTGGAGAGCCAAGGTGCCCTGCTTGGAAATCACCAACAGGAACTGCTCAGTACAAAGCAGTCTCTCGCCGACGTCACGTCTCAGCTTCAGAGACTCCAACTCTCTCTACCGCAGGGAGCAAGCTCCCACGCGCAACAGGAGCCACGCCTCCCCGCCCCTCCCACCTACGAGGGAGATCCAGGCACCTGTCGCTCCTTCCTGTCTCAGTGTTCCCTGATCTTCGAGCTCCAAGCCTCCGCCTTTTCCACCGAACGTTCCAAGGTGGCCTACGTCATCACGCTCCTGTCTGGGCGCGCCCGGGAATGGAGCACCGCGCTTTGGGATGCCCACGACCCCTGCTGTTCCAATTATGAGGACTTCGCCAGGGAGATGAAGAGGGTGTTCGACCGCTCATGCCATGGCAGAGAGGCGGGCCGAAGGCTGCTGAATCTCCGCCAGGGCTCGCGCTCGGCCTATGACTATGCCATTGAGTTCCAGACCCTGGCCCTTCCCAGCGGTTGGAACAACCGAGCACTATGCGACGTCTTTTTGGAGGGCATGACAGAGAAGCTCCAAGATGAGCTAATCTCACGAGAGCTCCCCTCGTCTCTCCAAGAGCTTGTGGACCTGGCTGGTCGAGTAGATGCCCGCCTCCGTCTTCGTAGGTCAACCCGGTTTTCTCCACCCAGAGCTCTACCGCGACTCCCACCTCCACGAGTTGAACCCCAGGAGGAACCCATGTAACTGGGCAGAACCTGCATCACCCCAGAGGAGCGTCACCGCTGCCGAGTGGAGGGGGCCTGCTTCTACTGTGGGAAACCAGGACACCTGCTCAAGAACTATCCAGCAAAAGGGGGCGCCCTCTAGTTCAGCTGGGAGCACTAGAGGGCGAGACTCCAAGAAGGCTCCCAGACCAACGTCATCTGCTTCCCATCCTCCTCATCCATGAGCAACAGACCCACCTAGTGCAGGCACTGGTCGACTCGGGTTCAGATCGTAACCTGCTGAATGCGGCTTCAGCCAAAATCCTGGGTATTCCTGCGCTGCCCTTGGAGAACCACCTCAAGGTCCAGGCCCTCGACGGGAGTCCGCTCCCACCTATCACCCACAGAACCCCTCTCATTGGTCTAAAAGTCTCCGACAATCACTCAGAACAGACGTCGCTGTTCATCATGGAGGGGTCACATGCCACGGTCGTCCTAGGCCTCCCCTGGTTAATCCAACACAACCCGCACATAGATTGGGTCAGGAACTCGATCGTAGCCTGGAGCCCGTCATGTTCTACGTCATGCTTACGCGCGACCACTACGCCCTGCCTCGACCCTACCCCCACAAAGGAGCCATCGGACCTCACCTGTGTTCCCCCAGAATACCATGACCTCAGGTCTGTGTTTAGCAAATCACGTGCAGTCTCTCTTCCCCCCCACCGACCATACGACTGCGCCATTGACCTCCTTCCAGGCACCCCCCCCCCAAGGGCCGTCTTTATTCTCTGTCACCCAAGGAACGCCAAGCCATGGACCAGTACATCACGGAATCCCTTGCCGCAGGAATCATCCGCCCCTCTTCCTCTCCGGCGGGGGCTGGATTCTTCTTCGTAGGCAAGAAAGATGGTTCCCTTCACCCTTGCATTGATTATAGGGGCCTTAACGACATCACCATAAAGAACCGGTACCCCCTTCCCCTAATGTCTACTGCCTTCGAACTCCTTCAGGGGGCCAGCACCTTCACCAAGCTCGAGCTACGCAACGCCTATCACCTTGTCCGCATCCGGGAAGGGGATGAATGGAAAACGGCTTTCAATATGCCAACTGGACATTATGAATATCTGGTGGTCCCCTTTGGACTTACTAATGCCCCCGGAGTGTTTCAGGCCTTAATTAACGACGTTCTCAGGGACTTCCTCAATTCATCCATATTCGTCTATCTAGACGATATCCTGATCTTCTCTCACAACCCAGAAGAACACCAACATCACGTCAGGCAGGTGCTGCAGAGGCTGCTGGAGAACAACTTGTTCATCAAGGCTGAGAAGTGCGAGTTCCACACCACATCTACCACGTTCCTCGGATTCACCATCAGCCCCAAGGGCATCGAGATGGAACCTGCTAAGCTCCAAGTGGTCACTAGGTGGCCCACCCCCACCTCTCGGCATGAACTCCAGAGGTTCTTAGGCTTTGCTAATTTTTATCGTCGGTTTATCCGAGGCTACAGCTCCATCGCCGCCCCTCTAACAGCCCTGACCTCTACCAAGACCCATTTCTGCTGGAACCAGGAATCTGAGAAAGCCTTCAGCGAGCTGAAGAAATGGTTCACCTCCGCCCCTATCCTCACCATCCCAGATCCGTCACGGCAGTTCATCATGGAGGTCGACGCCTCCAGCACCGGAGTAGGAGGCATCCTCTCACAAAGATCCAACCGGGATAATAAGCTGCACCCCTGCTCCTTCTTCTCCCACCGCCTAACTCCTGCTGAAAGCAATTACGGCATAGGAGATCGTGAACTCTTAGCCATCAAGTTAGCACTGGAGGAATGGAGAAACTGGCTAGAGGGAACGGAGGTCCCATTCCTAGTTTGGACCGATCACAAGAACCTCGAGTACCTACGAAGCGCGAAGAGGCTCAATTCTCGTCAGGCCCGGTGGTCCCTGTTCTTCGCGAGGTTCAACTTCACCCTCTCCTACCGACCAGGCTCTAAGAACACCAAGCCGGACGCTCTCTCAAGACTATTTACAACCACCCAAGACCCTGCCCCATGTGAGACAATTCTGCCACCCCCCTGCCTGCTCGCCGTGGCCGAGCTCGACATCGAAACTAGTGTCAAGCAAGCCCTATCCCATGGACCAAGCCCAAGCAATGTGCCTCCTAACCGTCTCTTCGTTCCCCTCGATCTGCGTTCTCAAGTCCTGGAGTGGGCCCACAGTTCTAAACTCTCTTGCCACCCAGGCTCCGCCAGAACTCTGGCACTAGCCCAGCAGCGGTTTTGGTGGCCCACCCTCAAGGAGGACGCCTCTCACTTTGTTGCAGCGTGCAATGTCTGCATAAGATCTAAGCATGTCAACACGGCCCCGGCTGGCCTCCTCAGACCCCTGCCCATCCCTCATCGCCCCTGGTCCAACATCGCCCTGGACTTCGTCACCGGACTACCCCCCTCCACCGGCCACACCTGCATCATGACCGTGGTTGATCGGTTCTCTAAAGCTGCTCACTTCATTCCCTACCAAAACTCCCGTCCGCCAAGGAGAATGCAGAACTTATGATCAATCATGTATTTAAGCTCCACGGCCTGCCTAAGGACATTGTGTCTGATCGGGGCCCACAGTTCACCTCTCAGTTCTGGAAGGCATTTTGTAAGCTCATCGGAGCCACCCCAAGCCTGTCATCAGGTTTCCACCCTCAATCCAATGGGCAGACGGAGAGGAAGAACCAGGCTCTCGAGGTCGCCCTGAGATGCATGACCTACCGGGATGTCACCTCGTGGAGCAGATTCCTGCCCTGGGTCGAATACGCCCACAACTCTCTAGTCTCTTCGTCTACTGGGCTGTCCCCCTTCCAGTGCTGCCTGGGTTACCAACCACCCTTGTTCCCCTCTCAGGAAGAGGAGGTCAGCGTCCCCTCTGCCCAAGCCTTCATTCGCCGCTGCAGGAGGACCTGGACTCAGGCCAGAAGGACGCTGCTACGACAAGGCAGAACTTACAAGGAGCAAGCAGACCGCAGACGCTCTCAGGCCCCCAAGTACAGGATAGGGCAGAGAGTCATGCTCTCCACCAGAGACCTCCCTCTTAAGACCCTGTCCCGCAAACTCTCACCCCGTTACATCGGCCCTTTCACCATAACCAAGATTGTCAATCCCTGCCCGGTCAAACTTTTGCTTCCCTCTACGATGCGACGAATAAATCCCACATTCCACGTGTCCCAGCTACGTCGCCTCATCTCATGCCCATTAAGTTAAAGCCCATAAAGCCCATTTTTCCCACGCTGTCACTCCCCCACGCGCTCATGTTTTTGTCTAGCCGTCACGTGCGCTCTCACGCCCACCTTTCCGCCCCGTCTGCTCACCTGTTTCTCATTCCCTGACTGATTACTCCAGCGATTTAAGCATGCGCGGCGCGCTGCTCAGATCGCTGGATTATTGTGTGTGTTTTACCTCGATTCTCTTGCGTTTTCTTTTCTCTAGCTTTCACGTTACGACCTCGCTTTGTTTTTTCTTGTTTTTGATCTTCTGCTTGCCAATTTGGATTGTTCGCCTGCCCTTTTGATCTCCCGGTTTTGACCTCACGCTTTCCCTTTTTGATTACGGCTCTAGTCTAGTGTTTTTGCTTTGGACGCTTCGCTGACGGACTCACGGCTTTCGACCCTTGCTCACGCCCCCGACCACGCCCCCACATCTCTATACAGTCAGTAACCGCGCTTGGATTCATACCGTTCTGCCTGCGCCTGTGACAATATTATTCATATATAATTACTTTTACATAGTATAGTTACTGGACTGACATGATCAAAACTAGTTATTTCATTTAGCCTTTCTAAAATCAACCCATCTATCATTTATAATCAGAAAACATAAAACATATTATGATCTGTTCAATAGCCCATCTGTTTTAATTTAGTTTGTATTTTTTATTATTCATAAGACAACCTTTCAGTTTTGTAAATATTTTAGTCTTACTTTAGGTTAAACGTTTTTGAGAATTTGACCACCCAGCTTAGATAAATGTTATGTCATTGATTGATAAAATCTTGATTAAGGATATTTTATTTAATTTATTTAATTTAAATTTTTTAGTTTCCCCCCTGAGGGATTGCCACCTTATTGTGGTCAGGGGGTTTGCGTGCCTCAACACAATTCAGCAAGGACAATACTGTTACTATAAGCCCAGGGAAAAAAACAGTGCTCGAACATGATGCCCCCTTCAAATTTCTGACTGCCCCGCCCCCCATATGGTCTGGTCTAGAACGGCCCTACCTCTGACCGTATTTTGTCTTGTAAATGAGTATTCTCAGTCACCTTCCAATCCCCCCAGCGCACACACTCTTTCTTTGTTTGTACTGTAAACTGTAACTGTGTTTGCTAGGACACTTGGTTATACACATACTTTAATGTATGGAACACTTAATTAACTTACTGGTTTTGTTTAAATATCGCTTATTACCTTATTCAGCAAAATAAATTCATTATTAATGTATTGAAGTATTTTAGTTAAGGACAAAAACAGACCCTGCGCTTGTGTTTAGAACTGCTGAACAGCCATGTTCATAGGTTTAACACTAGAAGCGCCGAGCATACACCGCAAGGGAAAAAAAAAAAACCTTCACACTCGATATGAATATGAACTCGTTCACTGAATATGAACATCAGGATATGCTGTGTTATACTGTGATATTCTCTGTTTCTGTGTGTATGTGTGGATACACTGCTTGTCCATTTGTGGACATGTCATGTACATTATTTGAAGTACAGATGTAGCCACTCAAAACTTTCAGGGTCGGGCAACTGGCGTGTGAATGGCGTATGGCTGGTGTGTGGCTGCCGAGATGCTCCCCACCCTCTCCTGCCAGAAAGGCGTGTCAAGATAAACACAGTAAATACGCCCATTGAAGCTCTTATTATTCATTTACCGGCTGCCACCACTAGATGGCGCTTTGTTCTCAAGAAGACGTTAACAGAAGCCAGCAATTAACACTAGAAGCGCCGAGCAGCGGTCATCTGACCGCAAGGGGGGAAAAAAAAAAAACTTCACACTCGATCAAAATCCAGGACCCTCCTTTCATGACTTTTCCTAGATCTGTGAGCTTAAACACCCAGCATGCTTAAATTTTTTAAATCGCACCTGTAAAAGCCAGTATAAAGCTATTTTGCTCTTATTTACCTGAAATCGCTGACAGCTGCGCGGCGGCGTGACGTTTCCTGCCTTTTCCAACCTGCGATTCTCATTGCTCTCAGCAGATGGCGCAAGGGATCGCGCATACTATCTATGGGTCATTCAGTGCGGTCTCAGGTTTCATTCTATATATGCAGTTTATATATATATATATATATATATATATATATATATATATATATATATATATAGCCTATAAAATATGTTGATATTTCACGGAAGCATATGCTTCGCCATATGACAATTCGCCATTCATTCCCGCATTGATAATCAGCGATATTTTATAAGGAGATTTAGGGATTTAGCTCTACTTAATTTTATAACGTTTTAAGAAAATTCATTAGTTCGTTCATTCAATTTGAAGCTTCGGATGTTTTTTTTTTTTTTTTAGATTAGTTCTGAACTCGCTTCCGTGAAATTATCGCTAAAACAATGTAATGAGCCCTCCTGAGGATATAAAGCTTTATTATTGTGTTTGAATAAATAATCAGATCTACCACAGCAGATAATAAACTATGCTATGCCATAACTGAAGCAAACACCACGATTATGCCTCATTTCATTCGACGGGAATGTGGTTCACTTGGCCACGGTGTATTATAAACCTGTGGAATGTTTCACTGTTTATGCTCAAATAAGAGTTATAAAAGCGAGTGAAATGTGGAAACGATGTGTGGCAACTCAGTGAGAACTAAACCAAAGATTTCGGTAACTCCACTGAGTGTAACATCTGCATAGTGACACTGAACCTCTTCACTTTTCCGTTTACCTCTGAAAAAAAAAGCTGTATTTTCTTTGGTTTATATTTAGAATTTCTATAGTAGTACGAGAAAGTTACAGTTTGGTCTGTGTACTGTAGTTCGCACCCTTGTAGAGAATAAATAAATGAATAACACCTTCATATCCCCTCTCAAGAGAGTGCCTTGAGAGTGCCTCTCAAGAGAGGTTGCTTTTAATACCATAATTCCCTCCACACTCACCACCAAGCTGGAGCACCTGGGACTCAGCTGATCTATATGTCAGTGGATCTCCAATTTTCTGACTGGCAGACCACAGGCAGTAAGAATGGGCGGACATGTCTCAGCTACACTCACTCTCAGCACTGGAGCCCCCCAGGGTTGTGTTCTGAGCCCCCTGCTGTACTCTTTGTACACCCACGACTGCGTGACCACTACCAACTCCACCTCCATCATCAAGTTTGCTGACCGTCGTGGTCGGACTGATCACCAACAATGATGAGTCGGACTACCTAGAGGAGATTGGAAATCTGGAGAACTGGTGCCAGAGGAACAACCTCCTCCTGAACGTCAGTAAGACAAAGGAGCTGATAGTGGACTTTAGTACAAAGCAGGAGAGGAACTACCAGATCCCCGTCATCAACAGGAGCCCAGTGGAGAGAGTGGACAGCTTCAGATACCTCGGTGTTCACATCACGCAGGACCTGTCATGGTCCTGTCACATCAACACCGTGGTGAAAAAAGCCCGGCAGCGTCTGTACCACCTCAGATGCTTGAGAGACTTTAGACTGCCCTCCAAGGTGCTCAGGAACTTCTACTCCTGCACCATAGAGAGCATCCTGACGGGAAGCATCACGACCTGGTTCGGGAACAGCACCATGCAGGACAGACGAGCTCTACAGAGGGTGGTGCGATCAGCCGAGCGCATCATCCGCACTGTGCTCCCTGACCTGCACTCGATCTACAGCAAGCGGTGCTGGACTAAGGCCAGGAAGATCATGAAGGACCTCAGTCACCTCAGTAATGGACTGTTCTCTTTGTTGCGGTCTGGGAAGTGATTCCGCTCCCTAAAGGCCAACACAGAGAGGCTGAGGAGGAGCTTCTTCCCGCAGGCGATAAGGTCTCTCAATCACACCTCCACACTGGACTAATAACATCTTTTTAAGCTCACAACACTGACTGGACAATCATGGACACATTCATACACACTTGCACTAAATATTTATACATCTGGACAATTGCACATGTCACTTTCATTAGTCACCTTTCATGCATATTTGCACAACCACTGACACTTTAAATTCTATATACATATATACTCCCCCTCCCCTATATTTGTATATTTTGCAATATTTTATTATGCCCTTATTGTACAGTAAATTTTTCTAGTTAAATTTATTTCTTTAGTATTTCCTTTTTATTGATTATTTATTTTACGTACAAGCTTTTATTTTCTTTTTAAGGTCACTGGTGGTCGTGTAAGCATTTCACTGCATATTATACTGTGTATGACTGTGTATGTGACAAATAAAATTTTAATTTTAATTTTTGAATTTGCCATAGTCCATTGTTAGTTTTAATGATTTGGCTGAAACTAATTATCACTACATAAGTACCCTCACACCATTGATCATGAGTTTCAGCTCAAACTAATTCTATACTTGTAACAGAAAATGTAGATGCAGATTACAAATGTGTATTTATATGATTAGATAGATAGATAGATAGATGTGTGTGTCAGCGCACCCTCAAATAAATGTCTGCACATGTTAATATATTCCTAAAATGTATATATTACAAGTTGATAAACTGATCTGCGGTAGCGGAAAAATCCGCTGAAGAAAGGACAGGCTGCAGCACACGCGCACACACACACATTCACACACACACACAGGCACACCTCCCTTGAGCCCTCCGTCTGTCGGATTTCAGCGGTCACGGGGTGGAAAGACTTTGAAGCAGTTTATATATGAATCTAAGCTTGAACTTATCAGCATTGTAAATATATAATACATTTTAAATAAAATCGCTATTACTTGACCCTGAAATTTAGTTTAGCACACACAAAAAACAGAAAAGTCATTTCTGGTAAGTCAACTGCATGTGTAGTTTATTTACAGTAATTCATTAAAAAATTAATATACATTGTACAGTACACGGTAAACATTGTAAGACACGGTGTGTCTGTGTGCATGTGTGTGTGTGCGTGCGCTGCAGCCTGTCCTTTTTTCAGCGGAATTTACGGCTACCGCAGATCAGTTTATCAACTTGTAATATATACATTTTAGGAATATATTAACATGTGCAGACATTTATTTGAGGGTGCGCTGCCCTCTCTTGCCCCTGCGTAGAGCCTACACACACACACACACACACCTATCTATCTATCTATCTATCTATCTATCTATCTATCTATCTATCTATCTATCTATCTATCTATCTATTATATAAATACACATTTGGAATCTGCATCTACATTTTCTGTTACAAGTATAGAATTAGTTTGAGCTGAAACTCATGATCAATGGTGTGAGGGTACTTATGTAGTGATAATTAGTTTCAGCCAAATCATTAAAACTAACAATGGACTATGGCACTCTCTTGAGAGGGGATATGAAGGTGTTATTCATTTATTTATTCTCTACAAGGGTGCGAACTACAGTACACAGACCTAACTGTAACTTTCTCGTACTACTATAAAAATTCTAATTATAAACAAACAAAATACAGCTTTTTTTCTGAGGTAAACGGAAAAGTGAAGTTGTTCAGCTGTTTACTGTCACTGCAGCTTCTTCAAAGTCTTCCCACGCCGTGACCGCTGAAATCCGACACGACACCACGTTAGGCTATGTCTTGACTCATTTGTATACCGACGGTGATTGTATGTTTCCCGAGGCCTCAGGGGAGGTGTGTGTGTGTGTGTGTGTGTCTGTGTGTGTGTGTGTCTGTGTATGTGTGTCTATGTGTGTGCGTGCGCGTGCGTACTTCTTCTACTGTTATAAAACATTCTAAATATAAACAAACTAAATAAAGCTTTTTTTTCAGAGGTAAACGGAAAAGTGAAGATGTTCAGTGTCACTATGCAGATGTTACACTCAGTGGAGTTACCGAAATCTTTGGTTTAGTTCTCATTGATTTGCCACACACCATTTCCACATTTCACTCGCTTTTATTACTCTTATGTGAGCATAAACAGTGAAACATTCCACAGGTTTATAATACACCGCGGCCAAGTAAACCACGTTCCCGTCGAACGAAACGAGGCATAATCGTGGTGTTTGCTTCGGTTATGACAAACCATAGTTTATTATCTGCTGTGGTAGATCTGATTATTTATTCAAATTTAATAATAATAATTTCACGGAAGCGAGTTCAGAACTACATCGCTGCTCCTGCTCCATCCGAGATGTTCAGAAGCTTCAAATAAATACATGGTGAATACATATTGTCTTTTTGCTTAAAGTTCATTAAACTATCCGGATACACCAGCTGCTTATAAGTCTCTATCTAAATTTTTCAAATATCAAAACTATTAAACATGGAACAGTTGAAGTCTTTGTTTCCCCCAAAGTACTGGATCAGACATTTTGCAGTTCTATGTTCAGAATATACAGTAGACCTGACCAAACATCATTCTAAAGATGTCGGACTGTGACATCATCCCTCCTACAGCTCCCTCAACAGCTTGTTCAGGCTCCTCCAGTCCTGTAGCTCCAAAAGTCCAGCCGTCAGCCGTCTGACCCCCCAATCCTCCACTGCGGAGCTCTGCTTAAAGACAACAGGAGAATTTAGTGAAGACAAAGATAAATAAACTTCACAGAACATCTAGTTGTTCATTCATTCATTCATTCATTCATTTTTTATACCGCTTAATCCTGTGTTCAGGGTCGCGGGTGACCTGGAGCCTATCCCAGGAGACTGTTTTGCCAATCCATCGCAGGGCACACACACATACACACCCAATCACACACTACGGGAACGCCAATTAGCCTAACCTGCATATCTTTGGACTGTGGGAGGAAACCGGAGTACCCGGAGGAAACCCACCAAGCACGGGGAGAACATGCAAACTCCATGCACACAGAGATGGGAATCGAGCCTGGCTGGGGAATCGAACCCGGACCCTGGAGGTGCAAGGCGACAGTGCTAACCACTACACCACCGCGCCGCCACATCTAGTTGTAATAAATATAAAAGATATTAATAAACCTATTTACCACAGAGTGTGTAAAATACTGTTTTGGTATTTATAAACTGCCTGTGCTAATGTTAACTATTGAACTTTTTTTTTGTTGAGAATTTACTTATTGTGCTTTTCATACAAATAAGTTAAGCGGTATAACACTCGTATATGAGCATTAGTTCATCCCTGAAGCCAAACTATAACTTACTGAAACCCCTCATACCTCCCCCCCACACACACACACCTCCCCCTCCTCCTCCTTAATTCAATTCAATTCAATTTTATTTATATAGCGCTTTTAACAATGGTCATTGTCTCAAAGCAGCTTCACAAAAATTAAAGAAATTTAACAAAAAAAATAAAATAAATAATAATAATAATAATAAATAAATAAATAAATAAAATAATAATAGAAAATAAATAAATAAAAACAAATAATAATAATAATTATAGAAAAGAAAATAATTGGAAGTGTGGATGTGTGAGAAAAATGTGCAGATAATAATGAGACGAATGAATGAAATTTCTCTGATGAGCAAGCCAAGGGTGACGGCGACGGTGGCAAGGAAAAACTCCCTGAGATGGCATTAGGAAGAAACCTTGAGAGGAACCAGACTCAACAGGGAACCCATCCTCATTTGGGCGATAACAGATAGAAATGATATAACATCTTGTGTGTTGTGCAGGTGAAAATTCAATATGACAGAAATTATTTAAATTGACATGAAGACCAGTTCAGCATAGGGACGAGTCAGTAGGTGCAGAGGGCAGATGAGGTCTGGATCACTGGAAGCACAGGAGCAGCATGTGTAGCTCCAACCATCATAAAGCTGAATCCAGCTGGAGCTGGTCCTTCTCTGGATACCTCAGGAACCTCGCAGGGTCGGCCTTTGTCTACTGAAGCTGGCAAAATCTCCCGATGCCTCGGGATGGGTAGAGAAATACAGAACAGATGGGGAGAATTAGCGTAGTTGCCATTCGGTATAGGTGTACTGGAGTATGAGTACTGGGATGAGTTATGTGTATGCCAGATTAAAAAGATGCGTCTTGAGTCTACTTTTGAACTGAGAAACCGTGTCTGCTCCCCGAACACTGTCTGGAAGGCTATTCCAAAGCTTTGGAGCTAAATATGAAAAAGCCCTACCCCCTTTTGTAGATTTTGAAATTCTGGGAACTACCAGAAGTCCGGAGCTTTGTGATCTTAAGGCGCGTGGTGGATTGTAGCGCATCAGAAGACTGGTTAGGTATGTGGGAGCTAAACCATTTAAGGCCTTGTATGTAAGTAATACTATTTTGTAATTTATTCTAAACTGAACAGGTAGCCAGTGCAGGGATGATAATATTGGGGTTATATGATCATATTTTCTGGATCTAGTGAGAACCCTGGCAGCTGCATTTTGGATTAACTGAAGCTTGTTTATTGAGGATGCAGGACAACCACCTAGTAATGCATTACAATAGTCCAGTCTGGAGGTCATGAATGCATGAACTAGTTTTTCTGCATCAGATACGGATAAGATGTTCCTAAGTTTAGCAATATTTCGAAATTAACTGATAAACACTTCAGTGTTTTTATCCAGCTCGTTAACTAAGCGCTCGCGCTACCGCGGAAAGTCACGGCCAAAGTGGATAAAATATAAACCCGGTTACTCGTGTTACTCGCTCCTGTACAGCTACCCTCAGTCTGTGTCCCTCATGAACTGTATCATAGTATATTCCAGTCACAGAAATAACCTGCAGATTAACTCTTAACCAAAGAATAAATAAACGCTGAATTTATCCAGACAACACGCGGTGAGATTCTCTCAGTATTTACAGAGAGCACAAACACTCTTCATCGGGTAGTGCAGCTCTTGTAATAGGGACATTAATTGTATTTTCGAAGCTTGAGCATCTTTTTGAGTTAAAGTGGAGTTACATTGTGAGTTTGTGACACTGACAGTAAGCTGTAATATTAACTCCAGACTTGGTAAACAGACCATTAAGTTATCTAAAGTCACATCTGACTGCTGCTGGTGCTGCCAGTGATATTTAAAACAGCCAATAAAAAAATAAACTGGGAAATAAACTGTAAACTACCCCAAACACATTTTATAAAATAAACCATCAGTTACCACCAATAGTCCATTAAGCCGCCATCTTCATCTCTGTAGTTTGGTAGCGTCAGTTCAGCAGGGGTGGAGGCGGGTTGTTAAAATCACGTGATTGCAACTCAGCGCAGCTGGCTTGTTTTAACGTGTGCTTGAGAACGAAGCGCCATCTAGTGGTGGCACCAGGTAAATGAATAAATAGGGCTTGAATGGGCGTGTTTACTGTGAAATCTTGACACGCCTGACTGGCAGAAAAGGGAGGGGGGATTATGGCGTGCATAGGGCATATGTCCCACTGTATAGTGGGAGCGGCCTCTGTCGGTGTGACATCACACCGACAGGCTTTTGAGATCGGCCTGATTTCAGAAGGGTCATCTTATTTTAATAAATGAAAAGAAAATCGCTGGGCGGCTCTTTATCATTGTAGAGTGGTTGTGTACACACTCTCCTAACACACATTTCAGTCCAAACAGCTTGAAAAAGTGCATGTAGCACCGTATGACCCCTTTAAAGAGGGATAAATTCTACAATTTTACTTTTAACTTCTCTTAAAACAGCAATACTTTTTTGCTGGGTAACAATGATTGATTTTACACTGATGAGCGATGTGATCCATTCTGGTCTTTCCATGAGGGTCAAACCAGAGATGTACTTTGTAGTCACATCACACCACAGAGATCAGCCTGAGAGAGAATAAAGGCTGTAGATCCGCTGTGGATTCAGTCTCTCTCTCACACAAAATATAAACTAAATATAACTCTTAGTATTATTATTAATAACACTGTTAATTAAAATAAACATGTGATATTCAATCTCCGTAAATCTGTTGGGCGGCACGGTGGTATAGTGGTTAGCAGGGTCACCTTGCAGGTTCAGGAACGGGTTTGATTTATACCTCTGTGTGCATGGAGTTTGCAGGTTCTCTCCCTTGCTTGGAGGGTTTCCTCCTGGTAACTGGTTGCCTCCTACAGTCCAAAGATTTTCAGATTAGGCTAATTGGTTTTCCCAAATTGCCCATAGTGTGTGAATGAGCATGTGGGTGTGCCCTGAGATGGATTGGCGCCCCATCTAGGGTGTACCACGCCCTCGTGCAAAATAAAAAGATAAAGTGGTATAGACGACTGTGTGAGTGAGAGTTAATGAAATGTTTGTCATTGTGTTTCTGCAGGTTGCTTTATTGTGGTGTCTCAGATGAAGGCTGTGCTGCTCTGACTTCAGCTCTGAGATCAAACCCCTCACACCTGAGAGAACTGGATCTGTCCTATAATAATCTAGGAGACTCAGGAGTGAAGTGTCTCTCTGCTGTACTGGAGAATCCTGACTATAAACTGGAGACACTGAGGTAAGATCATCTCTCTGAGAGTCACATGACCTGCTCCTCAGTAAGACACATTCTCTAATAGTGAGACTGAAGCAGAGGTTTTCAATGTCCTGAGGAGGAAGATTGTTTCTTTTCACTGCACACTGATGATTTGTCACAGAGTCTTTGAGTCAGGTGTACATACAGTGGAACCTTGGATTACGAATGTAATTTATTCCAGAAGCGGGCTTGTATATCAAAACACGCGTAAACCAAATCGTATTTTCCCTTAAGAAATAATGGAAACTCAGATTAATCGTTCCACACCCCAAAAAAATAAATACATAAAAATAAGTAATATAAAATATAAAGTAAAAAAAAAAAAACCTGTACTTTATCTTTAAAAAAAGTAAAAATAAATCCCGACAGATAAGTGTTTCCATTTTGTGTGCGCAGGTGCTGTGTGTGTGTGTTTTTGTGTGTGAAGCTAAAGCAAGAGGAGAGGATGAATTAGCCCCTTTCCTCTCCCTCTTCTTGTCTTACACAGTGACCCTTCCCCCTCTTTTATTTGAGTTTCACCAAGTGTTAACCAAGACTTGTTAGTTAGTCAAAACTTATTAAAAATCTTTGCTCGTCTTACAGAACAATCGCAAACCACGTTACTCGCAAACCAAGGTTTCACTGTATGTGAGAAGCTGCAGCACAAAACCTGACTTGATTCGACTGCAGTGTGTCTGAAATGACTGTGAAATTTACTACAACACTGTAACTAATCACACAAACTGCAGCTGAGACACAAACTAACTGCACTGTGTGAGCTGCAGGGTTTAATTCATTTTTATAGAACAATTTGTCCTTCCTAACATCTGTACAATATTCCTGAAAAACAAAAGAAATGTGTTAGACCTCCTCCAGCTCGGGGCTCAACTCCACCCAGGGGAGCATGTTTTATTTTTACTAAGTGAAGCAGAAAGTTTATATCCAGTTCGCCCAAAGCATGTGTGTGTGTGCGTATGTGCAGGTGCACTCGGGTGTGTGTGTGTGTGTGTGTGTGTGTGTGTGTGTGTGTGTGTGTGTGTGTAAAATGCCGTATACCATCCCTAACATAAGTGAGTAGCCATTTCTGCTGTCTGTGTTCTAATTGGTCAGGAAAGTCCACGTCCCCAAAAGGGGGTTCAAGGGAAGTTTATTTAAACTTACACCCACTGAAATAATGTGTTTTAAAAAGGAGTGAAAGAGATAGAAAATCAGACATGCAGGATCTGAGCTGTATTTCAGCTGGAACATTAACACACACTTTGGAGCAATCTAAGACTTGCATTAACTTGTTAAAAATGAATTAGAATTGTGGGGATTTAAAATGACCAGTAATGTTCTAAATCATGTTTAACTCGCATGTTCTTCAGGGCAGGTTTAATATCAATCACATCCATATTTCATAGTGAACAATAAATATCATACATTTACATAACATTTACAGTATACAGTAAGACCTTGTATTACACACACAGACACACACACTATATAGTTTGTTCTTTTAAACTTATCCTCAGAAAGTGTCTCTTCCATCTTTAATAAACATTACACAAAGATTGAGTGTATAAAAGTTATACATTAGACAATACAGGAGGCCTTTTTTTCTGTAGACCCAGAGGGGCGTTTACCCTCAGAGTGGACATTATCCATCAAGATTGTGAGAAGTGTCCTATTCCCACGACTCTGTTAAACATGTGATAGTCTTCAGCCCTCCCTGACTGGTAGTGGTAGCCTTGTTGGGAGAGTGCCTTACTGACGGGCAGAAATTGGACACAAATAAATTAGGGAATTTATGCCAACACCATGGACTAAAATTAATATCACTTGGTACTGTACAAAAGTCATCCTTCCTCTATAGCACCTATTTGCATGTGTCTAAGACTTTTGCACAGCACTGTACATTTTTACTTACTGTAAGTTTGACGTCCTAAATTGTAAATATTTCACACTGTCAGTTTTATAATTCAGGACTTTTTTTTAGCAATAAATTATTAGTCAGTAATATTGTTTAGTAAAGACGAGTTTTGATTCTCCTCAAAAGGAACACTTTACACCTAACATTAGTATACAGTGGGTGCACAGGCAGTATGCGACTTCTACCGTCGCAGCGTATGGCGTCAGCATTTGCGTTTGGGCGTTTGCTGGCTTTTACCACTGAGTGGCGCTATATAACTATAGACTGACGCCTCAGGCATCAGCTCGTTCTCTCCAGGCTTAATGAGGCGCAGGTCGTCCACAGCTGCACGTCGTTGCAGATAAAATAAAGTGAAACATTGTAAATAAACGAATTCATAATCACAGTAGTAACATTACAGTACAAATTTATAATTAAAATTAAATTCAGTTTTTTAGGATCGAATTTAAGCAACGTAAACGTTGTAAACTGTGTAATTATAGTAGAAAGGCTACACGTGTAGGGTCTTGTGTCATCTTAGAGCTTTCATAAGACTCATAAGACTCTACTTTTATTTAGGTGCACACACAATGACGAAAAAACTTTATGATTTTGTTAAATAAATAAAGTAAACGGGGTTCTGTATTGATTTTGGTGCGTCAGAAAATGAACCCAAACTCCGTGTATACTCGCCTCACAGACGTGAAAAATATATACTTATAGAAAGAGAAATATCTGCTTTAATATAAACTAATGAAAAAAAAAATTTGATTATGTAATTCGTATGAGAAGTGAATTATAGGCGCGCTCACTGACGACGAGATGACATTATCAGCACAGCCGTAACTGTCACGTTTCCTTCCCTTACTGTGTCTGTGTCGGCCGTGTGGGCGAGGCATGATCGCAGAGGCAAGCTGACGGTTAACAATGTTCTTTATTTTTTAAATCCAACAAAACATAAACATAAAACACTCCAACACAAACTAAACTTTCAGTAACGGTTGCTAGACGCCTGACTGGAGTCCCGCCAGGCTATTTAAAGAACTAAACATAAACCAATCATCAAATTAACTTCCCTCGGTTCAGGTGAGCTTCTACGTCACCTGACCGAGGTGCAAACTGGGAACTGAAGTCCAACTGAACGAAAAACAAAACTACAACTCAAAACACAACATAAATATAAATGGCGCTCTGGCGCCATCTAGGGGTTAACCGTTACATTACCCCCCCTCTAAAAAATGCTCCTCCCGGAGCATCACCGGAGGCCCCGGACACCCAACCCAATGTTCTACCTTTAGCCTCCTATCCAGGAGGCTGGGTGACGGGGCTGGAGGCATGCTCTGCGGCTGCTGGGCTGGAAGCGTGCTCGGCGGCTGCAGAGCTGGAGAAGTGTTCGGCTGCTGCAGAGCTGGAAGCGTGCTCGGCTGCTGCAGTGCTGGAGAAGCGCTCGGATGCTGCAGAGCTGGAGAAGCGCTCGGATGCTGCTGAGCTGGAGAAGCGCTCGGATGCTGCAGATCTGGAGAAGCGCTCGGATGCTGCAGAGCTGGAGAAGCGCTCGGATGCTGCAGAGCTGGAGAAGCGCTCGGATGCTGCAGAGCTTGAGAAGCGCTCGGATGCTGCTGAGCTGGAAGCGTGCTCGGATGCTGCTGAGCTGGAAGCGTGCTCGGCGGCTGCAGGGCTGGAGAAGTGCTCGGCTGCTGTAGAACTGGAAGCGTGCTCGGCTGCTGCTGAGCTGGAAGCGTGCTCGGCTGCTGCTGAGCTGGAGAAGCGCTCTGCTGCTGCAGATCTGGAGAAACGCTCGGCGGCGGCAGGGCTGGAGAAGCGCTCGGCTGCTGCTGAGCTGGAAGCGTGCTCGGCTGCTGCTGAGCTGGAGAAGCGCTCGACGCAGGCGTGGGAGCGGTCACTGCGCTCGACGCAGGCGTGGGAGCGGTCACTGCGCACGTAGACGGCGTGGGAGCGGTCACTGCGCTCGTAGACGGCGTGGGAGCGGTCACTGCGCTCGTAGACGGCGTGGGAGCGGTCACTGCGCTCGGAGACGGCGTGGGAGCGGTCACTGCGCTCGGAGACGGCGTGGGAGCGGTCACTGCGCTCGGAGACGGCGTGGGAGCGGTCACTGCGCTCGGAGACGGCGTGGGAGCGGTCACTGCGCTCGGAGACGGCGTGGGAGCGGTCACTGCGCTCGGAGACGGCGTGGGAGCGGTCACTGCGCTCGGAGACGGCGTGGGAGCGGTCACTGCGCTCGGAGACGGCGTGGGAGCGGTCACTGCGCTCGGAGACGGCGTGGGAGCGGTCACTGCGCTCGGAGACGGCGTGGGAGCGGACACTGCGCTCGTAGACGGCGTTGGAGCTTGTGCAGAGCTCAACAGCGGCGTTGGAGCGTGCACTGCGCTCGACGACGACGTTGGAGCTTGTGCAGAGCTCAACAGCGGCGTTGGAGCGTGCACTGCGCTCGACGACGACGTTGGAGCTTGTGCAGAGCTCAACAGCGGCGTTGGCGCGTGCACTGCGCTCGACGACGACGTTGGAGCTTTGGCTGGGCTCAACAGCGGCGTTGGAGCGTGCACTGCGCTCGACGACGACGTTGGAGCTTTTGCAGAGCTCACCAGCGGCGTTGGAGCGTCCAGTGCACTCGACGACGGCCCTGGAGCTTCCTTAAAGCCGGGAGGTGGTGACAGAACATGTGCGGGGGATAGCGGCTGCTGACATGCTAGCTCGCTGTTCTCGAAGCCGGGAGGTGGCGTTGGAGCGTGCACGACGCTCTCCTGCAGTGTTGAAGCGTGCACTGAGCTCAACTGCAGCGTTGGAGCGTGCACTGCGCTCTCCTGCAGCTTTGGAGCGTGCACGGCGCTCTCCTGCATCGTTGGAGCGTGCACGGCGCTCTCCTGCAGCGTTGGAGCGTGCACGGCGCTCTCCTGCAGCGTTGGAGCGTGCACGGCGCTCTCCTGCAGCTTTGGAGCGTGCACGGCGCTCTCCTGCAGCGTTGGAGCGTGCACGGCGCTCTCCTGCAGCTTTGGAGCGTGCACGGCGCTCAACGACGGCTCAACGTCGTCCTCAAAGCCGGGAGGCGGTGGTAAAACGGGTGCGTCGGACAGCAGCTGTTTACACGCTGGCTCGCTGTCCTCAAAGCCGAAAGGCGGCGGTAATACGGGTGTGTCGGACAGCAGCTGTAGACACGCTGGCTCGCTGTCCTCAAAGCCGAAAGGCGGCAGTAAGACGGGTGCGTCGGACAGCAGCTGTAGACACGCTGGCTCGCTGTCCTCGAAGCCGAAAGGCGGCAGTAAGACGGGTGCGTCGGACAGCAGCTGTAGACACGCTGACTCGCTGTCTTCAAAGCCGAAAGGCGGCGGTAATACGGGTGCGTCGGACAGCAGCTGTAGACACGCTGGCTCGCTGTCCTCGAAGCTGGAAGGTGGCGGTGCGTCGGGCAGCGGCTGCTGACACGCTAGCTCGCTGCTGAGTGTTGGCGAGAGAGGCGAAAGCTCCGAGACCGCTTCGCGGCCATCCCGGAAGTGGAGGATCAGCTGCTGGAGCTCTTTCACTTGCTCCTGCATTTCTCTCACCTGCTCCGGCTCCGGAATCCACCACATGCGCTCCTTGTGCTGCTGCTCTGCCTGGGATTCTCTCTCCCCCGCGTCACCGCCGTACTTGGGCTTCCTCGCCCTTCTCTTCCGGCCGGTGCGGGGAATCACGTGACCCCGCGCTGCGTCGCCTTTGAATGGCGTTCGCCGAATGGCGAGCCTGCAGCTCTCCCAGCTCCGTGGTGTCTCTCCCTCTCCCTCTTCGCTGCTCTCCCGCACGTGCTCCTGCTCCCGTTTTACCAGCTGGTTGTACTTCCAGCTCTTGAGCAAATCTACCTTGCCGTTCTCCAACCAGCAATAATCCCACTCGCCATATTCCTCTTCCTCGCTGCTCTCTCGCAGGTGCTCCTGCTCCTCCAGCAATCTGTACTCGCAGCTGCGGTACATCTCCTCCTCGTCCTCTACCAGCCCGATGTTATAATCCCAGCCGTAGTCCTCCTCCTCGTTGTCCCGCCAGTTCGCCAGCTCGGGCAAGATGGCCACTGCGCCCCCCCCAAAAAACTTCAGGAGGGGATCCTCCGCCATGCCTCTCGGTTGGTCTAGCAATTTGTCACGTTTCCTTCCCTTACTGTGTCTGTGTCGGCCGTGTGGGCGAGGCATGATCGCAGAGGCAAGCTGACGGTTAACAATGTTCTTTATTTTTTAAATCCAACAAAACATAAACATAAAACACTCCAACACAAACTAAACTTTCAGTAACGGTTGCTAGACGCCTGACTGGAGTCCCGCCAGGCTATTTAAAGAACTAAACATAAACCAATCATCAAATTAACTTCCCTCGGTTCAGGTGAGCTTCTACGTCACCTGACCGAGGTGCAAACTGGGAACTGAAGTCCAACTGAACGAAAAACAAAACTACAACTCAAAACACAACATAAATATAAATGGCGCTCTGGCGCCATCTAGGGGTTAACCGTTACAGTAACCAAAGGAATCACTACCTTATCAATGAATTATTAAAATGGTCAGAGTGAATTTCCCCCGCTGTTTTAACAAATATTTGAAGTAGATAACAGTAGCCCACATTTATAAAAGCATTTTTATTTATATAAAACTATAAATAAAAAAAAATAATAATAATCCGGCATTTAATATTAGGTGTGCCCGCTGCCAAAGTTCTTCAGTAACAAACCTATAAAACATGTACATCTGTATGAATAAATTGTTTAAATGTGATCAGTGATTTATGTAAATGACTCAGTTTAGATGTAAGTAAATGCTAGGGACTGACATCGGCGTGCGTTTCTCCCAGCGCCGCATAGCGCTTATTTAACACCATTAATATGTGTTTGCTGAAAGAGATATCTAATCTCTCATATCGGCGCGCGCGTTCATCTGACTTTAGATCAAAACTCGGCAAAGACTCTACTTTTATTTAGGTGCACTCACAATGACGAAAAAACTTTATGATTTTGTTAAATAAATAAAGTAAACGGGGTTCTGTATTGATTTTGGTGAACTTGAGCGCGTCAGAAAATGAACCCAAACTCCGTGTATACTCGCCTCACAGACGTGAAAAATATATACTGATAGAAAGAGAAATATCTGCTTTAATATAAACTAATGAAAAAAAAATATTAGATTATGTAATTCGTATGAGAAGTGAATTATAGGCGCGCTCACTGACGACGAGATGACATGATCAGCACAGCCGTAACCAAAGGAATCACTACATTATCAATGAATTATTAAAATGGTCAGAGTGAATTTCCCCCGCTGTTTTAACAAATATTTGAAGTAGATAACAGTAGCCCACATTTATAAAAGCATTTTTATTTATATAAAACTATAAATAAAATAATAATAATAATAATCCGGCATTTATTATTAGATGTGCCCGCTGCCAAAGTTCTTCAGTAACAAACCTACACTCTAAAAAATGCTGGGTTGTTTTTTCTACCCAAACGCTGGGTTGCCGTTGTTGGGTCATTTTTCTGGGTTATTTTCAGAGAGTTGGGTAGTTTTTGTGTAACCCAGCTGCTGGGTTGAAGTTTGCTTGGACCCTCCCCCAAAGTTCACCGGTGGATTCAGCGGCTGTCACTCAGCTTCGTGTCTCTTGAGCTCTCACACCGCTGATGACGGTTCATCCTCCTCGGACATTTAAGGGAAAATGGCGTTAAATACAAGGTCTGTATACACATGTTCACTCACCTAATTCACATATGACTGAAAAATTATTACTATATGTAACATTTATTACTGTTACCGTGTTAAGGTTACACACAAACTTTCCGGCTGGTCTGAGGTACTGGATGATAATTTAGCTGAGAATAGCTGCTAGCCACCCCACCTGTGTATGAAAGAAACGGCTAAGATGTCTGAGCTTTTTAGCTTTCTCTGTAGAATGTTTGCAGGGATACGAAGATGGTGAAGTGATGAATGAATGCTAAACTGTTAACTGTAGCAGGCATGTTAAATGACGCAGGCATTTAGTTAGTTTGCTAGCGTTAGCAACCACTTTAGAACTTTATTAATCTCACTGCTTGAGACAATAAAATGCTGGTGTGTTACAAAACACTGACCCTCTCACAAATATACAGACCTGCTAACCCTCCCGTTTTTCACCAGCTAGTAATTTACTCTGCGGTCAAATTTCTCCTGCGTTTCTCCCGAGTTATAGGAATATTTTACACCTTTCCCCCTTTGGCAAGTATGCAAATGTATCACCAGTAATAGCATGTAAGCTAACCAGGTAGCTCTCTTTAACCAAAGTTAAATTAACTATCAGTCAGCGCGCCAACTACAGGAAAAAGTACCACAGCGGTACAGATATACTAGATGGAAGTGGTAATATTTTGGTGATTGTAATGTACCAGTATGACACCAGCTATGACATTTTTTCGGTAATTAGCTTAAAATCAATGCAGACTACAATATCAACTAGTCTGACATAAAGAGCTGTATCCTAAAAGCCATGCTTATTCTGCTGTTTTATTTTTGTTATTTTCATGTTTTTGTTTTAGGTTACCTATACCCTATCTTAATGGGCAGCTTTGTAATTTTTTTAGTATCAATCCAATTTCACACTAAATTAATAGTCTTATTCAGTTTAATCTTTGCTATTCAGCAAAATTGTAACTTTTTCATTTCTTTCTTTCTAAGGTTGGAACCAACATTGTGGCTGAAGTGTCAAGGCCGTACCCCTACATCCTGATGTTGGGAGATAATGACCAGCGCTGCTCTCAGTAATGTTGTAATGTTGCTATGAAATAGCGAGGCCTACCTGAAAAGTCATAGACAGTGTTTGTATGTTAAAATGAGACCAGGGCTGGATAGTTTTGTTCTGCAGAAAAGATATCTGAAGTCACAGAGAGATCCTGCTCTGTAGAAGCTGCCTCAGTCTATTTGTGCAATTACTCCATTCTGCCCTTATCAGTAATAGTATAGTAATGATGTCACTGTTGATTATCTGTTCTTGTGCTTTTGAAAAATAATTTTTTTTTTCTAAGAACCTGTAATAGGATGTTGTTTATTGCATATATGTATGTTTTTTTGTAATAGACCAGTATATCAAAATAATTTAATTGTTTAATAGACATGGGTGTTTTTTTTTTTGTTTTTTTGTTTTTTTACAGATTCACTGTAAAACATGAAAATAATAATAACAACCTATTTGTGAGGTAGAATTAACCCAACATTCCAGTTAAATGAACCAACAAACCCCAAACATATGGGTAGAACATTTGACCAATTTATGTGGTAGAATTAACCCAGCATTATAGTTAAATATGACGAAGCATTTGGATTGAATATTTAACCCACCTTGTTGGGTTAAACAAATAACCCATCTTTCTGGGTTAAATTAACCCAGCATTTAGTTAGTCCTATATTTACCTAGCAGCTGGATTAAAAACAACCCAGACTGGGTTGTTTTTAACCCAGCATTTTTTAGGGTGTATAAAACATGTACATCTGTATGAATAAATTGTTTAAATGTGATCAGTGATTTATGTAAATGACTCAGTTTAATTACTTTAATGGTGGACATAAACAGCAAAAATAATAATATTACTCTTTTGATTATTATTATCATGTTCTTTTGCTGTTTGAGCGTCTATGGATTCCAAAATTGATATTTTATCAATATAATATGATATGATATAAGATCCAAGATCCTCCCCAGTTTGCTGAAACCATGAACAGTGGTGATTTTAGTTTCTCCGAGTGTATACTGTAGGTGAGAACAGCTATTCACACTTGGGGGGGGGGGGGTGTATTATTTGCATTTGTATGTGTCTGACTTTGCAAAGCACACCTGTAAAACCTGTTTAAATGTAAATGCTCCTCGCTGTTTGGGGGAGGGGCACGCTAATGACGATTTGGTCAGCTGTGTGAACGCAAAAATATGTTAGTTTTATCATGACTGACTGAAATACAGATACAGAAAGCAAAATGTCTGCTTTTATATAAATTAATGGGGGGGAAATCAGGTTATGTAATTTGTATAAAACGTGGATTACTACAGCGCATCCACTCACAGCCGAAACCAAAGACATCAACGTATGTTGAATAACGTATGTTATTACTAAAATGGTCAGTCAGTTTCCCTGCTGTTTACTTATCCCCACCCCCGTTAAAAAGGCGCACTGTATTCAGATGATGAGACGGCATAAATATGTAATACAGCAAATTAAATATTTTGGTTTATATTTTGGTTTATATTATATGGTTAATGTATTTTGGTTTATATTGCAAACGAATAACGAATCAAGAGCCTGTGATTATATTGCATAAATATTATTTTGTACAGACAAATATCTGAATTTTTTTTTTTTTTTTTTTAAACAAATCTCTCAAAAATAGTAAGATGTATTTTGGTTTTATACTGCAAACGAAAAACGAATCCAGAGCCTGTAATTATATTGCATAACTATTATTTTGCACAAATACTGTAAATCTCTGAATAAAACAATGATATTTTATTCACAAATGTAAGATTGATGTCTTGATGTCTTAAACTCTAACAACTGTAAGTATTGTCGAAATAATTTTTTTAAAAGCCCTAGTGCTGTTGTTTGCGCTGTTTTCTTTAATAATAACACGGGTCCTGAATTAGCGGACATCGGTGGCTCAGGAATCGATTTTTCACTCCTTTTGCATGACAGCGTTAAGAAAGACGGCACTTTCTATACAAATTAAACATTGCACTAAATTATTTTAATAGTGTTTATTTCGACATGGGTTAACTTAACAATAACATGCCATAACAGACAAATATATAAATTAATATAAAATTAATATAAATTAATTAATTAATATCGCTAATATTTTCATGTAACATGTGGCCGTGAAACGAACCGGGTTTACAATCATAGTTGATGGACAAACAGCTGATAACACTCTTCACCAGCTTCAGAAACAATGTGAAGTGTCAGTTGTTGGGGTTGTATAGCACACTTATGGAATGAATACGATGAGATGACAGAGTGGAGGTTTAATACCTCTATCTCACACGCGGGGCCGTAAGTGCGGTTCATTATGATTCGGCGCGAGTTTTGATGCTGTTATTACGTTTCCATCTTACCACGCAAAAAAAAAATAAACATGTTTAACATGTGGAAGCTCGCGGACCTTGCAGATCTTCGCGGACCGTCGGGCGGCCACTCGAGGCGGATCACGATGCCTAATACCCCTCTCTCACCTGTGTGGCCGGACTCATCTCCGTGAGCTGCCGCGATTGCCCACAACATTCCTTTAACGTTCCGCGAAAAACTAAACGTGGAATTTTTCACGCGGAAAGATGGAAACGTAATCACAGCGCAAAAACTCGGGGTGAATCATGATCAAGCCTACGGCCACAGCGCGAGCCCGCGCAGGTGAGATAGGGGTATAACACACCGCATCTCCTGGCGCCACCTGGCGGTCATTTCACGAATTATTTTGAAATGCTCCTGGTTTATTTTGGCCGCTGCCGCGTTTCCACGGCGCTGAGTGCGACGGTAATGAGCAGTCTGGTTGTCACACCACTGTAACTTGGTTTAAATTCATGATTGTGTTTGTTTTTCACCCTGATTCAGACTTTTACTTCCTTGATTCTGCAGTAATATAAATCTATAGTGTTATATAAATGTCTAGTGTTATTAAACAAAGGTTATGGAGAAACATGATTATTCCCCCTGTATAGTGCACTATAAGTCTGTTAGAGAACCATTTAGTAGACTCACCATCTTAAAAATAAAATATAAACTGAGATGTAAATGTGTTGATGAAGTGTGTGTCATTGTGTCTCTGCAGGTTATATGAGTGTGGTGTCTCAGATGAAGGCTGTGCTGCTCTGACTTCAGCTCTGAGATCAAACCCCTCACACCTGAGACACCTGGATCTGTCCGATAATAATCTAGGAGACTCAGGAGTGAAGTGTGTCTCTGCTGTACTGGAGAATCCTGACTGTAAACTGGAGACACTGAGGTAAGATCATCTCTCTGAGAGTCACATGACCTGCTCCTCAGTTAAACACATTCGCCCAAAACGTGTGGTTTTGTGTCTGTGTGTCTGTGTGTCTGTGTGCGTGAAAAGAGAGAGAAAAACATTACAGGTTAAAATGCTTTATCACTGAAGGACACTGGTTTTGTGATAATACTAAAGCTTAGGTGAGGATCCTAAAGCTCTAAAGTGTTACTCAACCCACATGACATCACACACACACATGCTGCTCAAATAATTTGTCTGGTAGACAGACAATCTGCTCAGATAATTTTCTAGGAAGCTGACATTAAAAAAAAAAATTGAGGAAAAAAAAGCACAACATTGATGCATAGTTACTTCTATGTAAAAAAAAAAAATTACTATGTCACCGTGCAAAAGTTTGGGACCCCATTAGATTTCCAGAGTCTCAGAATCTTTTTACAAGGTTTTAGACCTTAATTAGCTCATTAGATCTGATGCATCGCAACAGCTGTCAATTCCAAGGTTCAAAGTTTTACAAATATTTTGACTCTTCAAACCTTGTGCACACACTTGCGCCCAATGAAAATGAAAGTTATTGAAGCCTACAATGCAGGAGAAGGCTACAAGAAGATAGCGTTGTCAGCTTGCAGTTTCCACAGTGAGAAATGTAATTAAGAGATGGCAGTTCATGGGAACTGTGGAGATCAGTATGAGATCTGGCAGACTAAGAAAACGGCTCGTATGCTGGTCAGAAAGACTAATCAAAACCCCCATTTGACTGCAAAAAAACAAAAGTTAGCAGAAGAAAATTTTACCCGTATCCTCATCATAAAATCCAACGTCAGAAGTATGCAACAGAACATCTACAGAAGCCTGATGTGTTTTGGAAACAAGTGCTGTGGACGGATGAAGTTAAAATAGAACTCTTTGGCCACAATTAGCAAAGGCATGTTTGGAGAAAAAAGGAGCAGCATTTCATAAAAAGAACATCTTGCCAACTATTAAGCATGGGGGTCGATCTATCATGCTTTGGGTCATGTTTGCTTCATTGGGAACAATATAGTTTTAGGCAAACATTATTAATAATTATACACTTTTGTATTCTTTATTGTACTTTGTCTTTTTGCACACATACGTGGGCATCATTACATTTTAATGGAAAATAATAGTGAGCTGGTAGACACGTTGCTTTTCATAAAACTTATTCAATTCAATTTTATTTGTATAGCGCTTTTAACAATTGTCATTGCCTCAAAGCAGCTTCACACAATCAAAAGAATTATTTAAGTTTGTATGGAATGTGAATGTGTATGAATCAAAATGTTCAGATAGTCCCTGGTGAGCAAGCCCGAGGGCGACAGTTGCAAGGAAAAACTCCCTGAGATGGTAATAGGAAGAAACCTTGAGAGGAACCAGACTCAACAGGTAACCCATCCTCATCTGGGTGAAACAGATAGCAGGAAATTATCTGCATTTATACAGTGTGTTAGGTGGCAGGCAGTTCAGCTATAATAGTTGATGCTAATTGATGTTAATATGGAGTCCAGGTAGTTATTGGAGACTCAGGTAGACTTAAACGGCTGAATTAAGTTAAATATACACAATAAATTAATAACTGCGTTTGCTTTACATTTGTGCACTCATGTGTAAATAGCTTTTTCAATGTCTATACTACTGTACCATATATTTGTGTCTAATACTGTTTTATTCATATTTAAAAGTACAATTGCAATTCACTTGCAATTGTACTTTTAAAATGTAACCTACATTTCTACAGTATAAGCATATTTAACTACTTCAGCAGTGAATGAGAAATTTGGTCTGGCTTTTAAATGAAGTCCTTATTTGATATAATGTTACTATTTAATTAACTATATTATTATGAATGCAATTCTTATTCTCTATATTCCTGTTAAATACAGTGCTTTAGAGCAAGGTTTCATGTCAAGAGATTCTGCGGAATCTCTTCTCATCTTTTATTCACGATAGGTGTGAATTTATGAAACTGGGAGCGCTGTTGGCAAATACTGTAGTTTTTTTAAATTTATTTAGACAAATTAAAAAGACAGGGCGGACGTCTCTGCCTAAAATTTATTTCCCCAGCAGAAAATAGATTAAATGGATAAAATTAAATCGGACTATACTTGGATTTGATACTTTTTGATTTTGATACTTTTCTTTTAATTTACTGTATGTATACAGTTGTATTATGCTTTCTCTGGTGAATAAATAAACCTGGTAGATTGTCTTAAAAGTCCTGAACAGTGGAGGACCGGAGCACCATGAAACATTCATTGAAATGCAATTCTTATGCACAGAAAAAAATAAACTACACAGCAAAAATGTTATGACTTGAATAAATCGGCTCACATCGGGGCGCGCTGTCGTGTTGCCAGCGTTTATCCACCAAGTAGCCTATATATTTTTGTTTGCTTCATTTCTGGGGGAGTACAGATGTCGCCCTTAAAACCCTGCGTGTTTTCCCGCGGTATGCCGCAATTTAGCGCGCGGCTTGCCGCGACTTGCCGGAGGCAACATTCGGGAATTTAAAATAAATGTGTTGTGCTTCACTGAATATCCGCCAGATGGCGCATAGAAGGACTTTATCTAAAAGCCGGTGGTCCGGGAAAGTCAGTTTCCCTATGTTTCCCCGGTGGCGCGCAGATTCAAATCATGACGTCACTCGCTACCTAACGCTGAGAAGGCGAACGAGGATTTTAACAGTTTTTCTCTCGTTTTAAAGTGTTTTTATTAACTTTTTGAATTAAACAAATAACCTATGAATAATAATCGAGTGTCTTTTCGCTTTTTTTTTGTATATTTGAAGATAATTCATACGTTTTAAGCCGCTGCAAAAGGCTGGTTTGCTGGGCGAGTACTGACATCACGACTACTTTTATTACACCTACATTTGTTTATTTGTATATGTATGTTATTAATATTAATTTTTTAGAGATTGTGTGTGCGTGCACGGAGAGTTTGTGTTGATAAGTGTATGTGGATAAGTTGATAAGTGTATCAGAAAGCATTAAAATGTTCATTTGAATTAAAATGACACACACACGTCTGTATATACAGTATATCAATTACATATATATCAATTTCATTAGTTCGTTCATTCTATTTGAAGCTTCGGATGTTTTTTTTTTTTTTTGGTTTGGTTAGATTAGTTCTGAACTCGCTTCCTTGAAACTATCGCTAAAACAATGTACTGAGCCCTCCTGAGGATATAAAGCTTTATTATTGTGTTTGAATAAATATTCAGATCTACCACAGCAGGTAATAAACTATGGTGTGTCATAACCGAAGCAAACACCACGATTATGCCTCGTTTCGTTCGACGGGAACGTGGTTCACTTGGCCGCGGTGTATTATAAACCTGTGGAATGTTTCACTGTTTATGTTCACATAAGAGGAACAAAAGCGAGTGAAATGTGGAAATGATGTGTGGCAACTCAGGACTAAACCAATGATTTCGGTAACTCCACTTAGTGTAACATCTGCATAGTGACACTGAACATCTTCACTTTTCCGTTTACCTCTGAAAAAAAAGCTGTATTTGTTTGTTTATATTTAGAGTTTTTATAACAGTAGAACAAGTACCCGCGCGCACGCACACACATAGACACACACACACACTCCCCTGAGCCCTCGGGAAACATCCAATCACCGTCGGTATACAAATGAGTCAAGACGCAGCCTAACGTGGTGTCGTGTCGGATTTCAGTGGTCACGGAGTGGGAAGACTTTGAAGAAGCTGCAGTGACAGTAAACAGCTGAACAACTTCACTTTTCCGTTTACCTCTGAGGAAAAAAGCTGTATTTTGTTTGTTTATATTTAGAATTTTTATAGTAGTATAAGAGAAAGTTATAGTTTGGTCTGTACTGTTGTTCGCACCCTTGTAGAGAATAAATAAATGAATAACACCTTCATATCCCCTCTCAAGAGTGTCATAGTCCATTGTTAGTTTTAATGATCTGGCTGAAACTAATTATCACTACATAAGTACCCTAACACCATTGATCATGAGTCTCAGCTGAACCTAATTCTATACTTGTAACAGAAAATGTAGATGCAGATTCCAAATGTGTATTTATATAATAGATAGATAGATAGATAGATAGATAGATGTGTGTGTGTGTGTGTGTGTGTGTGTGTGTGTGTGTGTGTGTGTGTAGGCTCTACGCAGTGGCAAGAGAGGGCAGCGCACCCTTAAATGTCTGCACATGTTAATATATTCCTAAAATGTATATATTACAAGTTGATAAACTGATCTGCGGTAGCGGAAAAATCAGCTGAAAATAGGACAGGCTACAGCGCACGCGCACACATACACACGCGCGCACACACACACACAGACACACCTCCCTTGAGCCCTGCGTCTGTCGGATTTCAGCGGTCACGTGGTGGAAAGACTTTGAAGCAGTTTATGTATGAATCTAAGCTTGAACTTATCAGCATTGTAAATATATAATACTTTTCAAATAAAATCGCTATTACTTTGACCCTGAAGTTTAGTTTAGCACACACAAAAAACAGAAAAGTCATTTCTGGTAAATCAACGGAATGTGTAGTTTATTTACAGTAATTCATTAAAAAATGAATATACATTGTACAGTACACGGTAAACACGGGAAAGATTACAAAATGAAAAAACAAACAGTGTCTACTTTATAAACAGCTTAGTATGTGCGTCGAGATGCTGAAATCCCTTGCATGTTTTTGCTTCCAAGTGGAGAGATATTTGACCGATAGCCTAGAACAAAAGATCTATAGGTGTGATCACAACCCCCTCCGACCGACCGTGCCATCAATCACTGACCACCTCAGAAGTTCCCTCCAATGTATGGCTGCAATACTTGTTTTGCAAGTATTTTTAACCCCATTCAAAGGCTTCAAAGGGGCAGTTATCGGCTATGACACGTTGAAGGAGAAGTTAGTAGTTCTCAAAAATAGTGTAAATGTCTGCAACAATCACTAACCATTAAAATGTTTTTTTTTTTTTGTAATTAAACACGAAAATATTAATTATATTTCCATATATACACACACATACACACACACACACACACACACACACACACACACAAGGGCGTAGGTTTGCTACCTATGACTCCAACTAATACCCCATCCCCCAATCCCCTTTTCCACCCACCAACCCCCAACCCCCTGCCCCATCCACCTACCAATCTCCCACCCCAACTATGTCCACTGAATACATGTTTTTCTTAATATGGTGCGAAATCACTTTACATTAATACTAGCAATGCTTCGATTTATATTAATCCACTCGAAATGCAATTCATTAAGTTAAATTAAGGAATAGTGTAAAGTTAAAGGAATGTTTCATAACTGACAAAAAGATAGTCTTTAATGAAATAAAAACTATTCTTTATTGAGCCCTAGTGCAAATGAAACATCTCAATCATCTGTATATATATAAAAGTAGATTACATCTAAACATGAACTACTAGGTAGAGTACCACACAACAGCTCAATGCCTATTGCTCCTATATGAAGGAGACAAAAACATGCCTTCGCCTCTCGTTAACAAAAATAAACTGCTGGCATATTTGTTTGACATCAATATTGTCCAGGCTGTTCTTTTTTTCTTCTGATAAACACTAAAGATGATATTTTGTAGAATGCTGAAAACCTGTAATCATTGATTTACATAGTTTTTGTTTTTCCTGCTACGGAAGTCAATGTTTTCAGCTTTTTTCCCCAATATCTTATTTTGTATTCAACAAAATAAAGAAAATCATTAAAGTTTGGAACCACTTAAGGAGTAAATAGTGAGTAAAGTTTTTTTGGGGGTGAACAATGGCTTTGACCCTAACTATTCCCCTCTGACTGCACTATTCAATTCAATTCAATTCAATTTTATTTATATAGCGCTTTTAACAATGGTCATTGTCTCAAAGCAGCTTCACAAAAATTAAAGAAATTTAACAAAAAAAAACTGTATATAGAATAATTATATATAAAATAATAAATAAATAAATAAAATTATAATAGAAAATAAATAAATAAAAACAAATAATAATAATAATTATAGAAAAGAAAATAATTGGAAGTGTGGATGTGTGAGAAAAATGTGCAGATAATAATGAGACGAATTAATGAAATTTCTCTGATGAGCAAGCCAAGGGTGACGGCGACGGTGGCAAGGAAAAACTCCCTGAGATGGCAATAGGAAGAAACCTTGAGAGGAACCAGACTCAACAGGGAACCCATCCTCATTTGGGCGATAACAGATAGAAATATAACATCTTGTGTGTTGTGCAGGTGAAAATTCAATATGACAGAAATTATTTAAATTGACATGAAGACCAGTTCAGCATAGGGACGAGTCAGTAGGTGCAGAGGGCAGATGAGGTCTGGATCACTGGAAGCACAGGAGCAGCATGTGTAGCTCCAACCATCATAAAGCTGAATCCAGCTGGAGCTGGTCCTTCTCTGGATGCCTCAGGAACCTCGCAGGGTCGGCCTTTGTCTACTGAAGCTGGCAAAATCTCCCGATGCCTCGGGATGGGTAGAGAAATACAGAACAGATGGGGAGAATTAGCGTAGTTGCCATTCGGTATAGGTGTACTGGAGTATGAGTACTGGGATGAATTATGTGTATGCCAGATTAAAAAGATGCGTCTTGAGTCTACTTTTGAACTGAGAAACCGTGTCTGCTCCCCGAACACTGTTTGGAAGGCTATTCCAAAGCTTTGGAGCTAAATATGAAAAAGCCCTACCCCCTTTTGTAGATTTTGAAATTCTGGGAACTACCAGAAGTCCGGAGTTTTGTGATCTTAAGGCGCGTGGTGGATTGTAGCGTATCAGAAGACTGGTTAGGTATGTGGGAGCTAAACCATTTAAGGCCTTGTATGTAAGTAATACTATTTTGTAATTTATTCTAAACTGAACAGGTAGCCAGTGCAGGGATGATAATATTGGGGTTATATGATCATATTTTCTGGATCTAGTGAGAACCCTGGCAGCTGCATTTTGGATTAACACTAGGACCGGACAGCATTGCCACCTGATGAAATAGCGTGACAAAAAAGTGAAATGTCAGTTCAAAACTTTTGCCAAAAACACTAATGAATCACTTACATCCACAGCCTATCACTCCTCATAATGCTAAATATTAGTATAATCAACATGTATAATACACGCACACATAAACATTATATGTTATATACTGTATAATCAACATTCAGATTGACCTCCTGTGAACTCGCCTCTTCACCTGAACTACAACATGGCTGATCTGCTTCTGTCCCCTAATTGAAAAACATTGAGGGATTCCTTATGAGCATGTACAGAGAATGCCTCAGCCTATTATTGGTAACAATGTTAAATCTCAGGACAACTACAGTGGCTTGCAAAAGTATTCGCCCCCCGTGAACTTTTCCACATTTTGTCACATTACAGCCACAAACATGAATCAATTTTATTGGAATTCCACGTGAAAGACCAATACAAAGTGGTGTACACGCGAGAAGTGGAACGAAAATCATACATGATTTCAAAAATTTTTTTTTTTACAAATAAATAACTGAAAAGTGGGGTGTGTGTAATTATTCAGCCACCTTTGGTCTGAGTGCAGTCAGTTGGCCATAGACATTGCCTGATGAGTGCTAATGACTAGAGAGCACCTGTGTGTAATCTACACTCTCTCCATCGCTGTCTGATATACAGCACAGGTGTTTAGGTTCTGTTACCTGACAAAACAGGATAAACACATGCCATTTAAACAGCAATCATTTTATTTCACTTTTTCTGAGTCTTAGTGTGCAAACCTCGAATCAAATCATTAATGTTCGCCATGTAAGTGAATGCATTTTAAAAACTATTTTTCTGAAGTGGATTGTCTATTGGTGTCAACAAAATTCTAGCCATATGGCAATATTAGTATATTAGTTTATCAATTTCTTTCACAATACTGATTTCTGACAAACAGTCACTAGATTAGGAGACTGACAGGGATCATATTTATACTTTTACATTTAGCTGTTTAATCTGCTGTTAGTTTTACATCCGTATTCACAGACTATATCCTGGCCAGCTGTACTGAATGTGAGTCCACTGCATTTGGCGCTGCTTGTGTCTGAACGCAGCCAATCGTCTATCACATGATGGCAGGGAAAGGCACAGCCAATCAAAATGTTCATATGTGTTTTGGGGGCGGGAGGACTCAAGGAGAGAACGTGATTTATCCCTTTCTGCGTGTCTAGGTTAATGTTGACAGAACGATTTAAAAAAAAGTGGATTAAATTATTGGTGGGGACATTTCAATGGTCGGAGGATATTGGTGGGGACACATCCCCTCCGTCCACCCTAAATCTACGCCCCTGTATATATATAATTTAAAACTATTTATTCATTTGTCTTTTATTTACTTACTTACTAGCGAATGCTTTTTTAGGGCTCTAAAAACTACGGCAGTATGAGTGACAATGGAATAGGACGTGTGAGTTGCACCGGTCACACACACACACACACAATAAATATATATATATATATATATATATATATATATATATATATATATATATATATAATTAAATTCTTAAAACATCGTGTTCACCCATGCACTGAAAAAGAGAACTTGTAAGATTTACTTGATAAAATCCTCATAACAATTTGGACACAGATTTTAAGTAAATTTTATTGCTCCAATATTAAGGCCGAATCCCAACCCTTCCCCCTACCCTTCCATTTGACGCGTTCACGTGCAGGGGTAGTGGTGTCTCATTTCTCTTTTGGTTGGAGGTGTAGGGGGAGGGGGGAAGGGCCAGATAGCCCTCCAAACGAAGATTTTTCAGGACCTCACTTCAAACGAAGGGCTAAGCGAAGTTTTCAACATGGCTGCTCACTCGAGCAAACAGACCCATAAATGTTAAGTCATTTTTGCCATTAATAAAGATTTTTATGACAAGTTTTCATTATATGTATATTACCTTTAGTCTTGTGTTTGTGTTTATGGTGATGTTCTGTAAAGAAACGTTTGCAAAAAAAATCGCTAAAGTTTGCTAGCGGATAGCACATATTGCACAATATTACAAATATATATTTTTATGTCACATACACTTTACTGCATGCTACAAACAAATATGAAAGTTCAGTAGCACGGCATTTTGCTGAGCATTTGATAACGCATTGTTTGTTTTGCTTACGGCCATACACTATTGTTTTGCTTACACTATTCTTACTTATTGCAACGTGACCACAGTTTTGTAATTTATATTCTGTATATGGACGGCTGAGGAAACCCGAAGACTCATCCGTGTTCGTGGTGAAAATGAGCAACTTTTTAAAATCGAAATACGGCGCAAAAAACCTTTGGGAGTGAGTAATCTCTCTTATTGGAATGTGTGATAAACATCGGCGCATGTCCTCTGACGTAACATTAGGAACCAGCGACAACGTATGATGACGTATAACAGTGTTGTCCCATTTCTTAGGGGAAATATTTATACCCTTCCCCTTTCTACTTCGTTTCAAGGGACAAGGGGAAGAAAATAGAATTGTGATTCAGCCTAAGTAAAACTCACCCGTAATTGTCAGGTAAAATTTACTTAATTAAATTAACAATAAAAGAAATCAAGTAAAAGTTACATAATTATATTTAATGCACAAATTAGATTTATTTAAAATAATCAAGTAAAGTTGCAGGAACCTTAATTTTATGAAATTACTATCATTTTGTTTTGTGAGATTTTCCCTTAACTTGGTTTTATCAATTTATATTACTCCCTATAATGTAAACATTGCTAATTTATGTTTTGGAAAGAAACTAAAGTAATTATTTCATCTATATCTTTCATAAATCACACAACTAAAATATAATTAAACAGTTTATTCCCCAACATTACCAAATATTTGTGACATTCACAGTCTAGATCCAAGTTGTCTTTTTAATAAAAGTGCATTCAGCTAAATTTTGCATCCATAGAAAAAAATTGTGTAAAATAATAAATAAATAAAATACAGCATTTATTTAGAAATAAAATACAGCAGAAAATACATTAAACAAACTGTAGAATAAACGTTAAAACGTAATAGCACTCGGAAGCAGTGAAGTTGCAACATTCAAATCAGCACTCTGGACTAGTGCACGCATTAAAACATTAAGCTGAACATGGAAACACAACATGTAAAGACTTGTAGTCAAGCCAAATCAAATGTTTTAAGATAACTTCATCTTTAAAGCTTGCACTTTTGGTGATAGCTTAATCCCATCAAGTTCTAGAAGAACTTTCTGAAAATAGCTCAAATGTGTAGCGCAGTGCTCGGAGCTATTGCCACATTCTTGCAAAATTTCCTCTCCTTCAAGGATTATGGATACACCAACTGGTCCTTCCCCTTCAACAGCACAGACGACAAGGATTTTAAGAAGGTTCATACTGGCATCACTTCGTCTGTCCCCCTGCATAAAATGTACAAGAAAATAAATAATTTATTTTGAGAAACAAAAAAAAAATCTGAATTGCTTCAACCTGTGCTGACTTCATTTCACAGAGAAAAAAAAAATAATACAAATAATTGATAATAAAAAATGACCATCACTTCATATACTTCAGATTGTTAAACTTGGGTTAAATTGCTTTAGCAATAATCTTGCATCACTAAAACATTGTAAAACATGGCATGAGATGGCTACACTCCATAGATTACTCTGCACCTTTACAGTGTCAGGAAATCCTATGATGAATGCTGAGTTTGTATTTAAAGGGTTAGTCCAAACATGAAAATTCGTTCAATAATTACTCAGATTTATATATTCATTTGCATTTATATGCTTCTGTCCAATACAACAAACACTATATTCAAGGTATTAATAAATTGTATAATTAATAAGAAAACAATGCTTTACCAGGCAATCATCAAAGAGATCCTCTTCAGATTCACGTCTCATCTTTACGCTTTGTTTCTGTGAAAATATTTACATTGTATCATTACATAATCTTTTATTCGTACAACTACATTTAGGCATTTCTTCATCTTTTGTAAGTTTGCCTTTATCCAAAGCAAATTACAAAAGAGGAAGGCATCAAGCATGTCAAGCAGTGCTACTAACACAAAGTTTCTGACACCGTTAGAAAAATACAAGATAGATCAGAGAGGGATTAAGGAAAAAGTAAGAAGCAAGAATCATGTGTGGAAAGATTAAGCATGCAGGGTCACAGGATGACTCGACTTATTTTTATTGTCTGCAATGCGATTTAGACAAATTACAACTGCGGTCAAGCCAGCCGCGATTGATTTTAGTGTGCGCACATATTACAGTGATTACGTAATAATCACTTATTATTAAGTTATAGCTTATAGTTAATAACTTAATTATTAATTAAGTTATTATTAATTACCGTAATAATACGGTAGTTTCAGGACCGACACAGAGACAACGCGCTTTCAGATCGCTTTTCATTTAGACGCCCAGGACTGAGAGATAATACAACATGCTCGTCAATTTTTACTTGCTTATTTATTTGCATTTCTGCTTTAATATCCGTGTTATTTATTGGTGACTTTGACGGTTGTCTGTTACAATATTTTTCTTAAATATTCACCATTCAAATAATTGTTTTATGTAGATAAGTTACAGCAGAATTCGTAGAAAACAGACAAAATAATTATTTAGTCTTTCTAAATACCAGAATTGATTTTTATTTTGTTTTACTGTTCAAAAGTAGCAGTTATTCTTCAATGAATGTTTTCTATAATGAGGATTAACGTCTGCTTTGGAAGAGAGGTCAAATAAACAAATGTTCACAATGGGGAAAAAAAGTTAAATAAAATGCCTTTATTTCACTTCAGAGACCTATGAAAAAATAAATTCTAGTAAGTATAAAACGCCATGGTCAGTTTTTATCCCATATAATGTACACACATTATATGATAAAAAAAAAAGTAGAAAAAAACAATGATCAGTTCTTATTCAGGACGTCCCATACTATATACACACCACATATGAAACTATTTTACTGCAGCATTTTTGAGATATTGGACATTATTACACTTTAAAGGGGTATAAAGACCCCATTTCTAATAAGTAGAAAAAAACAATGATCAGTTCTTATTCAGGACGTCCCATACTATATACACACCACATATGAAACTATTTTACTGCAGCATTTTTGAGATATTGGACATTATTACACTTTAAAGGGGTATAAAGACCCCATTTCTAATAAGTAGAAAAAAACAATGATCAGTTCTTATTCAGGACGTCCCATACTATATACACACCACATATGAAACTATTTTACTGCAGCATTTTTGAGATATTGGACATTATTACACTTTAAAGGGGTATAAAGACCCCATTTCTAATAAGTAGAAAAAAACAATGATCAGTTCTTATTCAGGACGTCCCATACTATATACACACCACATATGAAACTATTTTACTGCAGCATTTTTGAGATATTGGACATTATTACACTTTAAAGGGGTATAAAGACCCCATTTCTAATAAGTAGAAAAAAACAATGATCAGTTCTTATTCAGGACGTCCCATACTATATACACACCACATATGAAACTATTTTACTGCAGCATTTTTGAGCTATTGGACATTATTACACTTTAAAGGGCTATAAAGACCCCATTTCTAATAAGTAGAAAAAAACAATGATCAGTTCTTATTCAGGACGTCCCATACTATATACACACCACATATGAAACTATTTTACTGTAGCATTTTTGAGATATTGGACATTATTACACTTTAAAGGGGTATAAAGACCCCATTTCTAATAAGTAGAAAAAAACAATGATCAGTTCTTATTCAGGACGTCCCATACTATATACACACCACATATGAAACTATTTTACTGCAGCATTTTTGAGATATTGGACATTATTACATTTTAAAGGGGTATAAAGACCCCATTTCTAATAAGTAGAAAAAAACAATGATCAGTTCTTATTCAGGACGTCCCATACTATATACACACCACATATGAAACTATTTTACTGCAGCATTTTTCAGATATGGGGCATTATTACATTTTAAAGGGGTATAAAGACCCCATTTCTAATAAGTAGAAAAAAACAATGATCAGTTCTTATTCAGGACGTCCCATACTATATACACACCACATATGAAACTATTTTACTGCAGGATTTTTCAGATATGGGGCATTCTCTCTGTGTTGTTCATGAAACTACCGTAATCACTGTAATATGCGCGCGCACTAAAATCAATCGCGGCTGGCTTGACCGTGTTTTTCTGAACCGCGGCTGGCTTTACCGCAGTAAATTAGAGCTGCTGTCAATACTGTATGAACATATGTACAGGTTCTTTACTCGTAACTCATTAATAAAGTTCGGCTTCAGAAAAAAAAAACGTTTATTGCTAGTGCTCTTTTACCATTTAATGCTTTAACACACACGACTCAGTTTGTTCAGAAATGGCATCTAACTGGCGAGCCTTTGTCTGAACACGCCGTTTTCACTCGGGGTGGGGGTAAGAAACACACATCTCGGGTGTATTAATCCGCGTGCTCGGTTCGTTATTATTTTATTTATTTATTTATTTACCACAGGACCCATGGGGGCTCCGTAGGTTCAGGTTTTTACACGAAAACGGTGTTTTGTGAATCTCCACACTATTAAAAACTGAAATTGCTAATTGTACGTCCTGAGATTAAGATGAACATTAATTGGGAGTCATGAAAGCGAGAATCACATCCAAAAAAGAAAGCTAAACTTACCTCGAACACGACAAACTCCAGCTGCAGCCACGCCGTGTTGTAACCTCCGTGATGATCCACAACCGACTGATCCACACCGCGGGCACAGCGTCTCCAAACACGCATGCGCAGTTTAATTTGCACACATTTTCGGCTTCAGTAGACACACAATACTTCAGACTGAAACACGACTGCCCCCTACAGGTAATGAAGGGCATGTTCACAGCTTCCCGCACGCAGCCGCGGAAAGCCGCGGCAAGTCACTGGATCCCTTTTCTCGAAACGCGGGTTTTTAATGGCGACATCTGTATGTCTGCATTTTTCATCGATAAATTGCACGTGTTTATCAGCCTTTTGATCAAAATGTTGCCTTTTGTAAAGTGAAAGTGCGATTTTAATTGAATTTTGGATTACTTTTAAAGCACGATTTAGGATATCTCATTTCATTGTTATGAACAGAATTTATAAATTACACTCGAAATATATCAAATCCAAATATGAAGATGAACTCTAGAGTAGAGCTCTGATTAGACTACGTAAGAAATAAACAAAGGGCTCAACATCCCAGAGTCCAAACCTCATTTAAATTACATTTTAAATTAACAAATATTTTAAGTAAACAACAGTAGCACACGTTTAAAAAAATTTATATTTTGACTATAAAAAAAATAATTCTGCATCTATTTTAGGTGTGCCAGATGTTTCTATATTGCTCTTTGCCAGGGTATATTGTTAAGTGACAAACCCATAAATTTCCATTTACTGTAAAACAGGTATGAATAAGCCAAGATGCATGTTTCTTATCCCCACCCCCGTGAAAACGGCAAATTCAGGGAAATGCTCGCCCACGAGAGGTTGTGCAAGGACTGCTGAGCTTCTACAGATTCTAAAATTGACATTGTTACTGTTTTTTAATCTCTGCAATGGAAGAGTCTGACAAGTTCTTCACCATAACCTGTGTTGTATTGATTTTAATCACTCTATACACAACCTATGATTTCTTTATGCTATTTTACAAATGGAATATTTTTATGTTACACTCTAAAAACTGCTGGGTTAAATGTTTAGGTGCAGTTTTTTTTTTATTTGACCCAACCAGTGGGTTGACACATTTCATTTGATTTAGTAGATAGAACCATTTTGTTTTTGAAAAAGTCCAAAAATGTACACAACTTCACATAATGTAAATACAGTGGATTGCCTGATAGAAATACCCCAAATGAAATTAATCCGCTCTTTCAACCACTGCAGAGATAGTTAACCAGTGGAAGTTTTCAGAAGTTTGTTTCGGGGTGAGGCTGCGTTGGGCGGGTACATGAGCTCAGAGCGCCTGGGGATTGTCTGGAGCTCAAATCTCAGAAAACGTTGTGTTTTGAAACCAGCGGAAATTGCAGTGTTTCTAGATAAAACATAATATACCTCTCCATAAATAAAAATGAATAGGAAGCACACTTTAAAGTACACTGCAGCATGGACAGCAGCAATCGGCACTCCACTGCTCTTCCTGTGATATCCCGAATGCGAAGACCTGAATTTGTTCGACTTGAATTTTGTTACCTGAATTTTGTCGACCTGAATTTGTAAGATTGAAAAATAATGAAGATTGTATTTTTAACACTTGAAAATATTTTTGAACTGCAATTTAGTAACTTGAATATTTTTGCATTGAATTTTGAATTAAATGAATTAAATGCTTGAATTACATTTTCACTTGAAATATACAACCACAATTGCAGTGGCAAAAATTAATGCTCTAAGGATTTTTTTCAGTTCAGATCAAATTGCAACGAAGGAAAATTCAAATATTTTTCTTGCAACACGTTTTTTTCAGTTCATGTAATTCAACCTGCTATTTTGCTTTGAGGAATTTTGGCAATATAATACAAAACTTCCATACAAAACTCATTTGTTTAGCTGCACATTTATTGAATGAGCACTTTGCTATGTCCAAAGTGACTGCACTGTATTTTATGTATAACATTTTCTATTGTTAACTGTTTTATATTTATTTTAAACAAATGCTAAATTGTTTTAAAAGTTTTATTGCCATGATTATTTTCTATTTCATTTTATAATTATTTGATCTGTTTTATGTAAAGCAGTTTGAATTGCCATTATGTATGAAATGTGCCATATAAATGAACTTGCCTTGTCTTATCACAGCAAGTCTTCCAGGTCCTGAAGCAGCAAAACAGCAGACCATCACACTACCACCACCATATTTTACTATTGGTGTGATGTTATTTTTCTGAAATGCAGTGTTACTTTTACGCCACACATAATGGAACACACACCATCCAAAAAGTTAAACTTTTGACTCGTCAGTCCACAGAGTATTTTACCAAAAGTCTTGGGTATCATCCAGATGTTTTCTGGCAAAACTGACACAAGCCTTTATGTTCTTTTTGCTCAGCATTGGTTTTCATCTTGGAACTACCATTTTTGCCCAGTTTTTTGCATTTTCTGCAGTTCTTTGGATGTTATGGTGTCTTTTGTAACCTCTTGAATGAGTTGTTCCTGCGCTCTTGGGGTAATTTTGGGAAGGTTCTCCACTGTATTTGCCATTTGTAGATAATAAAGCTGTAAAGGCTTTGTGGAGATAACGCCCCACAAAACATCTGCAGCCAACCTCGATGGGCATGCATCTCGCATTCCAGCCCTATGCTCGGCAGTCTGTGACCAGCTGTTCATATTTGGTCATCTTTCTGTCATGGGCTTCTCCCAAGCGGTCCTCCCATGGCACGGTCATATCTGGCCTCATAGTTGTTCTGACGATGTGCTGGGGGAATTTTAGCTGCTTCTCCAAATCCACAGCGAGTTTCAAATTTAAATTCAAGTTCAAATTTATTAGTCACATACACAGTCATACACAGTATAATATGCAGTGAAATGCTTTATACGACCGCCAGTGACCTTAAAAAAAGAAAATAAAAGCTTGTACGTAAAATAAATAATCAATAAAAAGGAAAGACTAAAGAAATATTTTTAACTAGTAAAATTAACTGTACAATAAGGGCATAATAAAATATTGCAAAAATATAGAAATATAGGGTAGATAGAGTATATATGTATATAGAATTAAAGTGTCAGTGGTTGTGCAAATATGCATGAAAGGTGACATGTGCAATTGTCCAGATGTATGAGTATTTAGTGCAAGTGTGTATGAATGTGTCCATGATTGTCCAGTCAGTGTTGTGAGCTTAAAAGATGTTATTAGTCCTGTGTGGAGGTGTGATTGAGAGACCTTATCGCCTGCGGGAAGAAGCTCCTCCTCAGCCTCTCTGTGTTGGCCTTTAGGGAGCGGAATCTCTTCCCAAACCGCAACAAAGAGAACAGTCCATTACTGGGGTGACTGAGGTCCTTCATGATCTTCCTGGCCTTAGTCCAGCACCGCTTGCTGTAGATGGAGTGCAGGTCAGGGAGCTCAGTGCGGATGATGCGCTCGGCTGATCGCACCACCCTCTGTAGAGCTCGTCTGTCCTGCATGGTGCTGTTCCCGAACCAGCTCGTGATGTTTCCCATCAGGATGCTCTCTATGGTGCAGGAGTAGAAGTTCCTGAGCACCTAGGAGGGCAGTCTAAAGTCTCTCAAGCGTCTGAGGTGGTAGAGACGCTGCCGGGCTTTTTTCACCACGGTGTTGATGTGACAGGACCATGACAGGTCCTGCGTGATGTGAACACCGAGGTATCTGAAGCTGTCCACTCTCTCCACTGGGCTCCTGTTGATGACGGGGGTCTGGTAGTTCCTCTCCTGCTTTGTACTAAAGTCCACTATCAGCTCCTTTGTCTTACTGACGTTCAGGAGGAGATTGTTCCTCTGGCACCAGTTCTCCAGATTTCCAATCTCCTCTAGGTAGTCCGACTCATCATTGTTGGTGATCAGTCCGACCACGACGGTGTCGTCAGCAAACTTGATGATGGAGGTGGAGTTGGTAGTGGCCACGCAGTCGTGGGTGTACAAAGAGTACAGCAGGGGTCTCAGAACACAACCCTAGGGGGCTCCAGTGCTGAGAGTGAGTGTGGCTGAGACATGTCCGCCCATCCTTACTGCCTGTGGTCTGCCAGTCAGAAAATTGGAGATCCACTGACATATAGATGAGCTAAGTCCCAGGTGCTCCAGCTTGGTGGTGAGTGTGGAGGGAATTATGGTATTAAAAGCGGAGCTGTAGTCGATGAAGAGCATTTTAACATAATTCCCTTTCCTAGTGTCCAGGTGAGTGAGTGATGTGTGGAGGAGATGAGAGATTGCATCGTCTGTGGAGCGGTTCTGACGGTATGCAAACTGTAGTGGGTCCAGTGTGTCGGGTAGTGAAGAAATGATGAAGTCTCTGACAAGGCGTTCAAAGCACTTCATCACTACTGAGGTGAGGGCTACAGGGCGATAGTCATTGAGGGAAGCAGGATGTCGTTTCTTCGGGACAGGAACAATGATGGACTCTTTGAAGCATGTGGGGATCACCGACTGAGATAAAGAGATGTTGAATATCTCAGTGAACACAGGTGCTAGCTGGTCTGCGCAGGCTCTGAGGATACGGCCTGATATGCCGTCTGGTCCTGCTGCTTTCCTGGTGTTCACTCTCTTGAAGGCTCTCCTCACGTCGTGCTCGGAGATGATGAGCGCGTTCCCGGTGCTGCCTATGTCTTCCTGTCTGCAGACGTTAGCGCCGCTAGCATTAGCGCCGTTAGCATTAGCGCCGTTAGTATTAGCATCGCTAGCGTCTTTAGCTGCAGCCTCGAAGCGAGCATAGAAGGTGTTGAGCTCGTCTGCCAGAGTCGCGTCCGCGTTCGTCATACCGGATGCTGGTGCTTTATAGTCCGTTATTGTTCTTAGTCCCTGCCACAGGCTCCTAGAGTCACTCTGTTGAAGCTGTGACTCTAGTTTTCTCCTGTAGCGCTGCTTCGCCTCTTTCACCGCCTTCCGGACATTGTATGATGCAGCCTTGTACGGTTCCATGTCCCCCGACGCAAGTCCCGTGTTGTAGGCAGTGGTGCGAGATCTCAGAGCATCGCGGATGGTTTTATCCACCCACGGCTTCTGGTTGGGAAACGTTCTGATAGTCTTTTTCTCCACCGTATCATCCACTAGACGACCACCAGTCATTGGCCGATGCCAGGATCCCTGCTGGTGCCTTCCTCCCTGCTTGTGGCTGTTTTCCTACCCTAACAAATGCAATTGAGCGAGTGGTATTGCTCCCTCGGGCGCGTTTACTGATCTCTTTGCTGATGGTGTCTGCAATAGCTTTCAGCACCTGGTTGTGACGCTGGAAGTGTAACGACCCTGGCCGAGCGCTGTTGGGCAGGAGCTCAGAATGTGCTCCAGCGTCCAACGAGCTGGGTACAAATGGCAAGTTGGTATGTCAACTTTTACCCAGATGCAGAGGTTTGCTGGACTAGGCAGGACGTCATACACTGCTCGAATACAATTACGTTAAATACATTAACTTGTTAAAAAATATGTAGAAATATGGAGATTTAGGATGAGCAATACTGTTCTAAACCATGTTTGACTCGCATGTTCTTCAGGGCAGGTTTGATAACAATCACATCCATGTTTCATAGTGAACAATAAATATACGTTTACATAACACTTACAGTATAAGACCTTGTATTACACATACACACACACACTATATGATTTGTTCTTATAGACTTATCTTCAGGAAGTGTTTTCCATCTTTAATATGCATTACACAGATGCTCAGAGTGTATAAAAGTTATACATTAGACAATACAGGAGGCCGTTTTACCAGTGTAGACCCACAAGGGCGTTTACCTTCAGAGTTGACATTAACCATCAAGCTTGAGAAGTGTCCTATTTCCACGACTCTGTTAAACATGTGATAGTCTTCAGCCCTCCCTGACTGGTAGTGGTAGCCTTGTTGGGAGAGTGCCTTACTGACGGGTGGGAATTGGGCACAACAATTGGGAGAAACCCCAAAACAAATAAAGAAAGTGTGATGCATTAAGAGTGCATGATTTGTATGAGTAATTTTCTGGTGAACAAACCATATATTGTGTGTGTGATATGTGTCCTTATACTGTAAATGTTAACTAGACTTGTATAATATTTATATCAGCACCTTGTTCACCATGGACTAAAATTAATTCCGATACTGGTATCGGAAATGCTGCCGATACCACAAAAAAAGCTGGCATCGGAATCGGCGAGTATTTGAGTCCACGTATTGATCCGATACCATTTTCCTCAACATAACCTATTTATGCCCGCTAGCTTTGCTAGCTTAGCTTACTTACAGAGTGTCACGGCATGCGCCTGTGATGGGCGTGCGCCCAAATTGATATTGCTCCTCACTCACTAGTTAGGCACCCCCCCCCCCCTTTAGGTATGTGAAGTAGCAGGGCCGCAGAATCAGGCAACGGCCCATGAGCTATCGGCGCTAATGATCCCGGCGCTATAAAACACAGCGGGGTGTGGAGCTCGGGGTCTGACTGTTGGGAAGCTGGACTTTGCTATGCGGTGGATTTTATGAGAGACAGTGGCACAAGAGCGGGGCGATGTGATGCGCCCCAGAGACTTTAAAAAGGGGGGCGCCATTGATCTCCGCGAGAGGAGCGCGTGAACGAGATGCGCGAGCTCCCGCGGCACCTTCACTTCCGCGTCGAGCCCGCCTTCGCATCCCTCCTGCAGAAGTGGAAAAGGCTGCAGAGAGCCTTTAACTCTTTCCTTACCCATTTTTCTAAATAAATTACCCTTTTTCCTGTAAGACCTTGCCTCGTGTCTGTGTTTCATGGTGTCTCCCGTGCACTTAGGGTCAAACCCGTTACGCAGGGCTAGTAGTATTTTACTTAAAAAAAGAAATTATATATATATATATATATATATATATATATATATATATAGTGTGTATATATATGTACACACACAGTATATATACACTGTACAGATACACACTCAGGTATCGGATCGGTACTCGGTATCGGCCGATACCCTGAGCCCAAGTATCGGAATCGGTATCGGGAGGGGAAAAATGGTATCAGAAAATCTCTAATTAATATCACATGGTACTGTACAAAAGTCATCCTCGCTCTACAGCATTTATGTACATGGCTTTTGCACAGCACTGTACATTTTTATTTACTGTAAATATGGCATGCTAAATCTATAGAATCTGATTAACCTGATTTTACACTTCATCAGTTTTATAATTCAGGACTTTTTACTTAGCAATAAATTATTAGTCAGTAATATTGTTTAGTAAAGACGAGTTTTGATTCTCCTCAAAAGGAACACTTTACACCTAACATTAGTAAAACTTGGTTTAAATTCATGATTTTGTTTGTTTTTCACCCTGATTCAGACTTTTACTTCAGTAATACTACTGCAGTAATATAAATCTATAGTTTTATATAAATGGCTAGTGTTATTAAACAAAGGTTATGGAGAAACAAGTTTATTGTCCCTGTATAGTGAAATATAAGTCTGTTAGAGAAATATTTTGTAGACTCACCATCTTTAAATAAATAATAACCCAGGATGTAAATGTGTTGATGAAGTGTGTGTCATTGTGTCTCTGCAGGTTGTGTCAGTGTGGTGTCTCAGATGAAGGCTGTGCTGCTCTGACTTCAGCTCTGAGATCAAACCCCTCACACCTGAGAAAACTGGATCTGTCTGTGAATAATCTAGGAGACTCAGGAGTGAAGTGTCTCTCTGCTGTACTGGAGAATCCTGACTGTAAACTGGAGAAACTGAAGTAAGATGATCTCTCTGAGAATCACATAACCTGGTCCTCAGTAAGACACCTCCAAATGACTCTACTTTTACATCTTTGAAATGGCTTTTTGTTGCTTTTATTACTTTATATAAAACAATCCCACTATTCAGGTTTATCCGCCCTGTAGGGTCCATACAATTTTCCTGAAAAACAAAAGAAATGTGTTAGAACTCCTCTAGCTCGGGTCTCAGGTCCACCCAGAGAAGCATGTTGAATTTTCACTGAGTGAAGCAGAAAGTTTATATCCAGCTTGCACAAAACACGTGTGCGTGAATTCGTGCGTGTGTGCGTGCCTGCATGACAGTTAAACATTTAAATGTTTTATCACTGAAGGACAATTCCGACCTGGTTGTCTGAGAATGATGAGGTGTGGATCCTAAAGCTGTGTTACTACAGAGCAAACCCACACCTGCTGTCACACACACCTGCTGCTGCCATATCGTTAGACAAACAGAGCAAAACGGGCATTGTCTTCGTTTACGAGCACCGAGTATCATGTATCACGCATGCTATTCTTGATTTTGACGCAGAGTGTCACGTGATCACAACTGAGCCAACGGTTTTTCTCTCTCTTGCGCTGCGAATTGTAGGTAATCGTCTCCCCTGCTGGGTCTTAGCGTGCGTCTCTTACTGGTATAATCAACATCCGTGTGCGCATGTACTGTTTACTATAACACTGTGACCCCGTGTGTGTGTAAAACATATTTTATTTTGTGGCAGAAGCGCGTGTGTACAGCGTGTGTACCGTTTCTCATAACACACGTGTGGTTGCGCGAGTAAGGCAAAAGAAATTCTCAATACAGAGGTTAAAAAAACATTTTCTTCCTCAGCTCATCGCTGTGTGTGGGTGTGCGTGAGCGCAACCCGATACCGTGCCGGCCATGCGCACGCGCACACACAGCCATTGTGCTGTGACACACACAGAGGTAAGATGCGGGTTCATTTGTTTGTTTGTTTTACTTTACAGCAGTGATTCTGTTAGTTTGCGCTCACACGAGTGTCATTAGCGATGTTTAAGACGTTGATTTATGACATCTGTTTACGGAAGTGTAGTCCAGTGCGGGAGATGCATTGTGGGTAGATGCATTGTGGGTAATGCAGTCTGGTGTGTGAACGCTAGGATATAGAGCCTGAGATTTGTTCTTCAGTAGTTTTTTTTGTTGGATTTAAGTGCAGCATCCACCCGAAAGTTTGTACTATAGCCCAACAATGCAGCAAATAAAAGAACGGGCATCGAGCAGTTCGTCCATCTTATCGTTACACGAGCATGAATTAACAGGCTGTTATGCTGTCGCGAGCAACATTAAAATAAAGCGGAGAAGCTTTAATAATTTAGGAGAGAACAACAGTCTTTCTGTTAATGTGTGTTATCAGACGAGAGGAGAAAGTTTTACTGTGTAAGATGAGAAGGGGGAGACAGGAGGGGCTGAACGCAAGAGTCTCCACTTACTCTAGCCTCACACACACACACACACACACACACACATCTGTCGGGATTAATTTTTAACTTTTTTAAAGGTAAAGTGCAGGTTAAGTTGTTTTTTGTTTTTACTTTATAATTTGTATTAATTATTTTTATGTATTTTTTGGGGGGCTGTAAAACGAATAATTTAAGTTTCCATTATTTCCTATGGGAAAATTAAATTTGGTTTACGTGTGTTTTGGACTACGAGCCAACTTCCGGAACGAATTATGTTCGTAATCCGAGGTTCCACTGTAGTGAGAAAAAAACTCAAAAGCCAAACTAAAACTTGCTGAGTATTGAAGCGGCCCTACTGCTTACCCACTCCTATTAACTGTTATATACTTCAGAGTTTTTATCCAACTAAGCACTCATGCTACCGTGTACAAGTCACGGCCAGAGTGGGGACAAGACAGATATGGTTAAGAGTGTTTAGCTCACTAGCTCCGGTACACCTAACCCTGCTTGTGTCCCTCGTGGAATGCCTCACATTGTATTCCTGTCACAGAAATAACCTGCAGATTAACTCTTACCCAAGAGTGAATACTGAACTTGTCTAAACCCAGGGAACACTCAGTCAGATTCTCTCAGTAATTTTCAGAGGGCACAAACACTATTCTTAAAAAAATACCCTGACTTCACAAAACTCTATATTATTCAGTTTCTCGGGTAGTGCAGCCTTTGTCATAGCGAAGTTAATATTATTTCCGAAGCTTTAGCGTCTTTTTGAGGGAAAGAGTGACATTGCGAGTTTGTGACACTGACTGTAACTCCAGACTTGGTAAACAGATGATTAAGTTACCTAAAGTCACATCTGACCGCTGCCGGTGCTGCCAGTGATCTTCAAAACAGGCGATAAAAAAATAAATAATAAACTGGAAACTAAATTGTAAACTAACCCAAACAAATTTTATTAAAAAAAAAAGTCACCACTTACCCTTAATAAAATGTCCATTAAACTGTCATCTTCATCTCCATATTGCAGTTTGCTATCGTCAGTCCGGTGGGGGGGTGAGGAGTGTTAAAATTATGTGATTGCTACTTAGCAGTTAACACTAGAAGCGCCGCGCCAGTGTCACCTACTTATAACGTGGTTCAGCGGTCGTTTGACCGCCTATTGTTTTGAATGGGAAGCTGTTGCTGATACACAATGATCGCTAGATGGCGCCTTCACTCACTTCACAAGATAAACTTGCACTTGGACAATGCACCATTCATTCCCACGTGGATAATCAGCGGTATTTTTTTTTTTATATTCAACTGAGAAAACCTACTACAGAATCTTTAAGGGGACAACGGAAGAGAAAAAAATGGCAGAAGAAAAAAAACAAGTCATATTTTGCATTATAACCCAAAGTTTTTGGCATTACTTTTTTCTGCCGTTTTTTCTCCTCCTTTGTCCATTTAGGGGCTTCATATTATAACAAAAAGGAAAGCTGTACTTAATTTTATATCGTTTTGAGAAAATCCATTAGTTCGTTCATTTTATTTGAAGCTTCTGAAACTTCTGATGTTTTTTTTTTTTGGTTAGATTAGTTCTGAACTCGCTTCCGTGAAACTATTGCTAAAACAATGTAATGAGCCCTCCTGAGGATATAAAGCTTTATTATTGTGTTTGAATAAATAATCAGATCCCCTCTCAAGAGAGTGCCATAGAGAGTGCGCACGCGCACACACACACACAGACACACCTCCCTTGAGCCCTGCGTCTGTCGGATTTCAGCGGTCACGGGGTGGAAAGACTTCGAAGCAGTTTATATATGAAGCTAAGCTTGAACTTATCAGCATTGTAAATATATAATACATTTCAAATAAAACCGCTATTACTTGACCCTGAAGTTTAGTTTAGCACACACAAAAAACTGAAAAGTCATTTCTGGTAAATCAACGGCATGTGTAGTTTATTTACAGTAATTTATTAAAAAAATAACACCATTCAAATGCTTACAATTTGTGTGTGTGTATGTGTGTGTGTGCGCGTGCGCACTCTCTATGGCACTATCTTGAGAGGGGATATGAAGGTGTTATTCATTTATTTATTCTCTACAAGGGTGCGAACTACAGTACAGACCAAACTATAACTCTCTCTTACTACTATAAAAATCCTAAATATAAACAAACAAAATACAGCTTTTTTTCCTCAGAGGTAAACGGAAAAGTGAAGTTGTTCAGCTGTTTACTGTCACTGCAGCTTCTTCAAAGTCTTCCCACTCCGTGACCGCTGAAATCCGACACGACACCACGTTAGGCTACGTCTTGACTCATTTGTATACCGACGGTGATTGGATGTTTCCCGAGGGCTCAGGGGAGTGTGTGTGTCTGTGTGTGTGTGTGTCTATGTGTGTGCGTGCGCGCGCGTACTTCTTCTATTGTAATAAAAATTCTAAACATAAACAAACAAAATACAGCTTTTTTTTCAGAGGTAAACGGAAAAGTGAAGATGTTCAGTGTCACTATGCAGATGTTACACTCAGTGGAGTTACCGAAATCTTTGGTTTAGTTCTCATTGAGTTGCCACACATCATTTCCACATTTCACTCGCTTTTATTACTCTTATGTGAGCATAAACAGTGAAACATTCCACAGGTTTATAATACACCGCGGCCAAGTGAACCACGTTCCCGTCGAACGAAACGAGGCATAATCGTGGTGTTTGCTTCGGTTATGACACACCATAGTTTATTATCTACTGTGGTAGATCTGAATATTTATTCAAACACAATAATAAAGCTTTATATCCTCAGGAGGGCTCAGTACATTGTTTTAGCGATAGTTTCACGGAAGCGCGTTCAGAACTAATCTAAAAAAAAAAAAAAACATCCGAAGTTTCAGAAATTTAAGTAGAGCTAAATCCCTAAATCTCCTTATAAAATATCGCTGATTATCAATGCGGGAATGAATGGCGAATTGTCATATGGCGAAGCATATGCTTCCGTGAAATTGATATAATTGATTATATTTTGATATAATTGATATATATAAACTGCATATATGGAATGAATGAAACCTGAGATAGACGCACTGAATGACACATAGATAGTATGCGCGATCCCTTGCGCCATCTGCTGAGAGAAATGAGAATTGCAGGTTGGAAAATGCAGGAAACGTCACGCCGCCGAGCAGCTGTCAGCGATTTCACGTAAATAAGAGCAAAATAGCTTTATACTGGCTTTTACAGGTGCGATTTAAAAAAATTTAAGCATGCTGGGTGATTAAGCTCACAGATCTAGGAAAAGTCATGAAGGGAGGGTCCTGGATTTTGATCGAGTGTGAAGTTTTTGTTTTTTTTCCCCCCTTGCGGTCAGATGACCCGCTGCTCGGCGCTTCTAGTGTTAATTGCTGGCTTCTGTTAACGTCTTCTTGAGAACAAAGCGCCATCTAGTGGTGGCAGCCGGTAAATTAATAATAAGTGCTTCAATGGGCGTATTTACTGTGTTTATCTTGACACGCCTTTCTGGCAGGAGAGGGTGGGGAGCATCTCGGCAGCCACACACCAGCCATACGCCATTCACACGCCAGTTGCCCGACCCTGAAAGTTTTGAGTGGCTACATCTGTACTTCAAATAATGTACATGACATGTCCACAAATGGACAAGCAGTGTGTCCACATATACACACAGAAACAGAGAATATCACAGTATAACACAGCATATCCTGATGTTCATATTCAGCGAGTAAAGTGTGTGTCATTGTGTTTCTGCAGGTTGTGTGATTGTGGTGTCTCAGATGAAGGCTGTGCTGCTCTGACTTCAGCTCTGAGATCAAACCCCTCACACCTGAGAGAACTGGATCTGTATGGGAATAAAATAGGAGACTCAGGAGTGAAGTGTCTCTCTGCCCTTAAGGATGATGAACATTACAAACTACAGAGACTAGAGTAAGTAATGATCTTTTTTTATAAACACTGAAACATATTAAAGTCTGATCAGCATTATTTTGTACATTAGCATTAGCTTGTACATTTCTCTTTAGTTCCAGTAAATATCAGATTACAAAGTTAAAATTTCACGTTATTCTATTTCTTCAGTCTTTTTCTAACAATTATCTTTAATGCTGTTTGGAGTTGATTGTAAATGAACAGCTGGTCTCCTTGTGACACCCTGCTATCTCTGACTTCATACTGCTGCTTCTGTCTGAATAAGATGATCTCAGCTTTTCCCTTTTTCTGAAAAGCAGCAGACTTTCTCCTCAAGTCTCATAAAAACTCATCAAAAAATCATCATCTTTAAATTCCACACTGACAAATATTTTATTTAATCAGCTACTTTACTCACTCTGACAAAATTCACCTCCGCTTCTTCTTAAAGTCTGTACTTAAATATACATGTAGAACAGGAGATAAAACATAGCAGTGTGAGTTACTTTATAAAATGTAAAATGTTCTAAAGCCTTTGATTGTATAAGAGCAGTGATGTGATGATAAACGTCTGCTCACTTCCCTGTTAGAACTTGTGAAAGTTCTCATTTGTTATAGCTAAATGTTCTAACACAGATATGGCGGCGCCCGTGCAGGCTGCGGCTTACAGAGCTCCCGAGACTGCAGTGCTTTATGAAAATACAGAAGTAAGTTTAAGTGACAGTGGAACGCAGACGTAGGTTTTGGAGCGACGAACCTTGCTCAGGTTTCGAAAACACTGCGTAGAACTCCCCAGCGAATTGACCGAGACACTCAAGATTCAAGATTCAAGATTCAAGATTTCAAGATTCAAGATTCTTTATTTGTCACATGCATAGTTATACAAGTACAACACGCAGTGAAATGTATCCTGAACCGCTCCTACTTTGTGCAAATAACAAGAAACAAAAGAAATAATCTATAAATAGAAATAGAAATTTAAAAAAAAAAAAAAAAAAAAAAAAAAGGGGGTGCAAATGTAAACATAATAATAAAATGTGTATCTGAGCAGGATAAAGATGTTAGTGCAAGTGATGCTTACAGTCCAGACTAAAGTGCAGTGTGCAGTGTGGAATGTCAGCACAGCAGTGTGTGGGTGAACTGTTGCCAGTCTTATGAACGGGAGAGTGGCCCATCATGGTTGAGGAGTCTAATCGCCTGTGGATAAAAACTCCTCCTGAGTCTCTCCGTTTTGGCCATAATGACCCGGAACCTTCTGCCTGAATGCAGAAGTTTGAACAGTCCGTTATTGGGGTGCGACAAGTCCTTAATGATACGAGCTGCCCTGGTTTTACATCTCCTGGTGTAGATGTCCTGCATGGAGGGGAGAGTTAACCTGCAGCAGCGTTCAGCTGCCCGGATCACTCTCTGGAGGGCTTTCCTGTCCTGTACACAGCTATTCCCAAACCAGGATGAAATGTTCTGTGTTAGGATGCTCTCAACAGCACCCGAGTAGAAAGCCTTAAGGACAGCAGGGGAAACCCCAAACTTCCTCAACTGCCTCAGGTGGTACAGACGCTGCTTTGCCCTTTTCGTCTGAGCACAGATATGCTCAGTCCAAGTCAGATCCTCGGAGATGTGGACGCCCAAGTACTTGAAGCTGCTCACTCTCTCCACTGGAGCTCCATTGATGATGAGGGGTTTGTGGTCCAGTTGTCCCCTTCTGAAGTCCACCACCAGCTCCTTCGTCTTACTGACGTTCAGTCGGAGGCAGTTTTCTTCACACCATAGTGCCAGGTTCTCCACTTCATCTATGTAGGCCGACTCATCGTTGTTGGAGATGAAGCCCAGCACCACCGTATCGTCAGCAAACTTAACGATGGTGTTGGAGTCGAACATGGCCACACAGTCTGAAGTGTAGAGAGAGTATAGCAGTGGAGAGAGAACACATCCCTGTGGAGCACCTGTGTTGATGGTGATGCTGCTGGAGAAGCACTTGCCCACTCTCACCGCTTGAGATCTGTCCGAGAGGAAGTCCAACACCCAGGCACACAAGCGTTTGTTAAGTCCTAGATCTCTCAGCTTTGTGAACAGTCTGTTAGGCACTATTGTGTTGAAAGCAGAGCTGTAATCTATAAAAAGCAATCTCACATAGTTACCTTGCTTCTTGTCCACGTGGCTGAGAGTGGTGTGCAGAACATGGGAGATGGCATCCTCTGTGGATCTGTTGGGGCGGTAGGCGAACTGAAGTGGATCTATGGAGCTGGGGATGGAGGAGGAGATGATGTTTTTTAGCAGACCCTCAAATACCTTCATGACCATCGATGTCAGTGCAACAGGCCGGTAGTCATTCAGGCATGAGGGTTTGTTGGTCTTGGGCACGGGGACAATGGTGGATCTCTTGAAACACGCCGGGACCACAGACTTCGCCAGGGACTCATTAAAGATACAGGTGAACACACCTGACAGCTGGTCAGCGCAGCAGCGCAGCAGGCGCCCAGAGATGCCATCTGGACCCGCCGCTTTCCTGGTGTTCACCCTCCTCAGCGCCGTGCGAACGTCGTGCTCTGCGATGCTGATGACGCAATCCTCGCTGATGACGTCATCACTCTCAGTCAGCAGGCTGCTAGCATTAGCCACCTGGCTAACCTCGAACCGGGCGAAGAATGCGTTCAGCTCGTTGGCGAATGCAGAGTCGGCGACGATCGTCGTGGTGTCTTTGGCAACCTTGTAGTCCGTGATTGTGCGTAATCCGTGCCACATGCGGCGTGTGTCACCCTGATGGAAGTGTGATTCAGTTCGCTGTCGGAACCGCCCCTTAGCTTCCCTCACCGCTCGCCTGACGCTATAAGAAGCCGCTTTGTATGCGCTCATATCGCCGCTAATGAGTGCGGCATTATAAGCAGCGGTCCGGGCATTCACAGCATCGCGGATCGATCGGTCTACCCAAGGCTTCTGGTTCGGAAACGATTTGAACCTCACTGTCGGGACAACTTCATTTACGAGCGTGCTAACGAAGCTAACTGCTACATCCGCAAACTCGTTGATGTCTACTGCGCAGGCTCGGAACATGTCCCAATCTACGTCATCGAGCGCGTCCTGTAGCGTAGCTTCTGATTGGGCAGACCAGCGTTGCACCTCCCTCATGACCGGAGCTTCACGACGAAAGCTTTGTTGATATTCCGGTATGAGGAAAATGGCGTTGTGGTCTGATTTCCCGAATGCTGGATGTGAAACAGCTTTGTAGCCCCGCTTGTATGGTGTGTAACAGTGGTCCAGAATGTTGAGTCCCCTTGTCGGACATGTAACATGTTGGTGAAAGTTTGGCATAACCTGTCTGAGGTTCGCTTTATTAAAGTCACCTGCTACAATGTGCGCTGCGTCCGGGTGTTTGTTTTGGAACTCACTCAGCACATCATGTAGTTCAGACAGAGCAGTGCCTGTGTCCGCGTGGGGTGGGATGTAGACCGCCGTGGCAATGACCGAGGTGAACTCGCGAGGCAGGTAGAAAGGACGACATTTAACACTCAGATATTCCAAATGAGGCGAGCAGCTACTGGAGAGAATGGAAACACTCCTGGCATCGCACCACTTCTTGTTGACCATGAAGCACACACCTCCACCTTTAGCTTTGTTAGACTCTGCCGTCCTGTCCATGCGGAACACAGAGAATGAGTCCGATGGGGTTACGACTCGGTCCGGCACAATGGGGGTCAGCCATGTTTCTGTAAAGCACAGAAGATTACAATCCCTGATATCTCGCTGGAAAGTAACTCTGGCTCTGAGGTCGTCAAGCTTATTCTCCAGTGACTGTACATTAGCCAGCAGGATACTCGGCAGAGGGGTGCGATGAGCTTGTTCTCTCATTCTGTTACGGACGCCGCCGCGTTTTTTTACTTCGGCAGACGGAGAAGCGAACCTGGCCGAAATGCATGCGCTGCAATCGGAAGCAGAAGCGAGGCAAGAGCTGCGGCGTTAGTACGAGGCTAAAGGCTAACCCCACCAGACCAGCGTTGCCGTCCGTCCTACTCACAAAGGTCCGATCGCTAGATAACAAGCTGGATTACATCAAGATACAATGCGCGAACCAGTGGGAAATGAGAGACTGTTGTGTTTTTATTTTTACTGAGACGTGGCTGCAGGATAACATCACCGACTCGGCTATCCAGCTCGACGGACTGAACAGCTTCTGAGCGGACAGAGACGCTTCCTTGTCCGGTAAGACTCGTGGTGAGGGACTGTGTGTGTATGTAAACAGAGAATGGTGTGCAAACGCTGCCGTCGCCATCCGACACTGTTCTCCACTGATTGAAATTTTATCCGTGAAATGTCGACCTTTCTACCTGCCGAGAGAGTACAGCTGCGTAATGGTGATCGGTGTGTACCTCCCGCCTAGCTCAAATGCTAAGCAGGCGCTAGCAGAGTTGAAATCATCAGCAAGCTATAAACTGCGCACCCCGAGGCATTTTTCATAATTGCTGGTGACTTCAACCACGCCAACCTGAAGTCAGTTCTACCAAAGTTCTACCAGCATGTGAATTTTGCTACGAGAGTGGGAAACAGCTTGGACATTGTCTATTCCAACGTTCGCGAGGCCTACAGGGCCTTCCCCCATCCCCATCTCGGCAACTCGGACCATATCAGTGTGTCCATGGTCCCTGCATACAAGTCCCTGCTAAAACGCTCCAAACCAGCTATCAAGAACATCAGAGTGTGGCCAGTTGGAGCTGTTTCGGCTTTCCAAGACTGCTTTGATTCGACTGACTGGGGCAGTGACCGCAAAAGCGCGGTCCGCTGTAGACCTCATCTTAGACCGAGGAACAACAAGAAGTTTCTGTGATTGTGATCGTAATAATCTCGTTGACTTTTGTTCCTGGATTAGATCAGCAATATAGGTTGGTGCTAAACCATGTAAAGATTTGAAAACAAATAAAAAGAATTAACATTTATCCTAAAAGTAACAGGCAACCAATGCAAAGCTTTTAACACCGGAGTAATACGTTCGAATTTGCACGTGCTTATAAGTAGTCTTGCAGCCGCATTCTGGACCATCTGCAATCTATCTAAGACCTTATTTTGAGCACCATAATATAACGAGTTACAATAATCCAATCTCGAAATAACAAATGCATGGATTACCTTTTCCAAATCTTTCTTGGATAAAAAGGACTTTATTTTGGAAATCATCCTCAGTTTAAAGAAGCTCGTTCTAACGATTTCATTAATTTGCTTGTCAAATTTAAGTGCACTATCACAAATCATCCCCAGATTTTTTACATGATATTTTCTAAACTGACACAAAGGACCCAGCTTAGATTCAACTGCGTTATCAGGTTCGGAGGAACCAAACTAAATCAATTCTGTTTTCGATTCATTTAGGCTCAAAAAATTTATAGACATCCATGTCTTAACTTCATTAAGACAAGCCAGCAATTTTTCTATGGCAGTGGAGTCATTCGACTTAAACGGTATATACAGCTGTGTATCATCTGCATAGCAGTGAAATGACACACTGTATTTATGCAGAATTGAACCCAAAGGAAGTATATAGACAGAAAAAAGAAGTGGTGCCAAAATGGACCCTTGTGGAATGCCACACGATAAAGGTGATGAAATTAGCCAACTCATCCACACTAAGATGGGGTGATAAGAGGTCCATTTTTATATTTTGCAAAGAGTCCATAAAAATTTAATTAAAATCCCCATGTGTAGTTGATTTTATCGAATGAACCAGTCTCTTTGTAATACTAACTTTTTTTTGGTTGATATGGAGGGAAGACGGTAAATAAAATAGGATTGTGATCAGCAACCAAGAGATCATCTATGATAATGTCACTGACTGATAAACCAAGTGACAGGATCAAGTCCAACGTGTGACCATGAATATGTGTAGGACGATTAACCATTTGCTGAAGGCCAACAGAATCAAGTCATTAGTCTCAAGTCTTTTGCAAACTCCAAGAGGTTTTCTTCCAAGATTGCCCTGTATTTGGCTCCATCCATCTTCCCATCAACTCTGACCAGCTTCCCTGTCCCTGCTGAAGAGAAGCACCCCCAGAGCATGATGCTGCCACCACCATATTTGACAGTGGGGATGGTGCGTTCAGAGTGATCTGCAGAGTTAGTTTTCCGCCACAAATAGCATTTTGCATTTTGGCCAAAAGTTCCATTTTGGTCTCATCTGACAAGAGCACCTTCTTCCACATGATTGATGTGCAAACGGGACTTCTTATGGTTTTCTGTTAACAATGGCTTTGTTCTTGCCACTCTTCCATAAAGGCCAACTTTGTGCAGTGCATGACTAATAGTTGTCCCATGGACAGATTCCTCCACCTGAGCTGTAGATCTCTGCAGCTCGTCCAGAGTCACCATGGGCCTCTTGGCTGCATTTCTGATCAGCGCTCTCCTTGTTCGGCCTGTGTTTAGGTGGACGGCCTTGTCTTGGTAGGTTTACAGTTGTGCCATACTCCTTCCATTTCTGAATGATTGCTTGAACAGTGCTCCGTGGGATGTTCAAGGCTTTGGAAAATCTTTTTGTAGCCTAAGCCTGCTTTAAATTTCTCAATAACTTTATCCCAATATTCTCTTAGACAACCTCTGAGGCCGTCACAGAGCAGCTGTATTTGTACTGACATTAGATTACACACAGGTGCACTCTATTTAGTCATTAGCAATCATCAGGCAATGTCTATGGGCAACTGACTGCACTCAGACCAAAGGGGGCTGAATAATTACGCACACCCCACTTTTCAGTTATTTATTTGTAAAAAATGTTTGGAATCATGTATGATTTTCGTTCCACTTCTCACGTGTACACCACTTTGTAATGGTCTTTCACGTGGAATTCCAATACAATTGATTCATGTTTGGAGCTGTAATGTGACAAAATGTGGAAAAATTCAAGGGGGCCGAATACTTTTGCAAGCCACTGTATGTCAGGATGTTATTCATAGACTTCAGCTCCGCTTTCAATACGATTATCCCACAAAAGCTGGTTGTGAAGCTGAACGAGTTAGGTCTGAACACCCCTCTATGCAACTGGATTCTGGATTTCCTGACAGAGAGGCCCCAGTCAGTTCAGATAGGATGCAACACCTCCAACATCATCACGCTGAATACAGGAGCGCCGCAGGGCTGCGTACTCAGTCCTCTGCTCTTCACCCTGCTAACTCATGACTGCACAGCCATATACAACACAAATCACATCAAGTTTGCGGATGACACGACTGTGCTGGGACTGATTAGCAGGAACAACGAGTCTGCCTACAGAGAAGAGGTGGAACAACTGTCTGACTGGTGCAGAGAAAACAACTTATCTCTTAACGTTGACAAGAAAAAAGAGATAATTGTGGACTTCAGGAGAACACCCTGCCCTGCCCACCTCCCACTCAGCATCAACGGGTCAGCTGTGGAGATCGTAAAGAGTATTAAGTTACTTGGTGTGCATATAACTGAGGAACTTACATGGTCATAAAACACCACCTCCCTAATCAAGAAAGCCCAGCAGAGACTACACTTCCTGCGGCGGCTGAAAAGAGCGAGCCTTCCCCTTCCTATCCTTATCACATTCTACAGTGGCACCATTGAAAGTGTTCTGACCAGCTGCATCACTACCTGGTATGGAAACTGCAATGCATCCGACCGCAAGCGCGCCTGCAGAGAATAGTGAAGACAGCAGAGAACATTATCGGGGTGCCTCTCCCCTCACTCCAAGACACATTTCACAAGTACAGTGTTCGCAGGGCGTGCAACATTGTGAAAGACCATTTTCACCCCTCACACAGACTCTTCTTCCTCCTGCCATCGAAGAGGAGATTCCGCAGCATCAGAGCCAGATCTACCAGGCTGCGAGATAGTTTTAACCCCCAGGCTGTCAGGCTTCTAAACAGCACGCTGCGACCACTAACTCTTCCCCTCCTTAACAGCCTGTCTGCCTAATTGCATAGTTACTTCCATAAAGACTGTTCTTCTTGAACAGTAAACATGCTGCTATTCAAGTATTTGCACATAGTATAGACTTACATACCAATATTAGCACATACAAATAGATTTACATCAATACATATTGTCTGATTGCACTGTTCTTGTTCTTGTCTTTGTCTATTTTTTCCTCTTTTTTAAAGTATTGCACTATTGTATGCTACTGTACTGCAGATCCAGAGCTCTCGCCATTTCGTCTCCCTGTATACTTGTATATGGTGAAATGACAAAGTCTGCCTTGACCCTTGACAGTCATGGCCAAAAGTTTTGAGAATTACAAAAAAATTTGGAAATTGGAAAAGTTGCTGCTTAAGTTTTTATAATAGCAATTTGCATATACTCCAGAATGTTATGAAGAGTGATCAGATGAATTGCATAGTCCTTCTTTATGAAAATTAACTTAATCCCCAAAAAAACCTTTCCAATGTATTTCATTGCTGTCATTAAAGGACCTGCTGAGATCATTTCAGTAATTGTTTTGTTAACTCAGGTGAAAATGTTGACGAGCACAAGGCTGGAGATCATTATGTCAGGCTGATTGGGTTAGAATGGCAGACTTGACATGTTAAAATGAGGGTGATGCTTGAAATCATTGTTCTTCCATTGTTAACCATGGTGACCTGCAAAGAAACGCGTGCAGCCATCATTGCATTGCATAAAAATGGCTTCACAGGCAAGGATATTGTGGCTACTAAGATTGCACCTAAATCAACAATTTATAGGATCATCAAGAACTTCAAGGAAAGAGGTTCAATTCTTGTTAAGAAGGCTTCAGGGCGTCCAAGAAAGTCCAGCAAGCACCAGGATCGTCTCCTAAAGAGGATTCAGCAGCGGGATCAGAGTGCCACCAGTTCAGAGCTTGTTCAGGAATGGCAGCAGACAGGTGTGAGCGCATCTGCACGCACAGTGAGGTGAAGACTTTTGGAAGATGGCCTGGTGTCAAGAAGGGCAGCAAAGAAGCCACTTCTCTCCAAAAAAAAACATCAGGGACAGATTGATCTTCTGCAGAAAGTATGGTGAATGGACTGCTGAGGACTGGGGCAAAGTCATATTCTCTGATGAAGCCGCTTTCCGATTGTTTGGGGCATCTGGAAAAAGGTTTGTCCGGAGAAGAAAAGGTGAGCGCTACCATTAGTCCTGTGTCATGCCAACAGTAAAGCATCCTGAGACCATTCATATGTTTGCTTCATAGGGTTGCTTCTCATCCAAGGGAGTGGGCTCACTCACAATTTTGCCCAAAAACTCAGCCATGAATAAAGAATGGTAGCAAAACACCCTCCAACAGCAACTTCTTCCAACAATCCAACAACAGTTTGGTGAAGAACAATGCATTTTCCAGCAAAAGTGATAACTAAGTGGCTTGGGGACCAAGCCGTTGAAATTTTGGGTCCATGGCCTGGAAACTCCCCAGATCTTAATCCCATTGAGAACTTGTGGTCAATCCTCAAGAGGCGGGTGGACAAACAAAAACCCACTAATTCTGACAAACTCCAATAAGTGATTATGAAAGAATGTGTTGCTATCAATCAGGATTTGGCCCAGAAGTTGATTGAAAGCATGCCCAGTCGAATTTCAGAGGTCCTGAAAAAGAAGGGCCAACACTGCAAATACTGACTCTTTGCATAAATGTCATGTAATTGTTGATAAAAGCCTTTGAAACAGAAGTGCTTGTAATTATATTTTAGTACATCACAGAAACAACTGAAAGATCTAAAAGCAGTTTAGCAGCAAACTTTCTGAAAACTAATATTTGTCATTCTCAAAACATTTGGCCACGACTGTAAGTATATATGAATAAATGTTGAATGAAATTATAAACAGGAAATGATAATTGATGATTATGGTTATTAATTCAGATGTTTTTCTTTTTTTTTCAGATTGCAATGAACATCTGCATGTGAGATGAAGACTCCAGTGTTCCTGCATTTCTATGTTGGGGAACTGACAACACAGTCGCTCATTTATAGCTAATTAAACAGACTTAGAGATGTGGTGTGTATTTATTGTGCACAGTGAATCAGACTGCACACAATATATACTGTATAACAACCTCTGATCTCTAGATAAAACACCCCGAGCCTCAATCCCATAAACACCTGAAGGTTTAGCTTCTTGAACTTTTATTGATCTGTACTGATGTTAAGATAAGAGCTTATTTGGCTGTGAAATAATTTTCTGGTACTTTAAGGTGTAATCCTTAAAAGAGTGAAAAAGAAGCACAAATATACAAAGATCTGGGGAAATGGAATAGTTTGTGTAAAACAAACTTATTAAATGTCCTTTGTGATTCCTCATGGATGTTGTATTAGTTAAGACCTTTATAACCTTCATCACACAGCCAAGTCTGGCCCATAATCTGTAAACCACTAACAGCAGGAATAACAGACACAACGCCTCATTTACAGTCCGTCCTTTTTTTACAGCCTTACATAAAAGAAAATGTAAAAGTGACTAACCTAGGACATATTCCCACAGAGGCTTCTAGTTATGACACTACAGGTATTTAGGCCTAAATGTTGAGTTGTGTCCCCTCATCTGATGCTGTTTTGTACACAAGTTAAGATATATATTTTATTTCACATAATGGTAATACAGTGGAACCTCGGATTACGAGTAATGCGGTTTGCGAGTGTTCCGCAAGACGAGCAACGATTTTGAATAAATTTTGACTTGAAAAACGAGCAGGTCTTGGATTACGAGCACCGGAAATCATGTTTCACGCATGCGCTTCTAGTTTTGACGCATAGATCACAACTGAGCCAACGGTTTTTCTCTCTCTTGTGCTGCGGAATTGTGGGTGAGCGTCTCTCCTGCTCTGACTTAGTGCTCATCTCTTACTGGTATAATCAACATCCGTGCACGCGTGTACTGTTTACTGTAACACTGTGAGCACGTGTGGGTGTGTGTTTAAAAAATATTTTATCATGTGTTTCTTATAACACGTCTGTGCGCGCGAGTAAAGCAAAATTAATTCTCAATACAGAGGTTAAAAATCCATTTTCTTCCTCATCGCGATGTGTGTGCGTGTGTGTATGTGTCTGTGCGTAAGCGTAATTTGACACTGTTTCTGAAGGGGGATTCACACACACCGCCGGCAAAAACACACGCGAGAGAGAGAGGCACACACTCCGAAGAAATTCAGCTCTTTCGCAAATCTTTCCGGAGGTAAGGTGCTGGTTCATTTGTTTTTGTTTTGTTTTACAGCAGTGATTGTTAGTCTCACACGAGTGTCATTAGCGATGTTTATTCCTATTTACCAGATTAAACAGTTACGCGGGAGAGAGACATTGATTTCAGGAACAGGAATGTTTACGGTGTACAGAGAAGCGTAGTCTAGTGCGGGAGATGCTTTGTGGGTAGATGCATTGTGGGTAATGCAGTCCAGTGTGTTTGAACGCGAATGAGAGATGTAAGCTGGATATAGATCCTGAGTTTTGTTCTTCTGGAGTTTTTTAGGTGGATTTAAGAGCAGGATCCACCCAAAAGTTTGTACTATTGCCCGAAAATGCAGCAAATAAAAGAATGGGCATCGAGCAGTTTGTCCATCTCATCATTACATGAGCATGAATTAACGGGCTGTTAGGCTGTCGTGAGCAACATTAAAATAAAGCGGAGACGCTTTAATAATTTTGAAGAGAACAACAGTCTTTCTGTTAATGTGTGTGTGTGTTTAATTCAGACAAGAGGAGAAATTTTTACTGTGTAAGATGAGAAGGGGGGGACAGGAGGGGCTGAAAGCAAGAGTCTCCACTTACTCTAGCCTCACACACACACAGCGCCTGCACGCACAAACGGGAAACACTTATCTGTCGGGATTTATTTTTTACTTTTTTTAAAGGTAAGTGCAGGTTAATTTGTTTTATTTTTACTTTATATTTTGAATAAATTATTTTTATGTATTTATTTTTTTTGTTTCCATTTTTTCTATGGGAAAATTTAATTTGGTTTACGAGTGTTTTGGAATACTAGCCCACTTCCGGAACGAATTATGCTCGTAATTTGCGTTTCCACTGTATGTGCCTATACTTCATGGTGTGTGGAATTCACTGAGGGGTGGTGGGGGGTATTATAAACACTACGGTATTGCTGCATTTTTTTTGTGTGGTTCCAGAAGCTGCCTGAACTCTGGATTAAGATCAAGCATGTGGATGCACTGTTGAATGTTTTGTTAATGAAAGAAATAAAAACAACTTGTAACGTAGAAACTGACTTATTGATTCTTCATATATGGAGGCAGAAGTTGCAGAAAACTCAACACTAAATATCACACCTGAACACAAACATATTCATCACTTTTAAATTAAAGTGATAGGCTTTTTAAACACGAATGCTTTTGAAATACACACCTGTACAACTTATAGTAGAAAAAAATATCCTATATAGGCCTAGGTTTTAAAAACACAAATTATAAAACTCCATAGACTCACCCCACCATTGTTCTGTCTGGTTTACTCTTTTACTCCAAACCAGTGATTATAACGCAGGAGAGGAAGGTTTTGAAAACCGGCATCTGATAGTTGGTTCCTCTTGGTTGTAAGGACGAAACTTCATAGGCTAAAAATCCTCTACACAGGCTGACTGGATGGTATTGGAGTATTGAGTCGAACAAAAATGTTCTTGATCATGGGAAATTTGTTCAAAACATCCATCTCAACAGCTGACTTAATCTTGTGATTTCTGTGTCTACTGACTTTGTCACTCTGGGGACAGGTGCAGGTGAGGGCACGGGAAGCATCTTTGTATAGAAATTGGTAGTTTAGAATTAACATTATATATGTGAAAATGTAACTAAATAACTGAGTGCGTAAATTGCAGACTTAACGCGTTAAGTCACTCTTAAGATTAAAAAGTAAAAGCGAATGCGTTACACCCAACACTATGTAGACATAGTGCAGATTTGTGTTTAAGCATTTGTTCCATAATTGTTTCTATGTTCCATAATTGTTTCATGTACGGCTCCACATGAATGAATTACAAACGAAGTTTTATTAATACGGTTGTAACGCTTGGATTTACAAAACCACTTAGTTACTTTGCTACGCATTCGGGAATCAAAATATGGGCTGGTAAATACCACTTTAGGTATTGCGCAACCGCGGCGGGACAATATAAGACACAAAAGTCTGGTTCCTCTCAAGGTTTCTTCCTATTACCATCTCAGGGAGTTTTTCCTTGCCACTGTTGCTCTCGGGCTTGCTCACCAGGGACTATCTGAACATTTTTTATTCATACACATTCACATTCCATACAAACTTAAATAATTCTTTTGATTGTGTAAAGCTGTTTTGAGACAATGTCAATTGTTAAAAGCAATATACAAATAAAACTGAATTGAATTGAATTGAATTGAGATACGGAACATCTTCGGACACAGGTGAACAGCATTAGCTCTTCAATCATTTCCCTGTTAAAAATGCCCCTTTATGTGGCCGCGCTACATAGACCCCCCCCCCCCCCCGCCCCCAAGCTTCCGGTGTCTGAGGAGAACGTCCATAAAAGCGCTTCAAGTTTACCACATTGAAAACATAATTTTTTTGTGGATCGCCCCAAGACACAGTGTAATTAATTGGTCGTCTTCTGTTTTTTATCTCTGCTGGTCCCTCCCACTTGGGCACTAGCTTGGCTGTAAATCTTTTCGCTGCGGAGGAGAGTGGGTGAGTTTTAATCCAAACTAGATCTCCTGGCTGAAAGGGCGCATCTTTCCTACGGGCATTGTAGTATCTAGCTTGTTTGGATTGTTGCTGTTTTACTCTGAGTTTCACCTCCTCCGTGATATGTTGTTGTCTTTCCAGTAGTGAATTAGCGGTGTGGTTGGGTGTTGGAGGATGATTAATGAGCCTTTCGAGTGGACCCTTCAGTTGCCGACCCAGAGTGAGTTCTGCAGGTGTTTTTCCAGTAGTCTCCTGTTGGGCTGTATTGATGGCGAATCTTAGTTCAGGTAACCATTGGTCCCAGTTTTGGTGATGGTCCCCGACATATGAAGCAATCATAATTTTTAAAAGTTCTGTTCACTCGCTCAGTCAGGTTTGTTTGTGGGTGGTAGTTAGCTTTTGGACACTCCCCCAGGTTTGGCAGAGGTGTGCCAGCAGCTGAGACGTAAACTGGGGTCCTCGATCGGATACTAGATATTTGGGGACACCCCATCTAGTAAAGATTTCCTCTCTAAGCACTTTTACCAATTTAGGTGTCTTTACATCCCTGAGGGGAAACATCTCCACCCATTTGGTGAAATTATCTACCACCACCAGAAGATATTCATTTTGCCTTTTACTTCGGAGAAAAGGACCCATGATGTCCAGTCCCACGGTGTGTCCTGGCTCTGGAACCATGGTACTTTGTAGTAGCCCACTCGGTTTAGTGTTCTCATTTTTGTCCTGTTGACACACGCTGCATGTCCTCACATATTGCCAGACGTCCTTCCGCACAGTCGGCCACCATGCCACATCTATTAACCTCAGCAGGGTTTTTAATTGCCCCAAGTGTCCTCCCAGGGGAATATCGTGATAGTAATGTACTGTAGAAAGTTTTTTATTAATGACTGGGGGACAGCTAGCTGAAATTTCTCTCCGTGTGTTATTCTTTTGCATGTTTGTCACACTTAAATGTTTCTGCTCATCAAAAACCGTTAACTATTAGTCAAAGATAACATAATTTAACACAAAATGCAGTTTTTAAATGAAGGTTTACGGTATTAAGGGAGAAAAAACTCCAAATCTACATGGCCCTGTGTGAAAAAGTGATTGCCTCCCTTGTTAAAAAATAACTTAACTGTGGTTTATCACACCTGAGTTCAATTTCTGTAGTCACCCCCAGGCCTGATTACTGCCATGCCTGTTTCAATCAAGAAATCACTTAAATAGGAGCTACCTGACACAGAGAAGTAGACCAAAAGCATCTCAAAAGCTAGACATCATGCCAAGATCCAAAGAAATTCAGGAACAAATGAGAACAAAAGTAATTGAGATCTATCAGTCTGGTAATTGGTTATAAAGCCATTTCTAAAGCTTTGGGACTCAAGCGAACCACAGTGAGAGCCATTATCCACAAATGGCTAAAACATGGAACAGTGGTGAACCTTCCCAGGAGTGGCCAGCCAACCAAAATTACCCCAAGAGCGCAGAGACAACTCATCCGAGAGGCCACAAAAGACCCCAGGACAACATCTAAAGAACTGCAGGCCTCACTTGCCTCAATTAAGGTCAGTGTTCACGACTCCACCATAAGAAAGAGACAGGCAAAAACAGCCTGCATGGCAGATTTCCAAGGCGCAAACCACTTTTAAGCAAAAAGAACATTAAGGCTCGTCTCAATTTTGCTAAAAAAACATCTCAATGATTGCCAAGACTTTTGGGAAAATACCTTGTGGACCGACGAGACAAAAGTTGAACTTTTTGGAAGGTGCGTGTCCCGTTACATCTGGCATAAAAGTAACACAGCATTTCAGAAAAAGAACATCATACCAACAGTAAAATATGGTGGTGGTAGTGCGATGGTCTGGGGTTGTTTTGCTGCTTCAGGACCTGGACGGCTTGCTGTGATAGATGGAACCATGAATTCTACTGTCTACCAAAAAATCCTGAAGGAGAATGTCCTGCCATGTGTTCCTCACCTCAAGCTGAAGCGATCTTGGGTGCTGCAGCAGGACAATGACCCAAAACACACCAGCAAATCCACCTCTGAATGGCTGAAGAAAAACAAAATGAAGACTTTGGAGTGGCCTAGTCAAAGTCCTGACCTGAATCCTATTGAGATGTTGTGGCATGACCTTAAAAAGGCGGTTCATGCTAGAAAACCCTCAAATTAAGCTGAATTACAACAATTCTGCAAAGATGAGTGGGCCAAAATTCCTCCAGAGCGCTGTAAAAGACTCGTTGCAAGTTATCGCAAACGCTTGATTGCAGTTATTGCTCCTAAGGGTGGCCCAACCAGTTATTAGGTTCAGGGGGCAATTATTTTTTCACACAGCGCCATGTAAGTTTGGAATTTTTTTCTCCATAAATAATAAATCCCCTCATTTAAAAACTGCATTTTGTGTTTACTTGTGTTATCTTTGAGTAATAGTTAAATGTGTTTGATGATAAGAAACATTTTGTGTGACAAACAATGCAAAAGAATATGAAATCAGGAGGGGGGGGGGGGGGCAAATAGTTTTTCACACCACTGTAAGTGGCATTGGATAAGCATCAGGTTTGGTCTTGCTGTTTAATTTTCTGAAATCAACGAAGAAACGGTAAGTCCCATCGGCCTTAGGTAATAAAACTACGGGGGAAGACCATGGTGAACATGAAGGTTGGATGATGTTATCCTTCAGCATCTGGTCTACTTGATCTTCTATAATCTTCTTTTTTAAGGGTGATACTCTGTATGCTCTAGATCTAAATGGAGTGTCATCAGATAAGGTGATTTTGTGTCTCTCTACTGCTGTTTTGCCTAGGATGTTCGAGGTGGTGCGGGGCCAAGCGGCCATTAGTTTCAGCAGCTCCTCAACATTGTCTGTGTCCCAGGATGTCATGCTTTCTCTGTTTTCCTCAGCGCGTAGTAGATCATCAGGTGTCACAGGTAAGGCGAGGTACAGATTGGCGGTCGCTGGGAGATGAGTGTGTTTGCTGTGCGCTGACATAGATGAAGCAGAGTGGGGTTGGGCCGTTATAAATGAATGATAAGCGATTCCCTCCTCTGTTTTCAGCCCATACTCTCCCCTAGCGACGTCCAAGATGGCTCCCGTGGCTTTTAAGAAGTCGAGTCCCACGATCAGAGAGAAGGTCAGGTGAGCGTCGCTCATGATGAAGGTTTTTACATCACATTTGGTGGAGTGCCACTTGAAGTGTAGCGTGATGTGAGTTTGAGCTTGATGCACTTTTCCATCTGCCATGACAAACCTCTGAGGTGATGGGACATCAACTCTGTCCTCCTGATCGTTGAGCGCCTGCCATAGATGTTTCCTCATCAGCGTGTAAGAACTTCCAGTGTCCATCACAGCATTCACTCTCGTTCCGTGTACTGTGACTGGAACCAGGAGAAGCGAAGGAGTAGCTAGAGGTTGAGCAATGGAGAGTCCTGCTGCGTGCTTTGAAGGAACTCGCTCACCTGCCTTCTTATGACTCTTTTCCTTCCTCTGCTGAGAGTCCACCTTCTGCCAGTAGTCTTTGTAGCTTTTCCAGTCTTTTTCCACACTGGAACCTATCTTCACGAGCTGTTCCACGGTGGTCACTGTTCCCCTCAGACATCCTGCCACTCTTTAGGGTTGATGTTATTCAGGATTCGACCCACTAGTTCTTCCTCGGACATATCCGGCTTCCACTTCAGGCAGCGGGCGCAGTAGTCATATGCGAAGTCTCTCAGGCGTTGACCAGGCTGCTGTAACAGAGACCTTAAGTTTTCTTCCACTTCCGTGAGGTGGTCATCAGGTAAGAAAGCTGCCATAAATGCCTGTTTGAACGACTGCCAGTCCTTTACCTTGCCTTTCTCTGCTTTCCACCAGCTCAGCGCAGGTCCTCGTAGAACAGTGCTGAGGGTTCCTAGCAGTTCTGGGCTGGGCAGTGGTCTGATCTCCAGATAATTCTCACACTGTTCGATGAAGTTGAGCATATCCGCTGTCTCTGAAGCTTCGACAAAGGCTGGAAACTCCAGGCGGATGGGTGGTCGACCATAAAAGGAAGAAGAAGAGAGTGAAACTGAGGAGGTAGGCAGAGCAGAAGAGTGTTGTGGAACACAAGGAGGAATGTCGTACGTTTCATGACTGCTGATTTGCGTTACCTTTGTTGTAGATGCCGTGATTGGAGTGCTGGGAGAATGTAGAGCAGGAGATTGGGGAGATGCAGGGGTGTAGGCCTATAACCTTTGGATGGTGGGCGTACTCGTGAAGCGCAGTTTTTTCATCTGGTTTTCCCAGATCACGTCACGTCGGAGAAAACAGTCAGTGACAGCTCTTTCCAGTTTCTCTAGGGCCTCTTGGCAGTAGCGCTCCAGCCCTCCTAAGCTCGCGTCCACTGCCTCACGGAAACTGGTTTCTCTGTTAAGACTGCTGTTTACGGATTGTCTGAAATCCTGCTCCAACGTGTTCACCTTGTCTGTGAGCGCTCCTACAGATGTCGCCATTAAAAACCTGCGTTTCAAGAAAAGGGATCCCGTGACTTGCCGCGGCTTTGCGCGGCTGCGTGCGGGAAGCTGTGAACATGCCCTTCATTACCTGTAGGGGGCAGTCGTGTTTCAGTCTGAAGTATTGTGTGTCTACTGAAGCCGAAAATGTGTGCTAATTAAACTGCGCATGCGTGTTTGGAGTCGCTGTGCCCGCGCTGTGTATCAGTCGGTTGGGAATCATCACGGAGGTTACAACACGGCGTGGCTGCAGCTGGAGTTTGTCGTGTTCGAGGTAAGTTTAGCTTTTACACTTATTAGAAATGGGGTCTTTATACCCCTTTGAAATGTAATAATGCCCCATATCTGAAAAATGCTGCAGTAAAATAGTTTCATATGTGGTGTGTATATAGTATGGGACGTCCTGAATAAGAACTGATCATTGTTTTTTTCTACTTTTTTTTTTATCATATAATGTGTGTACATTATATGGGATAAAAACTGACCATGGCGTTTTATACTTACTAGAATTTATTTTTTCATAGGTCTCTGAAGTGAAATAAAGGCATTTTATTTAACTTTTTTTCCCCATTGTGAACATTTGTTTATTTGACCTCTCTTCCAAAGCAGACGTTAATCTTTGCACACATGATTCTTGCTTCTCATTTTTTTCTTAATCCCTCACTGTTCTATCTTGTATTTTCTAACGGTGTCAGAAACTTTGTGTTAGTAGCACTGCTTGACATGCTTGATGCCTTCCTCTTTTGTAATTTGCTTTGGATAAAGGCCTAAATGTAGTTGTACGAATAAAAGATTATGTAATGATACAATGTAAATATTTTCACAGAAACAAAGCGTAAAGATGAGACGTGAATCTGAAGAGGATCTCTTTGATGATTGCCTGGTAAAGCATTGTTTTCTTATTAATTATACAATTTATTAATACCTTGAATATAGTGTTTGTTGTATTGGACAGAAGCATATAAATGCAAATGAATATATAAATATGAGTAATTATTGAACGAATTTTCATGTTTGGACTAACCCTTTAAATACAAACTCAGCATTCATCATAGGATTTCCTGACACTGTAAAGCCATCTCATGCCATGTTTTACTGATGCAAGATTAGTGCTAAAGCAATTTAACCCAAGTTTAACAATATGAAGTATATGAAGTGATGGTCATTTTTTTATTATCATTTATTTTTATTATTATTTTTTTCCTCAATGAAGTCAGCACAGGTTGAAGCAATTCAGATTTTTTTTGTTTCTCAAAATAAATGATTTATTTTCTTGTAAATTTTATGCAGGGGGACAGACGAAGTGACACCTTCTTAAAATCCTTGTCGTCCGTGCTGTTGAAGGGGAAGAACCGGTTGGTGTATCCATAATCCTTGAAGGAGAGGCTATTTTCAGAAAGTTCTTCTAGAACTTGATGGGATTAAGCTATCACCAAAAGTGCAAGCTTTAAAGATGAAGTTATCATCTTAAAACATTTGATTTGGCTTGACTACAAGTGTTTACATGTTGTGTTTACATGTTCAGCTTAAAATGTTTTAATGCGTTATGGTTTCAATGGCATACTTTTAAGTGCACTAGTCCAGAGTGCTGATTTGAAAGTTGCAACTTCACTGCTTCAGAGGGCTATTACGTTTTAACGTTTATTCTACAGTTTGTTTAAAGTATTTTCTGCTGCATTTTATTTCTAAATGAATGCTGTATTTTATTTATTTATTATTTTACACAATCTTGTTTAAAACAAGTATTTCAGGCCCTGGTGCCGGGCAGTTTTTTTCTATGGATGCAAAATTTAGCTGAATGCACTTTTATTAAAAAGACAACTTGGATCTAGACTGTGAATGTCACAAATATTTGGTAATGTTGGTGAATAAACTGTTTAATTATATTTTAGTTGTGTGATTTATGAAAGATATAGATGAAATAATTACTTAAGTTTCTTTCCAAAACATAAATTAGCAATGTTTACATTATTATAGGGAGTAATATAAATTGATAAAACCAAGTAAGGGAAAATCTCACAAAACAAAATGATAGTAATTTCATAAAATCAAGGTTCCTGCTGATACAACAATGCATTAACTTTAGATTTAAAACAAACGAGCAGGCGTCTCTGCCTAAAATGTTTTTCTCCAGCAAAACACCTTTCTCCTCTCTCTCTCTCTCTCTCTCTCTCTCTCTCTCTCTCTCTCTATATATATATATATATATATATATATATATATATATAGTTAATTCAGGGCTATTTATGATGTATTCATTCACAGGCTGCAGCGCGCGCACAGAGAAATAGGAGACTGTGGTGTATGAGTGGATTGGAGAGAAGAGAGCTGTTCAGTTACTATAAAATATATATATAAACATAATATGATCTTTTTGAGTTATAATGTTTTTTTAATTATTCATAAGAAAACCTTTCAGTTTTGTAAATATTCTAGTTATAGTGTGTTATGTTTTTCTTTAGGTTAAACGGTTTTGAGAATTAGACCATCCAGCTAAGATAAATATTATGTCGTTGATTGATAAAATCTGGATTAAGGATAATTTATTTTATTTAATTTGTATTTTTCACCTCCCCCCCGAGGGATTGCCACCTTATTGTGGTCAGGGGGTTTGCGTGCCACAGTGACCTTAAGAGCTATACCAACAGGAGCTTAGTCTTTGGAGGTGGGGGATGCATGTTGAAATGCAGACTTTTTAACCCAAGACTATATAAGTTTTTACAGTACTTAGATAAGGGGGAATCAAAAACTGCCCCCAAAAATGTTTTACTGCAAGTTTGAAAAACCCACTCTCATCACCTAACACACACACACAAATTATTTGCAAACCGGTTTCGCTGACACTTTGAGTGTAATTCATAAATTTACTGAACATATTCAAATAAACACACCATACGGCAAATAAATCATCTCAAAGCGTTTATTTTTTGGGTCATAAATGCAGTGTTCATTTACATTCCTGTGTGTCCATGTTACGTCAGAGGACATGCGCCGATGTTTATCACACATTCCAATAAGAGAGATTACTCACTCCCAAAGTTTTTTTGCGCCGTATTTCGATTTTTAAAAAAGTTGCTCATTTTCACCACGAACACGGATGAGTCTTCGGGTTTCCTCAGCCGTCCATATACAGAATATAAATTACAAAACTGTGGTCACGTTGCAATAAGTAAGAATAGTGTAGGCAAAACAATAGTGTATGGCCGTAAGCAAAACAAACAATTCGTTATCAAATGCTCGACAAAATGCCGTGCTACTGAACTTTCATATTTGTTTGTAGCATGCAGTAAAGTGTATGTGACATAAAAATATATATTTGTAATATTGTGCAATATGTGCTATCCGCTAGCAAACTTTAGCGATTTTTTTTGCAAACGTTTCTTTACAGAACATCACCATAAACACAAGACTAAAGGTAATATACATACAATGAAAACTTGTCATAAAAATCTTTATTAATGGCAAAAATGACTTAACATTTATGGGTCTGTTTGCTCGAGTGAGCAGCCATGTTGAAAACTTCGCTTAGCCCATCGTTTGAAGTGAGGTCCTGAAAAATCTTCGTTTGGAGGGCTATCTGGCCCTTCCCCCTCCCCCTACACCTCCAACCAAAAGAGAAATGAGACACCACTACCCCTGCACGTGAACGCGACAAATGGAAGAGTAGGGGGAAGGGTTGGGATTCAGCCTTAATATTGGAGCAATAAAATTTACTTAAAATCTGTGTCCAAATTGTTATGAGGATTTTATCAAGTAAATCTTACAAGTTCTTTTTTTCAGTGCATGGGTGAACACGATGTTTTAAGAATTTAATTTTATATATATATATATATATATATATATATATATATATATATATATATATATATATATATATATATATATTTATTGTGTGTGTGTGTGTGTGTGTGTGTGTGTGTGTGACCGGTGCAACTCACACGTCCTATTCCATTGTCATTCATACTGCCGTAGTTTTTAGAGCCCTAAAAAAGCATTCGCTAGTAAGTAAGTAAATAAAAGACAAATGAATAAATAGTTTTAAATTATATATATACAGGGGCGTAGATTTAGGGTGGACGGAGGGGATGTGTCCCCACCAATATCCTCCGACCATTGAAATGTCCCCACCAATAATTTCATCCACTTTTTTTTAAATCGTTCTGTCAACATTAACCTAGACACGCAGAAAGGGATAAATCACGTTCTCTCCTTGAGTCCTCCCGCCCCCAAAACACATATGAACATTTTGATTGGCTGTGCCTTTCCCTGCCATCATGTGATAGACGATTAGCTGCGTTCAGACACAAGCAGCGCCAAATGCAGTGGACTCACATTCAGTACAGCAGGCCAGGATATAGTCTGTGAATACGGACGTAAAACTAACAGCAGATTAAACAGCTAAATGTAAAAGTATAAATATGATCCCTGTCAGTCTCCTAATCTAGTGACTGTTTGTCAGAAATCAGTATTGTGAAAGAAATTGATAAACTAATATACTAATATTGCCATATGGCTAGAATTTTGTTGACACCAATAGACAATCCACTTCAGAAAAATAGTTTTTAAAATGCATTCACTTACTTGGCGAACATTAATGATTTGATTCGAGGTTTGCACACTAAGACTCAGAAAAAGTGAAATAAAATGATTGCTGTTTAAATGGCATGTGTTTATCCTGTTTTGTCAGGTAACAGAACCTAAACACCTGTGCTGTATATCAGACAGTGATGGAGAGAGTGTAGATTACACACAGGTGCTCTCTAGTCATTAGCACTCATCAGGCAATGTCTATGGCCAACTGACTGCACTCAGACCAAAGGGGGCTGAATAATTACACACACCCCACTTTTCAGTTATTTATTTGTAAAAAAAAAATGTTTGAAATCATGTATGATTTTCGTTCCACTTCTCGCGTGTACACCACTTTGTATTGGTCTTTCACGTGGAATTCCAATAAAATTGATTCATGTTTGTGGCTGTAATGTGACAAAATGTGGAAAAGTTCACGGGGGGCGAATACTTTTGCAAGCCACTGTAGTTGTCCTGAGATTTAACATTGTTACCAATAATAGGCTGAGGCATTCTCTGTCCATGCTCATAAGGAATCCCTCAATGTTTTTCAATTAGGGGACAGAAGCAGATCAGCCATGTTGTAGTTCAGGTGAAGAGGCGAGTTCACAGGAGGTCAATCTGAATGTTGATTATACAGTATATAACATATAATATGTGTGCGTGTATTATACATGTTGATTATACTAATATTTAGCATTATGAGGAGTGATAGGCTGAGGATGTAAGTGATTCATTAGTGTTTTTGGCAAAAGTTTTGAACTGACATTTCACTTTTTTGTCACGCTATTTCATCAGGTGGCAATGCTGTCCGGTCCTAGTGCAGTCAGAGGGGAAGAGTTATGGTCAAAGCCATTGTTCACCCCCAAAAAAACTTTACTCACTATTTACTCCTTAAGTGGTTCCAAACTTTAATGATTTTCTTTATTTTGTTGAATACAAAATAAGATATTGGGGAAAAAAGCTGAAAACATTGACTTCCGTAGCAGGAAAAACAAAAACTATGTAAATCAATGATTACAGGTTTTCAGCATTCTACAAAATATCATCTTTAGTGTTTATCAGAAGAAAAAAAGAACAGCCTGGACAATATTGATGTCAAACAAATATGCCAGCAGTTTATTTTTGTTAACGAGAGGCGAAGGCATGTTTTTGTCTCCTTCATATAGGAGCAATAGGCATTGAGCTGTTGTGTGGTACTCTACCTAGTAGTTCATGTTTAGATGTAATCTACTTTTATATATATACAGATGATTGCGATGTTTCATTTGCACTAGGGCTCAATAAAGAATAGTTTTTATTTTATTAAAGACTATCTTTTTGTCAGTTATGAAACATTCCTTTAACTTTACACTATTCCTTAATTTAACTTAATGAATTGCATTTCGAGTGGATTAATATAAATCGAAGCATTGCTAGTATTAATGTAAAGTGATTTCGCACCATATTAAGAAAACCTAGCAAACCTACGCACTTGTGTGTGTGTGTGTGTGTGTGTGTGTGTGTATATGTGTGTATATATGGAAATATAATTAATATTTTCGTGTTTAATTACAAAAAAAAAACATTTTAATGGTTAGTGATTGTTGCAGACATTTACACTATTTTTGAGAACTATTAAGTTCTCCTTCAACGTGTCATAGCCGATAACTGCCCCTTTGAAGCCTTTGAATGGTGTTAAAAATACTTGCAAAACAAGTATTGCAGCCATACATTGGAGGGAACTTCTGAGGTGGTCAGTGATTGATGGCACGGTCGGTCGGAGGGGGTTGTGATCACACCTATAGATCTTTTGTTCTAGGCTATCGGTCAAATATCTCTCCACTTGGAAGCAAAAACATGCAAGGGATTTCAGCATCTCGACGCACATACTAAGCTGTTTATAAAGTAGACACTGTTTGTTTTTTCATTTTGTAATCTTTCCCGTGTTTACCGTGTACTGTACAATGTATATTCATTTTTTAATGAATTACTGTAAATAAACTACACATTCCGTTGATTTACCAGAAATGACTTTTCTGTTTTTTTGTGTGTGCTAAACTAAACTTCAGGGTCAAAGTAATAGCGATTTTATTTGAAAAGTATTATATATTTACAATGCTGATAAGTTCAAGCTTAGATTCATATATAAACTGCTTCAAAGTCTTTCCGTGACCGCTGAAATCCGACAGACGCAGGGCTCAAGGGAGGTGTGTCTGTGTGTGTGTGTGTGCGTGTGCGCGCGCGTGTGCCTGTCCTATTTCAGCGGATTTTTCCGCTACCGCAGATCAGTTTATCAACTTGTAATATATACATTTTAGGAATATATTAACATGTGCAGACATTTAAGGGTGCGCTGCCCTCTCTTGCCCCTGCGTAGAGCCTACACACACACACACACACATCTATCTATCTATCTATTATATAAATACACATTTGGAATCTGCATCTACATTTTCTGTTACAAGTATAGAATTAGGTTCAGCTGAGACTCATGATCAATGGTGTGAGGGTACTTATGTAGTGATAATTAGTTTCAGCCAGATCATTAAAACTAACAATGGACTATGACACTCTTGAGAGGGGATATGAAGGTGTTATTCATTTATTTATTCTCTACAAGGGTGCGAACTACAGTACAGACCAAATTATAACTCTCTCTTACTACTATAAAAATTCTAGATATAAACAAACAAAATACAGCTTTTTTTCCTCAGAGGTAAACGGAAAAGTGAAGTTGTTCAGCTGTTCACTGTCACTGCAGCTTCTTCAAAGTCTTCCCGCTCCGTGACCACTGAAATCCGACACGACACCACGTTAGGCTACGTCTTGACTCATTTGTATACCGACGGTGATTGGATGTTTCCCGAGGGCTCAGGGGAGTGTGTGTGTCTGTGTGTGTGTGTGTGTGTCTATGTGTGTGTGTGTCTATGTGTGTGTCTGTGTGTGTGTGTCTATGTGTGTGCGTGCGCGCGGGTACTTGTTCTACTGTTATAAAAACTCTAAATATAAACAAACAAAATACAGCTTTTTTTTCAGAGGTAAACGGAAAAGTGAAGATGTTCAGTGTCACTATGCAGATGTTACACTCAGTGGAGTTACCGAAATCATTGGTTTAGTCCTCATTGAGCTTTTGTTCCTCTTATGTGAGCATAAACAGTGAAACATTCCACAGGATTATAATACACCGCGGCCAAGTGAACCACGTTCCCGTCGAACGAAACGAGGCATAATCGTGGTGTTTGCTTCGGTTATGACACACCATAGTTTATTACCTGCTGTGGTAGATCTGAATATTTATTCAAACACAATAATAAAGCTTTATATCCTCAGGAGGGCTCAGTACATTGTTTTAGCGATAGTTTCACGGAAGCGAGTTCAGAACTAATCTAACCAAACCAAAAAAAAAAAAAAAACATCCGAAGCTTCAAATAGAATGAACGAACTAATGAAATTGATATATATGTAATTGATATACTGTATATACAGACGTGTGTGTGTCATTTTAATTCAAATGAACATTTTAATGCTTTCTGATACACTTATCAACTTATCTACATAAACTTATCAACACATACTCTCCGTGCACGCACATACAATCTCTAAAAAAGTAAAATTAATAACATACATATACAAATAAACAAAAATATAAACGTCTATGTATATTGAAGTTTACGGTGAACGCAGAGTCAGGTAAGCACATGTGATGACGCGCGCGCCCTCACCTCTTGTTACGGCTGCCTATTTGGCCAAAAAATAATTGAACGATATGCCTGGTCCTGGAAAGAGACAATAAATATATATATATTTTTTATACATTTATTGCATTGTTTGTTGTTTACAGTCAAGCCATCAACATACAATAAAATGTAAACATGAGATCTAAACTAAAAACTGTGCTCCCTGTGCTGGTGCTGGCAATATCATCTCTTTGTTCTGCTGTCTCCGGCTCCCTCCCTGGTCCTGAACCGTACCTGGCCCTTCCTCTACTCTCACTGTCTCAGAACAGACTGACTCCTGAAGCAGAAAAAAACAATGCAGGAAAAGATGTTTTCCATACTCATAATAACTAACTTGTTTACATTACACTTGTTAAATTGAAAGATCATACTGTAAATTGGTGAGCCTATTACTTTCTACTGAACAGCCCCAACTCAGAAAACATTAAAGAAATTGTTCACCCGAAAAAAAAAAAAAAAATTATCAGTCATTATCCCTTCAATAAAAGCACCACACTTACCCACACTGTACATCTGATTGACCCTACTGAAAAAAAAAATAGCACTGGCTAAACTTAAAACAATTGAAGTAATCTGTCACACCTAATATTTGGGAAGTGACGTAATGTAAATAAACCTTTTACTCTAAGATTTAAGGCATTCATAATTTAAATATAAAAAAGCATAAGCATAAAAATAAGCATAAAAAACTTAATTACATATTGATTTACACTCAAAGCACATTTCTTTATATAAACATTTATTGTGGAATGAACATATTTTCATCCAAAATGTTAACATTACTCCATAAAATTACAAATAGTAACACTCAACTTTGCAACACACATTTATTAATTGGACTGAAAAGAAAATTAGAAAATGGTCTTGAAACAAAATCAGCAGAGGTAAAACATGGAACATTCATGTGCGACTGATGGAAACTCAAAAAGTCACAATCCCGATTTCCTGTGGAGGCTGAAGACAGTCCTCTTCCTACCTGAGGACAAACAGGGCCATTGTGCACCTCACAAGTTCTGCCTGAGCTTCATCTTTCTGAACAACCTAATAAAAGAAAGGACATTTGTTAGACAATTGCTCTATTTGGCAAAACAGTGTCTGATGTATGCATGTAAAATCACTTAATGCTCCCTATGAGTGAAAAAAACACCTAGGATTATGGTGCAGCATGATAAATGTAATTAGCTCAATGAATACGCCAAAATAACTGACATACATATACACACTATGTATTAATGATAAAGTTTATCATTTTAAGTATTAATTTCAGGAGGTAATCACCTCCAGGCTCTAGGGTCATAAAAACAAACATAGTATTGTTGGTTATGTTAGGCTTGTAAAGCGTGAAAAAATGAACATGGCAGACATTGAAACCTGTATTCAGACAGCATACACTAACCTGTGAACAAGTTAAACTAAAGTTTTATTCTGCTAGTTATGTTTTAATTTAGTGCATCACAGCCAACTTGATGTGGATGCCTTGCTCAGGTCCTGTGGATCCATTCACAAGATTACATTTGACACCAAGCTAATTTCTGCTTTTGAGCGAGTACATACCAGATCAAGAACTTGAAGATGAAGATTATATCTCTGGTCTTCTCTCTGACGGGTTCCTCCCTAGTTTCTGATGATCTCAATTAGTTTGTAGTGTTGCTTGTCCAAGGAAACCAGTAATCTTGCTTGAAGTGGAGCAGATATAATTCTCAGAAACTCATTACTGATCTTTAAAAAAAAAAAAAAAAAAGGTAAAAACAAAAATTGGACTGGCTCAAGTTCTTATGTTAGCAAATCTTAATTACAGTGTGTATAAAGTATAGAAAGCAGTACACTACAAACAGCACTCACTCCAAATTAGCTTGTTCTATGTTTACGTCACTTTCCTATTAATTTTTACATCGTTAACCAACGGTACTTTAATATAATTATTTTCTTCGGCGCTGCTGACCTTCTGTATAAACTCCGGTGTTTTTGAAAATCACCACGTTAGTTAGCTAATGCTAATGCAGGTAATATAGGTGGTTTTAGCTACAGTAGCAAACACGGACACAAAACTCAATCTACAAAGTAGTTGTTCCTGACATAAATCATGAATTTGCTCATAGAAGAGATACATTTAACATAGAAATGGCATGAGTTTGCTTTCTTACCTGGTTTAAAGGAGTTTTCTTTGAGAATCTCCACCCGCATGTGATTCAGTCCGTGAAAATGCTGCGTCATGAGGTCATGAGACACGGTTTGAAGCAGAAATGTCCTTTGTGAATGGATTAGATTTAAGTTTAATCAGGGGCTTTAACTAACAGTAACTGAAATACAGGTTCTGATATCCTTCCTTACTTGTTTCAACGTCATGCTCCGGTTTGAGGCGGAAATAAAATTATACCGGCAAAACTATGGTCTAAAGACTGCGCATGCGCAAATCACACTCAACCTAATAAGAGTACCTTGATCAAAATGAAATATTTCACTTTGGTTTCCTGCTGTAAACAGCATTATACTAAAAAAAAAAAAAAAAAAAAAAAAAAAAAAGATTCACCCATAAGCATAAATTAGACACTTCAGTTAAAAAGAGCAAATTATTTTTTTTACTAATGGAATGAGAAAAAAAACACATTAAACTAGGTTTACTTTTTTCAGTGGATCCCTCAATAATTTCTGTCTCCTTTGCCTGTGTTTGATAATGTGAAGCACATATACACTCATTCATCATGAAAGATCTATTATAAAACAAAATAAAATTCATGTTCGCTTCAGCACTGTTCATCCGCGTCCTTACATTCATTGTTGTACTTGGTCCGGCTTTTAGATAAAGTCTTTCCATGCGCCATCTGGCGGATATTCAGTGAAGCGCAACACATTTATTTAAAATTCCCGAATGTTGCCTCCGGCAAGTCGCGGCACGCCGCGCGCTAAATTGCGGCATCCCGCGGGAAAACACGCAGGGTTTTAAGGGCGACATCTGTAATGTGTTGCGCTTCACTGAATATCCGCCAGATGGCGCATGGAAGGACTTTATCTAAAAGCCGGTGGTCCGAGAAAGTCAGTTTCCCTATGTTTCCCCGGTGGCGCGCAGATTCAAATCATGACGTCACTCGCAACCTAACGCTGAGAAGGCGAACGAGGATTTTAACAGATTTTCTCTCATTTTAAAGTGTTTTTACGAACTTTTTGAATTAAACAAATAACCTATGCAAAATAATCGAGTGTCTTTTCGCTTTTTTTTTTTATATTTGAAGATAATTCATACGCTTTAAGCCGCTGCAAAAGGCTGGTTTGCTGGGCGAGTACTGACATTACGACTACTTTTATTACACCTACATTTGTTTATTTGTATATGTATGTTGTTAATATAAATTTTTTAGAGATTGTGTGTGCGTGCACGGAGAGTTTGTGTTGATAAGTGTATGTGGATAAGTTGATAAGTGTATCAGAAAGCATTAAAATGTTCATTTGAATTAAAATGACACACACACGTCTGTATATACAGTATATCAATTACATATATATCAATTATATCAATTTCACTGAAGCCTATCCCTCGCCATATGACAATTCGCCATTCATTCTCGCATTGATAATCAGCGATATTTTATAAGGAGATTTAGGGATTTAGCTCTACTTAATTTTCTAACGTTTTAAGAAAATTCATTAGTTCGTTCATTCTATTTGAAGCTTCGGATGTTTTTGAAGCTTCGGATGTTTTTTTTTAGATTAGTTCTGAACGCGCTTCCGTGAAACTATCGCTAAAACAATGTACTGAGCCCTCCTGAGGATATAAAGCTTTATTATTGTATTTGAATAAATAATCAGATCTACCACAGTAGATAATAAACTATGGTGTGTCATAACCGAAGCAAACACCACGATTATGCCTCGTTCGTTCGACGGGAACGTGGTTCACTTGGCCGCGGTGTATTATAAACCTGTGGAATGTTTCACTGTTTATGCTCACATGAGAGGAATAAAAGCGAGGGAAATGTGGAAATGATGTGTGGCAACTCAATGAGAACTAAACCAACGATTTCGGTAACTCCACTGAGTGTAACATCTGCATAATGACACTGAACATCTTCACTTTTCCGTTTACCTCTGAAAAAAAGCTGTATTTTGTTTGTTTATATTTAGAGTTTTTAGAACAGTAGAACAAGTACCCGCACGCACGCACACACATAGACACACACACAGACACACACACACACACACAGACAGACACACACACACACACACACACAGACACACACACTCCCCTGAGCCCTCGGGAAACATCCAATCACCGTCGGTATACAAATGAGTCAAGACGCAGCCTAACGTGGTGTCGTGTCGGATTTCAGTGGTGACGGAGTGGGAAGACTTTGAAGAAGCTGCAGTGACAGTAAACAGCTGAACAACTTCACTTTTCCGTTTACCTCTGAGGAAAAAAAGCTGTATTTTGTTTGTTTATATTTAGGATTTTTATAGTAGTAAGAGAGAGTTATAGTTTGGTCTGTACTGTTGTTCGCACCCTTGTAGAGAATAAATAAATGAATAACACCTTCATATCCCCTCTCAAGAGTGTCATAGTCCATTGTTAGTTTTAATGATTTGGCTGAAACTAATTATCACTACATAAGTACCCTAACACCATTGATCATGAGACTCAGCTCAAACTAATTCTATACTTGTAACAGAAAATGTAGATGCAGATTTCAAATGTGTATTTATATGATACATTTTTGTAAATATTTTATTATTTCTTTTCAAGGGACAACGCTAAAGATATGAAACTCTGATAGAATGTAAAGTAATCAGTGTACAGCTTGTATAATGGTGTAAAGTTGATGTTCCCTCAAAATAACTCAACACACAGCCATTAAAGTCTGAACTGCTGGCAACAAAAGTGAGTACACCCCTAAATGAAAATGTTCAAACTGTGCCCATTGTCAGTATTTTGTGTGGCCACCATTATTTTCCAGCACTGTCTTAACTCTCTTGGGCATGGAGTTCACTAAAGCTTCACAGGTTGTCATGGGAATCCTCTTCCACTCCTCCTTGATCACGTCACGAAGCTGGTGGATGTTAGGCACCTTGTGCTTCTCCACCTTCCGTTTGAGGATGCCCCACAGATGCTCAATAGGGTTTAGGTCTGGAGACATGCTTGGCCAGTCCAGCACCTTTACCCTCAGGTTCTTCTGCAAGACAGTGGTTGTCTTGGAAGTATGTTTGGGGTCATTATCATGTTGGAATACTGCTCTACGGCCCAGTTTCCGAAGGCAGGGGATCATGTTCTTCTTCAGTATGGCACAGTACATGTTGGCATTCATGGTTCCCTCAATGAACTGTAGTTCCACAGTGCCGGCAGCACTCATGCAGCCCCAAACCATGACACTCCCACCACCTTGCTTGACTGTAGGCAAGACACATCTGTCTTTGTACTCTTCACCTCGTCGCCGCCACACACGCTTGACACCATCTGAACCAAATAAGTTTATCTTGGTCTCATCAGACCACAGGATGTGGTTCAAGTATGCCATGTCCTTAGTCTGCTTGTCTTCAGCAAACTGTTTGCGGGCTTTCTTGTGCACCATCTTTAGAAGAGGCTTTCTTCTGGGACGACAGCCATACAGACCAATTTGATGCAGTGTGCGGCATATGGTTTGAGCACTGACAGGCTGGCTCCCCATCCCTTCAACCTCTGCAGCAATGCTGGCAGCACTCACATGTCTATTTTCAAAAGCCAACATCTGGACATGACGCTGAGCATGTGCACTCTTCTTCTTCTTTGGTCTACCATGGCAGGGCCTGTTCTGAGTGGAACCTGTCCTTTTAAACCGCTGTGTGGTCTTAGCCACTGTGTTGCAGGTCAGTTTCAGGGTGTTAGCAATCTTCTCATAGCCTAGGCCATCTTTGTGTAGAGCAATAATTCTTTCTTTCACATCCTCAGAGAATTCTTTGCCATGAGGTGCCGTGTTAAACGTCTAGTGACCAGTATGAGAGTGTGAGAGTGATAACACCAAATTTAACACACCTGATCCCCAAGGACACCTGAGACCTTGTAACACTAACGAGTGACATGACAACGGGAAGGTAAAAGGGCTAATTGGGCACAATTTGGGCATTTTCATTTAGGGGTGTACTCACTTTTGTTGCCAGCAGTTCAGACATTAATGGCTGTGTGTTGAGTTATTTTGAGGGGACATCAACTTTACACCATTATACAAGCTGTACACTGATTACTTTACATTCTATCAGAGTTTCATATCTTTACCGTTGTCCCTTGAAAAGATATATTAAAATATTTACAAAAATGTGAGGGGTGTACTCACTTTTGTGAGATACTGTATATTACAAGTTGATAAACTGAACTGAAAAATCCGCTGAAAAAAGTGCACTGCAACTAACACGACAAACACCGTTTCCCATGCAGTGTTTTATTTGTGACGACTTGGCATAATGTTAACTTAACATTAATGGCCACAATTAGCATATTGTTTAGCTGTACATTTACTAAATGAGCACTGTGCCTAGTCCGAATTGTATATTTTTGTATAATCAATATCCATTCTGTTCTAAGTGTCTTAATTAATTTTAAATACAATTTTGAACCTTTTTTTATTCCTTGTTTTTATTGTTGTGATTATTTTTTGATAGTTTTACTTTCTTTATTTAAAGCAATTTTAATGACCATTGTGTATGAAATGTGCTACAGTATAAATAAACTTGCCTTGCAGTGTCCTAGATAAATTTTTCAGTGACTTAAACGCTAAGTAAGTACAAGTTCACATATTAAGGAAATTTGGCTTCAAGAATGGGTGCTTATGAAAATACTAATGTCACAATATCAATCACAGGCAAAGGAGACAGAAATTATTGAGGGACAGGTAGACCAGAGTCAATCAGATGTACAGTGTTGGGTAAGTGTGGTGCTTTTATTGAAGGGATAATGACAGATTTTTTAACATTTTTGGGGGGTGAACAATTTCTTTAATGTTTTTTGAGTTGTGGCTGTTTAGTAGAAAGTAATAGGCTCACCAATTTACAGTATGATCTTTCAATTTAGCAAGTGTAATGTAAACAAGTTATTATGAGTATGGAAAACATCTTTTCCTGCATTTTTTTCTGCTTCAGGAGTCAGTCTGTTCTGAGACAGTGAGAGTAGAGGAAGGGGCAGATTCAGGACCAGGGAGGGAGCCGGAGACAGCAGAACAAAGAGATGATATTGCCAGCACCAGCACAGGCAGCACAGTTTTTAGTTTAGATCTCATGTTTACATTTTATTGTATGTTGATGGCTTGACTGTAAACAACATAAACAATGCAATAAATAGTTTTGAAGAAAAATCTGCTTTGTCATTGAACCTGAGAAAAACTTTGGTTTTGGTGCAGTCTCCGTGCTACAATAATAATGATAGAAGCAAAGTTTTTCACTGTGGGGACATATCTTTATAAGTACATTTTGACTGTATTATATGTGTCCCCTTCAAAAATTGCTCATGAGAAATTTTATATTTATTGTCCCCCCTACTGTTAAATGAAATTTACGCCCATACTTGAGGCATCCTGGAGGAAAGGGGCGGGTGCTCAAGCGCCCGCCGCCCTCCCCCCTCTGCACGTGCCTGTATGTGTGTGTGTGTGTGTGTGTGTGTGTCTTTACAGTAAAACGTGACAGCGCGCTCAGTTACAGCTCAGTCCCTCTTCTCACCTTTGATAGGTGAGAAGTTATCAAACCGGTTTCGGATGGGGGAATTGGCACAATTCAGGGGTTTAAAACTATTTAACAAGACCGAGACGTCTCTGCCTAAAATGTATTTCTCCAGCAAAGCATAGAATAAATAGAAATTAAATGCTTAATATTAATAATATTGATCTTAGCTGGATGGTCTAATTCTCAAAACCGTTTAAGAAAGACTTAACACATTATAACTAGAATATTTACAAAACTGAAAGGTTGTCTTATGAATAATAAAAAACAACAACTCATAACTCAAAAAGATCATATGTTTTTATAATTTTTTAGATCATAGACATGAATTAACTATATATATATATACTGGACACAAACAGCAAAAAACATGATGAAAAGCAATAAAGTGCTTAGGGCTTTTCATATTTTTTGCTGTTTGTGTCCAGCATTGAATAATTATTTCATCCATTATTTGACCACGGCTGGGAATAAGAGCTGGAATGTGATTGTGAATATATATATATATATATATATATATATATATATATATATATATATATATATATAGAGAGAGAGAGAGAGAGAGAGAGAGAGAGAGAGAGAGAGAGAGGTGTTTTGCTGGCGAAAAACATTTTAGGCAGAGACGTCTACTCTGCCTTGTTAATTGTTTTTAAAAAACCCAAATTGTACGAATTCCCCCATCAGCGAAATCATGAATGAAAGGTGAGAAGAGGCATTATAATACAGTGGGGGTTCTGTGGGTCTCCAAACTCAAGTAGAAGGCTACTGTACGTGTCAGCCGATAACTGCTCCTTTGATCTTCTGGTTACAGCGGGGCGCCGACTGCTGATGAGTAGCCTGTACAAGCCAAGCTCTTCCCCAAAAAATTATGTGAATGTCTGCAACAATCACTAACCATTAAAATGTTTTTTTTGTAATTAAACACGAATATATAAATTGTATTTTCTTTACACATAATCAAAGAAACAATCAAAGAGATCAAGTAAGTTACATAATTATATTTAATGCACAAATTAGATTTATTTAAAATAGCCAAGTAAAGGTAATTAATTCCCAGATAGCAGACACACTTCGCAGAGATAATGCTCCCTAATGCATGTTACAATGACCAAATATGATAAATAAATAAACCACACTCAGCAAATAATAAAACAGATTCGTTTATTTTTTTAATAAAAAATACATTTAATAACAAGCAAACATTTGATTAATTTATATAAAAACGAGAAAACAGTAACTTACAAATGAGGTCTCAATTTGAAAAGATGTACAAAACATAAAACACCACAAATAAGTATTAATCATAGAAACAAAATTAAACACTAACAGAAACGTTTTGTACTTTATGATTTTTAAATATGACCGTTAGATCCGGTTGGTCAGGAAACTCCTGAAGTCAGATGCAGACACACTTTCAGTCACAAACTGCTGTGAAAAAAATAGAGATAGATATTCAATTAAAATTCATGATACTTAATTTAGCAAATGAACAATATTTATACTTTGTTCCTCTCGCTTCACAACTCATGAGAACAGACCGAAACCAGAACCGAACCGGAGATTAAGGAAAAAGTGAGAAGCAAGAATCATGTGTGGAAAGATTAAGCATGCAGGGTCACAGGATGACTCGACTTATTTTTCTTGTCTGCAATGCGATTTAGACAAATTAGAGCTGCTGTCAATACTGTATGAACATATGTACAGGTTCTTTACAGTTGAAATTTAACTTGTAACTTATTAATAAAATTCGGATTCAGAAAAAAACATTTATTGCTAGTGCTCTTTTACCATTTAATGCTTTAACACACACGACTTAGTTTGTTCAGAAATGGCATCTAACTGGCGAGCCTTTGTCTGAACACGCCGTTTTCACTCGGGGTGGGGGTAAGAAATACACATCTCGGTTTATTAATCCGCGCGCTCGGTTCGTTATTATTTTATTTATTTATTTATTTACCACAGGACCCCTGGGGGGCTCCGTAGGTTCAGGTTTTTACACGAAAATGGTGTTTTGTGAATCTCCACACTATTAAAAACTGAAATATTGCTAATTGTACGTCCTGAGATTAAGATGAACATTAATTGGGAGTCATGAAAGCGAGAATCACATCCAAAAAAGAAAGGTAAACTTACCTCGAACACGACAAACTCCAGCTGCAGCCACGCCGTGTTGCAACCTCCGTGATGATCCACAACCGACTGATACACAGCGCGGGCACAGCGTCTCCAAACACGCATGCGCAGTTTAATTTGGACACATTTTCGGGCTTCAGTAGACACACAATACTTCAGACTGAAACACGACTGCCCACTACAGGTAATGAAGGGCATGTTCACAGCTTGCCGCACACAGCCGCGGCAAGTCACGGGATCCCTTTTCTCGAAACGCGCGTTTTTAATGGCGACATCTGTACAAGAAAGGACAGTTCCTTGTCACAGGGGAAACTGACTCAGTGGAGTTTGGTGAACTTGTGCTCATTTTGATAAATGATGCTGTTTATCTTCTGGTGTCGATGTACACAGCAGAATTTCTACCTCAGTACCATGTTTACTCAGTGAGGAAAGACAATGAAAGGATGCAGTGTCTGAATATCTGTGGCATGATAGAAATCAATCCATTGACTGCTTACTTGAAGGATGGACAACAACTGGTTCCGTTGAAACACAGTGTTTTGTCACACTAATAAATGTCAATTTTGTTAGTTAAGAGTTTTTTGCACATGTTTTTTTTTCTTGCTCAGAATGGATGATGTAGAACCAAGCAACATAAGCAGAGCCGTTGCTAATGTGTTACCAGACCTCCAAACCGCAATTCTGAATATTGTATTGGAGACACTACAGTCTTTAGGTGTGGAAACCACTGAGGATCTACAGTATATTCAGGAAGCTGATCTGCTCACAGCACTGAGACCAATTCAAGCTAGAAAATTGTTGGCTGCCTGGAAACAATCCAGGAAGTACATTATGCAGAAAGTTACTTTAACGTATAACTTAAGATAAAATCAAAGTATTTTCTTACATTTGAATTTATTTTACAGCAGAGACAACAGAATTCCACAGTCAGTCAGCATTTACCTCTCCAGTGTCTTCAACATGCTCCTCAATCTCTCTTGTCTTCCTCACCCTCACCCAGACACCTGATTGCAACTGCAGATTGGTTTGACAGCTTTCAGATTCCATGGGAGAAGCTTCCCGAAGCCATGATGCAGTGTTTGGAGAGAGGGAAAAGGCAGAGCTCAAAGTTACGTAGAGAACTGATCTGATTGTCGTTTCTGAAATGATGCATGCCTGTGCTTCTCCTGGTAAACAAGCCTCCACAGAGGTTGCTAAGAAAATAGTAGCGAAGTATCCACAGTCACTGCAAGATGTAATAGAATGTGATGTGGTGGGAACAGGATATCACTCACTGCTCAAACAGCTACAAGCCCGAATTGAAAATGTAAAGCTGTTAGAATTATTTTATATATAAAGGAGTTGATTCTACTCTCTTGTTCTCTTCCTCATAGATTTGATATTAACGTGTTAAATCTTTCCTGCTGCTATCTTCCTGTCTCCTCTTGCATCTGTTCTTAAAGGTGTGAACGCTCCCACGCTCACCTTCCCATACTCTCTTTATGTCTCTCTCTCTTCCCCTAACTCGAGCCAACATCTTGTGATCTGTCTCTGCACGGACACCTCTATCTTCCTCTCCTTTGATTCTTCAGGATCTCACCAGGACATTTACAATGGTTCATGCTCTTTGTAGTAACATATGTCTATAGCCCAGGCGTTTGGTCAAATATATATAAACCCCATCTTTTGCTGTTAATAAACAGAGACCTTTCTGACAGACAACGTGTGTGTGTGTTTGACTGAGTCTCTCCTGGCGCCAGAAAAGCTTACCGAAGCACAGCGGACAGACCGAGCAACTCGCCTCTTCTACTACAAAACTTTAGAAAAACCTTACAATCTGGGGGCTCGTCTAACCTTTTCTCTCCAGGAAGGTAAGTTAAGCAGTAGTTTTGCTATTGTACTTCCTTCCTTGGTCAGAAAAGTTTTTGAACCAATAGTTTATTTACGTAGTAAATTGGCGTGTATTTGGGTCATATTTTGGAAAAAGAAACTTTATGCGTTTTAATTAGTTTTTGTTTCGCGTTGTGTTTGACATTACTCGCGTTGGTTTATTGGCTAAAATTACAGCGATTGTGGATAATTGAAAGATATAGATTAAACTAGGTGTTTAACTGAAACTGAACCGGTGTTGCTAGCATTAAGCTAAAAACATACACAGCGCTGTCGTCGCGAGTACCTACGTCATCAAACCGCGTCCCGCTAGAGGAGACGCGCTACTTCGGGTGTGTTTTAAAAAAGATATACGTTCGCTAAATTCTGTTGTTTACGTAATTTACGCACTTTCAATATTGGTAATTTAGTGAGGCATTTGTAGCATGCACTTTGTGTATAAGCTGGCCCTGGCGTAGAGGCGCGTGGTTAGAAAATTAATAAATGAATTGGTTATAGCCATATTCCTTAGAGTGTTCTTTGGAACAGGGAGCGGCGTGCAGTTGCAGTTATACACGTGCATGAGTTTTATTGTCTCCCTGACGTAGAGGCGTGTGGACTCAGCCCGGCGCACCTGAGCTCCATTTTTCTGGTAGTGTTATCAGAAACAGGGTAGATTGGCCGAATGCCTTATTAATTCACTATATTGGTATTTGATAAGTGTGTGATTAATCTCCAAAGATGTAGAGGCATGTGAGATTTGAAAGAATCCATATTCCTGGTAGTGTTATCAGGAACGCGGAGATATTGCACATTTTTGATAATACACTTTTAAATTACAGTATTCTTCAGTTTTAAATATATACTTATTAATTTACTATATTGGTATTTGATAAATGTGTGTATGATCTCCAAAGATGTAGAGGCATGTGAGATTTGAAATAGAATCCATATTCCTGGTAGTGTTATCAGGAACGCGGAGATATTGCACATTTTTGATAATACACTTTATAGATTACAGTATTCTTCAGTTTTAAATATATTCTGATACACACTGTCCGAACGTCACACCACCCGTAAAATAAATAAAAAAAATAAAATAAAAAATAAATAAAATAATAATAATTATAAAAAAATAAAAATAAAAAAAAAAGCTTAAAGTGTCCGCTTACCTTCGATAAGCTTGGTTTGTTTACTAACTGGAACTTACTAACAAGATGGGAAATGGTCGTTCCAAACAGTCTCTTACTCCTAATGATTGGATGAATAATTAAGGATTTAGAATTTTATTCAACCTTTTGTGTCACCTATTCGACAGTAATAGGTTTTAGGAATTAGATTAGATGGGTTTAAAACTGCTTGGTTCTTACACAGGGATATTTTTGGATGTAATATTCCTCAACATTTCACACAACTATTTCAAACAACCTTTGTTAATAATATAGACCTAATTCTCTTAAAAATTTTCTCTAGCAGGGACCAGACACTAACCTGCCATACAACTCATGTGTCGGGATGGCCGAGTGGTCTAAGGCGCCAGACTCAAGGTGTATAACTTCCTGTAACTAGCCCAGATGATCTAAATTTGCATTTCCTTCATCGATTTGTGGTGATACCTTCATCTCCGTTCAATTTACTAGGACGAGATGGACTGTCTAAATTAGGCTGTTGTATATCTTTTGCAGAAGGCAAAACCGTTTTAAAGACCCCTAATAATCTGACTATGTTCTCTGATGTGATCCCACAGGTTGAGTCTACTGATAGATCTATTGTCATCCCATCCTACTCGTCTTCTGTACCTCCGAGGTTGTGGTCTACTCATGCTAATGAAGTGGGCACAGTTTGCACTACACCATACACAGCAAAACTTAAAACACTGACACCTGTGTATTGTAAGCAATACCCTCTTTCACCAGATAAAGAGGCAGGTATTGAGAAAGTGATTTTGTCATTAATACAACAAGGTGTCCTAGTTCCTACCCAATCTCCATACAATACACCTGTTAATCCTATACAAAAGGCAGGTGGAAGAGGATGGAGATTTACACAAGATTTGCGAAAAATTAATGATATTGTCATTCCTGCAAGTCCTATTGTTCCAGATGTCCCTTCCATTTTGACGTCAATACCTCCTAATCATTCATATTTTACAGTAGTTGATTTGTGTTCTGCATTTTTCAGTGTCCCTGTCAGTGAGCGGACGCAGCCTATATTCGCTTTCACCTTCAAAAACCAACAGCTGACCTGGACTCGTCTTCCTCAAGGGTTCGTGGACTCCCCAGCTGTGTTCTCCTCTGTTGTAAGAGATGCCATGGCTTCCCTGACCCTGCCTGAGAAAGTCCAACTTCTGTTATACGCTGATGACATCCTCCTCTCAGCTGAAACTGAGGACTTATGTCGCAAACATTCACTGCGCATGCTGACACATCTGGCTGATGTTGGATTCAAGGCTTCACTCACTAAGCTTCAATTTTGCTTACCACAGGTCTCCTATCTGGGATTCACAATCGCCCAGGGACAAAGAACATTATCTGCTGATCGCATACAATCTGTTGTCGAGATTCGTCCACCTGCCACGAAGCAAGCAATGATGAGCTTTCTTGGACTTATAAACTATTGTAGGCAGTTCATTCCTGACTGTTCCTACTATGACAAGATATTACGCCAGTCATGCTCCTCCACTCAACCAGACAAAATCACATGGACATCTGAGATGAAGGACTCTTTTTGTTACCTCAAGCGATCTCTAAGTTCAGCTCCAGCATTGGGTCTACCTGATTATGGCAAGCCATTTCACCTATATGTCTCTGAAGGCGGGGGGGTCGCAGCGGGGGTCTTAGCCCAAGATCACGGCGGGTCTTATCGGCCAGTTGCATACTTATCTAAAACCCTAGATCCTGTAGCATCAGGACTTCCTGCTTGTCTGCGAGCTGTGGCTGCCTCTGCTCTCATTGTCATGGATGCTGAAAAGATTGCTCTCTCGTACCCCTTAGTATTACACTCTTCTCACCAAGTTATAACGATCCTTAATAATATTCAAACACAGCACATGACAGCTCAACGTCGTTCAGGATATGAAGCTATTCTTTGTGCCACACATAATCTAACTATTAAACCAATATCGACACCCAACACTCCGGCTGTACTCTTACACCGTCTCATGACACTCTGTGGCCCTGATCAGACCCAACCAGACTGGGCTGATCATGACTGTTTACATGAGATCACCACTACCTCGGCTGTACGCTCCGATTTATCTTCCACTCCTTTAGAGCATGGCACACACATTTATGTTGATGGCTCTTGTTCAAGGCCTAATGACAATGTGACACATTGCGGCTATTCTATCTGTCAGCTGCCCAACATTGTATTAGAAGCTTATTCGTTGCCTTTTCTTTCAGCTCAAGCTGCAGAACTTACCGCTCTTACTCGTGCATGTCTCCTATTTAAAAATCAACCTGTTACTATCTTTACGGATTCGCGTTACGCTTATGGTGTCACACACGATTTTGGGAAGATTTGGGCTTCGCGAGGTTTTAAATCAGCTGATGGAAAGCCTATTTCACATGCTACTCTTGTGACTGATCTTTTACAGGCTAGTTTACTCCCATCGCAGTTGGCTATAGTGAAGGTCAAAGGTCATGCATCTGGTGACTCTGAAGAGGTTTTAGGTAATTGTTTAGCTGATGAAGTTGCCAAATGGGCCGCTAAAGAAGCACCTTTGTCCCCACAGGTTTGTAGGAGTACAGTATTCTCTTTGACATCCCATGTCTCTGTTCCTAGTTTGTCATCTGACATCGACCTTGCCTTTTTGCAAACCCATTCATCACCTGAAGATCTACATTTTTGGTCTTCCCGTAAGTGTTCACCTGGCAGCGATATGCTAATTCGGGATGAGAACGGCCGTATAGCTCTTCCCGCATCTGTCCTCCCGTTATTAGTGCGTCATTTTCATGGTATTTCACATGTCGCAAAACGGGGGGTAATCCGTATGATTGAGGACAGATTCTGCATTCGCAATATCAAACAGGCTACACTTGTTCTATTAGATTCCTGCTTGACCTGTGCTCGGGCAAATACACAAGGACAACATGTTAAACATGATGCCTTGCCAATGCCTATTGCACCATTTCAATGTTTACAAATTGATTTTACACACATGCCACCTGTCAGAAATCTGAAATACATGCTTGTAATCGTGGACAGATTTTCTAAATGGGTAGAAGCATTTCCATGCTCAAAAGAAAATGCAACGATAGTAGTTAAAATTCTGGCTAAAGAAATCATTCCTAGATACGGTATTCCAACATCTATTGACAGTGATAATGGCACGCCATTCGTCTCCAAAGTGACACAAAAATTGTGTAAATTTTTAAGCATTGATTGGAAATTTCACATCCCCTACCATCCCCAAAGTTCTGGTGTGGTAGAGAGGATGAACAGAACAATCAAAGATAGGTTGACAAAAGCCATGATGGATACAGGTAAGAATTGGGTTGACCTGTTACCATCTGTGCTTTGTGAAATTAGAATGACACCCAATTCTACAACCAAACTTTCACCATTTGAGATTATAATGGGACGACCATTCCCCACCCCCTGGGTAAAAGGTAACCCTGGTGTTTCCCTTACAGGTGATCTGGACGTGATTGTCGGCGATTATACGCAAGCGCTCATTGAAAAACTGAACAGTGTTCACGGTAATGTCTCTGCTTCTCTCCCTCTGCCTACAGACAAGCCAACTCACTCTTTCATTCCAGGTGATACAGTGCTGGTGAAAAGTTTAAATCCAAGGAAGGTGGGGGATGCTGCCTACAGTACACCTACAACTGTAATTGCAGTGACACGCACAGCTGTTCTCACAGACTCACAACCACAGTGGATTCACGCCAGCCGCGTGAAGAAGGCACCGCAGATGACTCTGACTGCTTGACATAATCGACCACTCACAAGATCTCCTAGCCCGCACCGAGGGGCTAGTGGAGCAACATACGCCCAGAAGACACCTCAAAAGGGGGCTCTCGTCGCTTCTCACCTTTTTCACATACACATATAGGTTCAACTTTGTATTAGTTTGCTTTTTCCACATTTTATTTTTGTGCCAACGCCTGATTACGTATGTAGTGTGAATTCCATTTCTAATTGTGATTCTAGAAGTGATTTAATCCTGGCTATCTCCTTCCTTTATCACCCTTCTTATAATCATCTTTGCTGACTCTACTAATTATGCTTCTGCTTCTTCACGTTAATATCTCTTGCTATGTTAACTAATTGACATTCACAAATTCTTTTAGAATTTAAGGGGGCAACTGTTAGAATTATTTTATATATAAAGGAGTTGATTCTACTCTCTTGTTCTCTTCCTCATAGATTTGATATTAACGTGTTAAATCTTTCCTGCTGCTATCTTCCTGTCTCCTCTTGCATCTGTTCTTAAAGGTGTGAACGCTCCCACGCTCACCTTCCCATACTCTCTTTATGTCTCTCTCTCTTCCCCTAACTCGAGCCAACATCTTGTGATCTGTCTCTGCACGGACACCTCTATCTTCCTCTCCTTTGATTCTTCAGGATCTCACCAGGACATTTACAATGGTTCATGCTCTTTGTAGTAACATATGTCTATAGCCCAGGCGTTTGGTCAAATATATATAAACCCCATCTTTTGCTGTTAATAAACAGAGACCTTTCTGACAGACAACGTGTGTGTGTGTTTGACTGAGTCTCTCCTGGCGCCAGAAAAGCTTACCGAAGCACAGCGGACAGACCGAGCAACTCGCCTCTTCTACTACAAAACTTTAGAAAAACCTTACAAAAGCGGTCTTCAGTACCAAGGATATTAAAGTGCAGACGGGGGTCAGAGGAGTTTGATACAGATGAAATCACAGCTGAACAAAGGGCAGCTGTTCAGGACACATATGGCTGCATAAATTGGGACATGAAGTTTATGCCAGTGAGCGAGACACTAGAAAGCCAACAGGAGAAAAAACGACAAAATGAAGGTGCTCAGTGACCAGGCAACCTTCAGTACAGAGGAAGTAAAACGTCTTATGAAGTGCACCTATTTCTCCCAGCGTAAAGCAGTAAACAGTGGAACAGATCTGCAATCCCTCATGGAAGAGTGGCCTTTTTTGTTTAAGGAGATTGGCATGACAGTTCACTTTCATGAGCTTACTGGTGTATCACTGAAAGAGACTTTCCTCAGTAATGTTGGAAAAAAAAGGTTAAATGTGTTTTGGACTTTATTACTGCTTGCACAAATGCTTTTCATGAAGCTGAAAATTCTGAGAGGACAGTTGGAGGACTGCTCAGAAGATGTCAAGGATTTGGTGCTCCTCATCCTCTCCTATTTTAATGAAAAAGAGGAGAAATTGTTCTGTTGAAGAAACGTGTGTGGGAAAAGAAGTACAAGTGGAAAACTTGCCTGTGACAGCATGCATCATTGTATGTGGTAAGGTGATCGTTTTTGCTGAAGAACCCTGAGTTTACTGTTGGTAAGGAAATAATACATGTGTATGTATTGGCTGTTGGGCTGTTATTTTCTATGTTCTTGCAGGAACATCATGTTATGCTGCAAAGCAATTCATGTTGAGTGTTGACCAAAGAATTGTGAATGACCACATCCCCACCTTCACCTCTGCTGTCTGCATGATGTTTACAAGCTACTACTGCTTCAATATCCACCATCCTGTGGCTCTGGGCTCCACACTTGAGTTTATTCAGGAGGTATTGCTTTTTTTCCTTCCTTCTTTTAGAACAAATCTAGAAGTTAATTTTGAATTATTGTGTTTAAAAAAGTGTTTCTTCAACATCAATCCCGAGAAGGGCACAAAAGTGGAGACCAAGAAAAACAAGAAACAGCTAGCAGTGAATCCAAGAGTTCATTTCATTGCAGATCTCTCAGATCAAGAGTGGAGAGAGACATGTTAAATGTGGACCTTCAGTCACATCCATTTGAAGTGTTAAGACAAAACACTTAAACAGCACTACCTGTATGGAACAGCATCCACTTTACCTTATTTGTTAACCACTAACAGAAATGCGTTTAGGTTTTGGGTTAATGTTTTAATAAGCATCGTTTTGGTTCAGTTCAATTGTTAAACTGGCTTATTCCACATTTTGGTTTCCACAAGTTATGAATGTCTAATGATTACCTAAGAACAATGTAACAGGTTTATTTTGCTGTATCCACCTTATTGAACAGCAGCAGTAGAGATTAACAAGAGACACACTGGAAAGAGATCAGGATTGCAGGACCTACAGTAGGTGGAAGTGAACTTTGGTGACTATTGTACAATAATGCTATGTGTTGTGTTGAACCTGATTAGCCACTTGTGACGCACAACTATTGGTTTTTCACTAAACGTGGCCATTTATTTATTACCTGTAATTTGCACACTGCATTTAAAAGAGTAAAAGATATGCTTGAAAATATGTTGTATTATTTACAGTAGGACTATATTTTTCCCTTTACCTGTTTTTCTTATGATATGCCAGGTGTTGTACGTAACAAGGACTTCTTCAATCTCTTTTTCCTGACAGTATTTGGACACTTTATAAGAATAAATAGCAGTAAGTTTTGCTGTTCATTAGACATCAATTCTTTTACTTTCTTACCAAAAACATTTGAAGTACTATTTAATTATTTAACCCTTTCTTTAACTTGCACAGCTGGAAATTTCAGTGCTTCCAACTTTGCAGAAATGTGGGATGGCCAAGTCTCAGGGCTAAGCTTCAGTCAGTACATTTAATTCATAAGCTTTTAAAGTAACTGACCTGCATCAATATTTTGACCTTTTGGTCAGCTGCTCAAATAACTTTAGTCTGTTGTCATTGATATGATGATATTGTGGAACTAAAATCTCTTTTTTTTCTAAAGAGTATTTTATTACAACATAAATGTCTTCACAATCTTTCATTCTATAGCAGTGCATATGTCAGTTTTTTATTTCAAAGCAGAGGTCCTAATGCTTGATCTCAAGTGATGTGTAAAATGTAGTTTATGCAAATTTGACTAAACTTCATATGACTAAAGTTGCTGATTGTCATCTCAGTGAAGCTTGTATGCATGCATGTAAAAGATGTATTATATGTCCATGTACATTGTTTTACATAATGTTGATGAGTACTTTTTTAGTTGGAAATAACACAACCTGCTTAATATTTCTAAGTGAAGCACTTACTGTAGCTAATGTGTAAATGCTATTACATTTGTTATATCACTTAACTATTAATGTTATCTTTTTTTTCTGTTTTTGTTTCTTATCTCCTTTTTGCCGAGAGGATCATATCAGCACCAGCTTAAAGTTCCAGTGGTTTATTTTGTTTCATTATTGATTATCAAAGTAGACTGCATAATTGAGTGTTGCTTGCTTGTGTGTAGTTCATTAATAATCAATTGGACAAAAGAAGACTGAGTTTATCTCTGTTTAAGCATATTGCTTATGAACTAACTTGTCTTTGTGTCTGTTTTCTGCAGATAGTGACAGCATTCAAGTCTTCAAGCAGTACATTTCCAGTTTCTCAAACGGACTCAGTCCCATGTCTTCCGTCAAGTCTGGACTCATTACTGTTGTTCAACCAAACAAGCGGCCCTGATTGATGTTTGTCATCATTGATTATCCTGAATTTATATGGACACATTTTATTTCCAAGATCGACACGTCTTTGTGAGTACACTGGTCACGTTATTGGATCATCTCAGACTGTTTTAACACAGTGCCTGTGTGCAGAATCTGTTTCTTTACAATCTAATAATTATGGTTTGTGCCTTGATTTACTATAGACAGTATTTATTAGTTTAGTTCATTTATCAATTCCAATAATCTGACTGATTTCTTCTATTTTACCGTATTTTTTGCAGTTATATTCTGGCAACCACAGCTGCCGGTAATTTTCTGTAAAAATGAACATTACAATAAAATACTATAATATTCTATAAAGTCCTATTATGTTTATTACGTAAATAGAAAGTAATTGGTTTGACAGTATATTTATTATATTAACAATAGTTTACTGCAAGAAAATCTACATTTACAACTGCTTTATTTAAAGTAAATTACTGTAAACATGTGTACAATATATCTGTTTTATTTAACAGAAATGTACTGTAAACAAGCAGCAGTCCTCAGATGTAACATTTACGGGATATCAAAAAGTATTCTGTAAAGCATTTCACATTGTGACCATATATTTTACGGTGAACTTCTGGCAACCACAGCTGCCGGTATTTTACCGTATATTACACATGTTGTTTTTACAGTTTATCCTATTACAAGCTCGTGGGGACCCAAATCCCTGTTGTATAATGTATGTAGTAGCTCATTGTACAGCACAGTGTTAAGAGCGCACTGTGCTTTACTGTGGAGACAGATGCCTCTCACCTGTGATGAGAGAAGAGTCCAGAGGCGTACTGCAGCACCAGGAACTCCCGCAGGTTAGAGCCAAAACTAAACACACACACACACACACACACTTATAAACCAAACATAAATTTTCAACATTTTAGAAATAAATGTTTAAAAAAAAATCTAATTTAATTAGTCAGATATACAAGCATGCACAGTGTAATGTTGAGTGAAATGCCTACACGACTGCCAATGACCAGAAAAATGAAGTCTATTGAGTAAATAAACCCCTGAGGGTGAGGAAAGCTGACACATGCTGTCTGGGGTCTGCCAGTCAGGAAGTTGGAGATCCACTGACACAGATGGAGGCTCAGCTTGGTGGTTAGTGTGGATGGAATTATAGTACTAAAGATGAACTACAATCAACAAACAGCATTTTAACATCATTCCTCTTCCTTGTGTTCAGGTAACTTATGGCGCTTTTCCACTGCATAGTACGGCACGACACGGTTCACTTCAGGTCACTTTTGGGGGGTTTTCCACTGGGAACAGTACCTGGTACCTGGTCCTGTTTTTAGTACCACCTCAGCCGAGGTTCCAAGCGCGCCGAACCATTACCAAAACGTGACGTGTAAACTCTGCTGGTCACCGATTGGCCGGAGAAAATCGTCATTACTGCGTCACCGAACTTGGGACACGAGACACAACAGAACCGCTATATTTAGAAACAGCCAGAGAAGGATCGCACACACCTTTTTGTATTAACCAAAAATTTTCTTTGGCTGCCATCAGCCTCTTTTGAAATAAACACCATGCCGTCGATATGCTCCATTGTTGTGTGTTTGTTTGTGGCGCGTTTATGATGATGTCATGGCAGTAGAGGTGACCCTGGACATTTCTATTTATATTCAACTTCATTCCCACACAAAAAATTCCATAAATTCTGTATTTCTATATTGTACAGCTGTTTTTATTTTTCTATATATGTAGGGAATATTTCATCTCTAGTGTATTTCATGATACTCTGTGTGCATGAGAACAGAGTGCTTTCTTTCTTTGACCTCGACATGCTGCACTATCAGCAAACACATTCCTTAGTACAATCTATGTTCAGGTCATAAAACCGTTGGAGGCTCCTAACGAAGAACAACTCCCAAGCTCCTGTTCTTCTCCATGTTATCTTTCATAAACATTCCGGACCATATGTAACCGCTCCTGTGCCCTCCTTTTTGGTTCTTTGTGTGTGTGTGCATATATATACTTCTGTCTTCCACAAAAAACTTTGACCGTCTCACTGAGCACTGACTTGTGTGTTTCATTGAGGGGTTCCCTGAGCTCAGGCGGGACAGCAGAATACAGGCGGAGCACTGAGTAGACCAAAGGGGGTCTACCAAAAAACAAGAAATCCTTACAATATATTTTTCTCATATATTTTTCTTATACTGTATATTTTGTACTGTACAGTTATTATATTTGATATATTTTATTTTTTCTTAGTTAAATTTACCTTCTATTTTATTTTTCATATTGATTTCCTACTCATAGTCTATTATTTTAAGGTCACGGGCAGTTGTCTAAGCATTTCACAGCATATCGTACTATGTATGACTGTGTATGTTACAAATAAAATTTTTATTTAAATTTTCCAAATCAAAATGTATTCAAAATCTTTGCTCCAGAGGCAGAGAATCCAAGGTTCCACTGTTCTGTACTCTGTATCTCTCAGCTTTATATAAACGAGACTCTCCTGCAAATCAGCAGTAATAAAGTACTTGGCTCAGCGATGGAATATTACTCTACCCCATACTGTAATGTGTGTTAGACTGTGTTCTGGAAGATGTTGTGGTTTTGCTCAGGTGACTCTGTCACAGAACTTACAATGAACATTTTAGTGATCCATCCATAAATAAATGAATATATAAATAAATTCCTATATAAATAAATACATTTTCACTTTCACTGGAATAACAACACTGAAGTCGTATACATGAATTTTAAGTCGTTTTAAGGCAAAACTTCATCTTTATCCGATCTACTTTTATAAATTTCTCATCTGTGATTCACTCTCCGATTACTGAACAGGGAGTGTATTTGTCTGATGACGAGAGAAATACAACTTAGCGTAAACAAGGCATAAGATACTCAACCGTACAGAATGTGATTTCTTTATAGGGCTGCACAATTCTTACTACAATGTAAATCATCATTTTCACATGATTCTCATTTTCTCAACAAAACATTATTGCACTCAAACAAACAAAAAAAATCAGGACATTCAGTTATAGTATATAAGTGCTGGAGTAACAAAAATAAACCCTTCAAATGAATAAAGCTTTAAGCTGTTGAACAAAAGAGAATGTTAACTATAATAAATAAAAAGAAATAAACAGAACCTGTGCCTTTTGCTCCAAATGTCACAGAACCTTATAGGTGCAGAGCCACCAGGGCTCATGTGGTAATAAAAGAAAATAATACAAAATTGTGGGATTTACTAAACCGAGTGCGCCTATTAATACAACTGAGCTCGTGGATTACTGAACCGAGATGCGTTTTTCATAGTCTTCAGAGAAAGGCTCGTCTGAGAGGTTGTAAGCGGCCCACTGAGCTGCTATGGATTCTAAAATTGACAGTTACCGTTTTTAAATCCCTGGAATGGAAGAGACAGAGCATTTCCTCATAATAACATGCGTTTTTATTTTCCTCTTACCGCTACAAATCCATCCAGTACTGACTGACTCTGATTGATTAGGTCTGCCTGCTTGTTACACGTCACGCGAGTGATAGCGGAACTCGACTAATGAGGGAGAGGAGAGGAGTGATGGAGATTTATGATTGATTGGTGAAATAATAAAGAATAAAGCTTACTTTGATGATTCTGGTAATAGTGTTTTGTTATTGTGCGAGTGTGATGCTTGAAAGCAGAATGATCTGAATGCAGGGAAATAAACGGATCACGATGCTGTTCTGTATCACTCTGCTGTTCTGTATCACCATGCTGTTCTGTATCACTCTGCTGTTCTGTATCACCATGCTGTTCTGTGTCACCCTGCTGTTCTGTGTCACCATCCTGTTCTGTGTTACCCTGCTGTTCTGTATCACTCTGCTGTTCTGTAAATCTTCTTCTCATTATTGACTGCTGCAAACAGGAGATGTGACTCTGCAGGTCATCAACGCTAAACTAAATTTGTCTTATGTAAGCCTTATGTGTCTGAACATGTCTGTGTTTGTTTGTTTGTTTTGTTTGTTCAGGTAAGGAGACACACAGGCAGAGAGAGAAGCCCCTCAAAGTCTCTTTATTATCTTTGTTTTGACCCTAACTATTGTTTTATAACCTTAAATTATAACTGTTTATATTTTTTATATTAATTATAATTTCCACCAGAGCATTTTATAATTTAGTACAATTGTTTTATTATTATTAAATATTATTAAATACAGATTTTTAACAAAGTCAAAAAGCCTTGATGCAATGAACAAAATTAAGTAGTAGTTTTATGCATTTAAAAAGTAAAACGGATCGGTGCTGACCCTAACACAAGAGGAAGGTTAATAATTTCATTTAATTTTAAACGTTTAAAACATTTAATTTTCATTATTTGCCTTTTCTATTCAGAGTTCATCCGAATGAGTCGAATCAAAGAGCCGATTCTCTGAACGACACATGACTCGGAGAAAGTGAAAGTGATTCTCTCACAGACTCCGTTTAGTTTCCGACCCAAAAACCTTCAACACGCGGCAGAAACGGTGATATTAATGTCACACAACAAGGACTGCTGAGTAAAAGTGAGTGATTTATTTATCAGAAACGACTTTATATCAGGAATAGTGAGTTTATATTTAATATAAAACACGTTTTTTCCCCACCAGTAAAACTGCGTCACGTGACCGGAAGTGAAGTGTTTATCTCCTGTGTGTGTTTTATATACTGAGTTTATCTCCTCTGTTTATCATTAATTACACATTCAGAGTGTTTGTGGGAATTTAGATTTAATAATCTGGAATAAAATAATAATAAAGTTTAAGATCTGACTTTACTGGAAGTCCAGGAAAAGGCCGCGCGCGCTGTGTGTTATTTATTTACTTTACTGTATATCGGTTGATCACAGATTAGTTTTTTGTGATTATTTTGTGAAATAACCGATCGTGATCACGTTCATGGATAAAGTCTTCTAAAATAAATAAAAAATTCGACGTAAATTAACCACTTCCGCGTTGCCCCCTAGCGGAAACCGTGCTGAACTACATCTAACACATGTTCTGATGAAGCTCTTTTAGATCTGGACATTTTATCAGTTTTGTCCTGATCATGTTTATATGGAGGACTAAACATGACATAATTATAAATAAATAAATGTGTGAATAAATAAGTAAATATATAAATACAATATACCCTGGAAATTGTGTTCCTATTTTTGTTTATTAACATATTTCAAGATTTATTTATTTCTGAATTTCCACATTTCTTAATTAATTTATTTTTGTGTTGTCACATTTCTTTATTTATCTATTTTAGATTTTTCACATTTTTACATATATTTATTTCTGCATTTCCACATTTCTACATGTATTACTTTGTTGCTGTATGCTGATGAGGTAGGCGGTCCCAGCCTTAGTCGAAACCGTGATTGGTTAAATGAAGTGAGATTGTTTCGACTCCACTAGTAATGCCTTGGCTTGTAATGACTGCTGTCTGCCAACTATGGCGTATTTTATTATTATTATTATTATTATATATATATATATTTTTTTTTTTAACAAGCTGCCGCTAATGAGTTAAGATCATTAGCCGGTGAAATTGAGAACCTCACAGCAAATGACTAGGTTTTATATCGAGTCGAAAGATTAATGGATGATTTAGTTCAGCTTGATGCTGAGATGGATTTTGACCTTCACCAAACTGTGTTTGACGGTCTTCAATGTGTTTGACGGTCTTCAATGCAGAGAGCAGAGAGAATGAGACGAGGCTGTTGGCCTGGTGTTTGTCCCGTGTGCTATGATTGGATTGTAAGTACTTATTTAAAGTACACTAAAGCAGGGCTTCAACTAACGACTATTGTGATTATTGATTAATATATCGATTACTGAAATGATTAATTGATTAATCAGACTAGTATTGGCACAATTACTCAGTAGCTCTTATTCAGGTTTCAGGATTTAAATTTAGCTTGAGGTTGTTTTGTGCCTGTGATAACTAACAATGAGGACAATAAAGATGAAAACTTCACTAAATAAACTTAAGAATTATGTCTTTAAATTAACTTTCCTAATTAAGCAAAACTTAAAGAACTTCATATCCTCACACGGAAAGAGGAACATGGGGCATCCACGGTGCGTTTTACCTCCGAATATAATTGAGGCTCATCTACTGCTGGGTAAAACGCACCGTGGACACCCAGCGTTCCTCTTTCCGTGTGAGGATATGAAGTTCTTGAAGACTGTTAAACACAGTTTGGTTAAGGATCCTGCAGAATGTGTGATAACGGTCTCTCGTTGGCAGCCATTTGCATAGTTAGTTTCAGATAATTAAAAAGCATCACGCTGATTAGATCGATTGCTTCTGTCTGAGGAGCCCTGCGGCCCAATCACGGTTTCGACTAAGGCTGGGACCGCCTACCTCATCAGCATACAGTGACAAATAAATACATGTAGAAATGTGGAAATGCAGAAATAAATAAATGTGGAAATTCAGAAATAAATAAATCTTGAAATATGTTAATAAACAAAAGAAGGAATACATTTAGCAATTTTCCAGGGTATATTGTATTTATTTACTTATTTATTCACACAATTATTTATTTATAATTGTCATGTTTTGTCCTCCATATGTTTAACCCTTTTCACCTGCTATTTACCCCTAAATATTCAGAACATGAGTGTGTGTCATGTCATGCAGGAGCAAAGAGAGAGAGAGAGATTTCTGTTTGTGTAGTACAGTATATATAGGGGAATATATGTCACTCAGGTAAAGTTTGAGTCAAAAGCTCATAATCCCTCTGCTGTGATTATATCTGACTAAATACAATTTCATTAAAACCTGTAGATATTTATTAACTGCATGATTGTTGTTGTGTGTTTAGGAGTGTAATTTATTCCAGCAGTAGAGATCAGCATCTTCAGGATTCAGCAGTGTGTCCATGAGCTCTCTGTACATACACTAATATTCAAACATGGAGACGCCTGATCTGGAGACAGAGAATGAGACCCCGCCCTCAGAAAAGCAGTAAGTTACTGTGTCCTAGTGTTTTAGTCACTGAACATTCATATCTAATATATGTAGTGAGTATTCATGAAAATAATAACTAACACAGACATCACCTGACAAAAATCCCAGATTCTGTTCATTGTGAAAAGATGTCCTTATAAAGTGCAGTTAAAAAGTAAACAGTAGTCATGAGACAATACACTAATGTCATGATATAAGACATATCGCTATACAGGCTTCACAATAATGAACAGGCAGTGTCGACACAAAACACTTTATATTAAATTGTATTACGTTTATTTTTCTCTGTAATGGCAACATATCCAACGACTGCAATATCACTACCACAGGGTGTTAAACTCTCACTCTGACTGGGACACATCGGCATTTTAGTGAGACCCTGCAGAGACACAACTACAATGTATATTATATAGTTTATTTATTTATTTTAATTAATATAAAATCACAGCACCAGTACAAACACACTGTGCTTCTGAATGTGTTAGACACGAGTGTGACTTACATCAAGCACAGCACACACGTGTTGATTTTAATCTGCATTTTAGATCGTGATCAAGCCATCAGTGATATAAACTGGAGTGTACGTATATGCAGCAGTTTACAGTAGGGTTGGGTACCGAAAAGCGGTGCCAATACGGCACCGGTACCTATAGAACCGGTATGTACCGGACCGAAACAGAACGCGAATTTCGGTGCCTCATTTCGGTGCCACTTAAATGCCTGAACTGTCGATTGAAATATTTGTTCTCTAGATTCATATATTTTTGTAGATTAATAGTTTATTAGATTAAATAAAAAAAATTAAAAGCACAAATTATCTGGAAATGAGAGACCATCCGACATGCGCGTGAATGCAGCAACTAACGTTACACTCGCTCTGACGGCAGCAGGCGGTCTACCGATAGCTTAGCATGCTAAATTATACAACTCTCGTTAAAATGCCAAAAACTAAACGGTCGAAAATGTGGCTGTATTTCACAAGAAAGGATTCCGGCACCGCAACGTGCAGCGAATGTTTTACAGCAGTTGCGTGTAAAGGCGGAAACACGTTAAATCTAATGAAACATTCGAGGGCAGACGGAATAAAGTTAAAAGCAGACGGAGGCACCGTGTTTAACAGCTTGTGGACAACAGCTGGCGCTATCAGTGTGGACGACCCTCAGACCCAGTCACACCAACTGTAGCAAAAAGGAGTCACTGATTATGATGACGTCAGCAGACTTTCCGCAGGTTAGTAGTAGGATAATGTAATGTTAATAGCAAAATGCAAATCTTGCATTCATGTCCTGTGCAGGGCAATAAGTCAGGAAAGGAGTCGTATTTTGACAGAAATGGCAAATATGGTGAAATTTCTGCAAAAGAATTGCTAAAATTTTAAGCTTACATATTCATATGTACTTTAAACTTTTAATATATTGTTCAATTTGAAGCATAAAATTTTTTGTTCAATAAAAATTCATTATTGAGTCATCCAGCATAATTCTGTGGCTTAAAAGTATCGGTTCAGGCACCGTTTTGGCACCGGTACCGTTTTCAAAGTATCGATTTGGCACCGGTATCGAAAAAAAACCAAACGATACCCAACCCTAGTTTACAGTAACTACCTTCAGACGGCTGCACTGTGGATCTGCTGTGAATTCTGGGTAATGTGATCATGTTAAACACAGTTTCAGTCTTAGTTCTCCGAGTTCATGCAGAGAGAATGAGACGAGACTGTTGGCCTGGTGTTTGTCCCGTGTGCTATGATTGGAGGTTTCCTGAAAAAAACTGATGTGACGCAACAGAAAAACACTAAATACACTAAAGCAGGGCTGCAACTAACGACTGTTGTGATTATTGATTAATATATATTTATTATTCCTAATTAAACAAAACTTAAAATCCAAGGAAAAGCCGAGTTGCAGCACTAAAATATAACTATTAATTAATGCTTAAGTCTATGGTGAGGGGCGGAGTCAAGTAAAGTGATGTGTGAAGGGCCTGAGAGTGAGGTAAGTGAGAAAAGAACACACACCCTGAGGAGAGTGCGTGTATGTGTTTGTGTTTCTGTGTTTGTGTGTGTGTGAGAGAGAAAGAGAGGGAGAGAAAGAGAGAGAGAGCCAGTAACAAGGCCGCATGCTTGAGTGTATTTCATGTAAAAAGGTTGATTGATGTGAACTGGAAGTAAGAACCAGACTGAGAGCGACACACACTCCGTAATTATCCACATTCTCTTCAGAGTTATAAATCTATTCCCACTATCCTGACAGCATTTGTGTGAGATCCCGAAGGGAAATAATCACAATGTATATATGTATTTTAGTTTTTAACATTGTCAGTATTAAAGGGGTGTGTGATGAGCTCTGTATGCTACACACACTGGTGCTTTTATCTAGTTTATAAGATGAGGTATTGTGATTTGATGACTTGCTGCTCATATCGAGTCTCTCCTGGTATTCTGTATCATTATATTAGACAATTAATTTCTCTCATGTCCACTTTATAATGTTGTACAGTAAACTCCAGATAAAGATATCAGACTCACCAGAACCCAGCTGTGTCTCCATGAAGAGTGATGCGTCTATGGATCCTCCTGAGAAGTTTAAACGTGGAGACTCCTCATCTGTACACAGGTAACATCCCATAATTCTCAGAGTTAAAGTCAAACACATTATCTGTTCATTCTGTATGATGTAGTAATATTCTGTTACATCTCTAATGATCACTGTAAATGTGTGTAGACAAAATGACCAACACTTCTGTAGCACCGAGCTCTTTCTTTATTTATCACCACGCACCGCCAGTAACTTCCTGTTCGTTACCCACACACCCCCGGGACCTTTTATATATATAGTTTTATTGTAAACAGCCACTAAGGGGCGCCAAACAGCCATTAACATAATCTACATCCCCCTTCTTAATTAAGCGTGTATCTACCTAGGTTTAACATGAATACAACAATGAAACTGAATTAACAAGAACAGTTTTAACAGTCTTTTTTTTTTTTATGAATCGTTTCAACGGTTAGCCTTGTTGCATATGTAAATACTAAAATCATATAACTATGTTATATTTTACTTGACAGCCAAATGGAACCGGGCTGTTGAACTATAAGTCATGAGCTTATGTGGTGTAGTCCTTATATAGGGAGTTGGGCTTTGATACCCTTCCTGAGCGGGTGACTACCACGGGTGCTTCGTGCACCTCTTCTGTTTGCGGCTGGTCAACACTTTGCTGGGGCTCTGGCAGAGGTTCGTTGTTGGTGTTGAGTGTGACCTGTGTAGTTGCAGGCGAGGTGTATTGTTCAGGCGTATGTAAGAGATGGCGCCTGTTTCTTACATATGTGGCATCTCCAGCCTGAACCTGGTAGCTGTTTGGCTGTGGTGCTCTTCCTATTATCGTTGCCAATCTGTTATATCCCCTGTCCGTCTGTATTCTCACGGTCTGCCCTGCATGCAATGGGGCCAAGGGCCTGGCGGACCTGTCATAATGTGTCTTTCCTCTCTGTCTGTTCCGTGTTATAGCTGCCTGGACCTGTGTTTCCACCTTTGGCACATACATTGCTTTGATCATGGGAATGGAAGTCTTGGTGCGCCGAGAAAGCAGGCGCTGGGCTGGTGAAGGCAGCCCATCTCTTGGTATGTTGCGTAGATTGAGCAGTGCCAAATATAGGTCTGTTCCATCACGTGCACATTTTTCTAATAGGTGTTTGGCTGAGCGCACAGCTCTCTCAGCCAGCCCATTTCATTGAGGGTAGTGTGGACTGCTGGTAATATGGCAGAAGTCCCATAGGCTGGAAAATTCTTTAAACTCCCTGCTTGTAAAATATGCTGCGTTGTCAGTCATTAGCTCCTGGGGAGCTCCATGAGTGGCAAAGTGGTGTTTTAGTCTGGTTATGATGGCCGTACTGGTTGAATTTGGGAGCTGGTCTATTTCAAACCAGCCAGAATAGGAGTCAACGAGCACCAGATATTCTCTCCCTCTCCACTCAAAAATGTCCGCCGCTGTAAGGGCCCACGGCAAGTCTGGTATATCATGCAGTTGAAGGGGTTCCCTTCTTTGGTGTGGTCTGAGGGCAGTACAAGGAGCGCATCTGGAGACTTCATGTTTAATGTCCTGGTATATACTAGGCCAAAACATGGTTTCCTTGGCCCTGCGCTTTGTTGCTTCTAGACCCGGGTGACCTTGATGCAGTTGTTTGGTATAAAAGTGTTGCAGTGAGTGGGGAATGACAAAACGCTGACCGCGGAGCAGTAAGCCATCATCAACAGTTAGTTCATCTCTGATAGCATAGAATTGCCTAAGGTCATGCGGCAACTTCTTTGATGAGTCAGACCAACCTGTGACAACGACCTCAAGCAATTGCCTGCATATACGGTCTGCCTGTGTTTCCCGTCTCAGCTCCTCAATTCTCCCTGTGGAGAGGGCTTCCACGGTCATTACATCATAGTCCTCACTAGTTTCGGCACAGTCAGTGGAAGGCATGAGAGAGTGCGCGTGAGAGCGCGTCTGCTAAGTACAACTCTTTGCCTCTTTTGTAAATAACATTGAGGTTGTAACGCTGAAGCTTAAGCATCATCCTCTGAAGGCGTGCAGAGGCTGAGTGTAGGGGTTTTCGTAGAATAGTGATAAGGGGCTGATGATCAGTTTCAACAGTCACTGGATGGCCATATATGTAGTCGTGGAATTTCTGACATGCATAGACAAGGGCCAGCAGCTCCTTCTCTATCTGAGCATAACGTGACTCAGTCTCCGTCAGTGCTCTTGAAGCAAACACTACTGGTTTATTGCTCTGGAGGCAGACGGCGCCCAGGCCGTGCTGCGATGCATCTGCAGATAAAACCACTGGTTGGTGCACATCAAAGTACTGAAGTACAGGAGGACCAGTGAGGAGTTCTTTGAGTCTGGTGAACGCAGCCATGTGGTGCTCCTGCCATGTCCACTCCACATCTTGAAGTAGGAGTTGATGTAGGGGGGGCTGTGATTTCGCTGTACCCTGGGATGAATTTTGATAAATAGTTTGTCATGCCCAAGAACCTTTGAACACCATGCTTGTCTGCTGGGGTTGGCATAGAACGGACTGCATCCGTTTTCATTGGGTCAGGCTTTATGCCCTGGTCAGTTAGGAGGTGACCTACATATGGCACCTCAGACACCCGGAAACGGCATTTATCAGGGTTTAGTTTGAGATTTACAGCACGTATTCTGTCCTTGACCTGCCGGAGACGCATGTCATGCTCCTCTCTTGTGCTGCCCCAAGCAAGGATGTCGTCGAGAACGATTGCACATGGCTGTCCTTCAAAAAGTTGCTCCATACACCTTTGGAAGACTTCACTACCCGTGGATATCCCATAGGGCATGCGGAGAAAGGCATATCGCCCCGCAGGGGTCATAAACGTAGTCAGGTTTGATGATTCCTCACTGAGTGACACCTGCCAGAATCCACACTTTGCATCAAGGACGCTGAACACCTTGGCACCTGGCATGTCGGCAATCACCTGTTCTATTGTTTTCATGGGATGGTGCGGTCTAAGGAGGGATTTATTGAGGTGAACGGGGTCAATGCATAGTCTTAGGGCACCATCTTTTTTACGTGTTGCCACCATAGAGGACATCCACTCTGTGGGCTCTTGAATTGGTCTAATGACTCCCAGTTTGGTCATCCTGTCGAGTTCACTGATTATTTTGTCTTTCATTGCCAACGGCACTCTTCTTGGAGCACAGATTGTCGGGTGCACTGAGGGGTCTAGGCGTATATGATAAACTACAGGCAGTTTGCCTACAGTGCTGCAATCAAAGAGATCTTTGTACTCTGTAAGTTCAGGCCCCCCCTGCTGGAGAGCATGCACATTTGGGCCCAGATGCACAAAGCCTAGTTTGACACTGTCTCTGAGGCCCAAGAGAGGTTTTACTGTACATCACTGTCAACAATATGGAACTGTAGTGTCCCACACGTGAAGCTTATATTAGTAACGCCCAAAGTTCTTATAATCTGACCACCATAAGCTACAAGGTTTTACATGCCTCTACACTTTCACAGTAAAATAAGTCTGCTGGTTCGCAAGCACTCTGTGCATCAAGTTCACTTATTCTATGTATTTGTCCTCCCCGGCGTATGGTGGGGGTGCTCTGTTTGGATAAGATGGACCTTGTCCTTGTCTGTAGTACGTGCGTGTTCTACTTGACCTGCAGCATTTAGAGAAGTGGTTCCATTTTCCACATGCATTGCAGCGTTTGTTGAAGGCTGGACAGCTGCTGCGGTCAGATGAATGTTGGCCCCCACAGTTGGAGCATGCAGAATGCTGCACAGCACAGACTTCACTTTCCTTCTTTAGTTCTCTATTGTCTGCTTCCTTTCTTATCTCTTTATGTCAGTATGTCTGCATCCTCAGGATCTTCCCCCTCCACGAAAGTGAATGTGTCATATTTATCTTGGGCATCAGGACCGGCAAGGTTGAGAAATGTGTACGCTTGCACTTTTTTCGTTGCAGCAGAAAGACCGGCATTGCAGTATATGCGCCATTCACGCTTAAACTTCAACCAGTTGTCCGCGATATTCTCGTTAAAGATGAGGGGGTCAATCTTGCGAAGTCCTTGTGCCATCAGTCCAGGCTTACTTCTGACACCATGTAAATGTGTGTAGACAAAAACCAACAGTTCTGTAGCACCGAGCTCTTTATTTATTTATCACCACGCACCGCCAGTAACTTCCTGTTCGTTACCCACACACCCCCGGGACCTTTTATATATATATTTTTATTGTAAACAGCCACTAAGGGGCGCCAAACAGCCATTAACATGATCTACAATCACATAGAAAGAATTAATCAGAAAACATTGAATTAAAACAGAGGCAGATTATTTTGTGTTTATCACTGTGTTCTCTCTAAATATTCATGCCCTCGTGCAAAATAATTTAATTAAACTAGAGGTCAAATTTAGATTTTGGTATAAATTGATTAAAGTTATTTCTTTAATGGCTACTTTGTGTTCCCAGTGATGTACAGAGTAATATCAACACCAACAACATGACTGTGACACTGACACGAAAACAATAACTTAATCATATCACCATTCAAAAATCCCAGATTCTGTTCATTATTAAATGATGTCCTTAAAATGCCGTTAAACAGTGAAGAGTAGACCTGAGAGAGTACAATAAAGCCATGATCTGAGACGTCTCCCTATACAGGCTTCACAGTAATGATGTTGACACAAATATTTTAAATTGTAAATCTTTTTATTTTCTAATGGCAACAAATCCAGCCATTTAACATTCTGTCTCATGTCCACTTTATAATGTTGTACAGTAAACTCCAGAGGAAGAGATCAGACTCACCAGAACCCAGCTGTGTCTCCATGAAGAGTGATTGGTCTATGGTTCCTCCTTGGAACTGTAAACGTGGCGTCTCCTCATCTGTACACAGGTAACATCCCATAATTCTCCGAGTTAAAGTACAAACACATTATCTGTTCATTCTGTATGATGTAGTAATATTCTGTTACATCTCTAATGATTGTGCAGAAAAAAAATATTAAACCTCAAATTAAAATGGGAAGATCTTTTTTCTTTTTTCCAGTTCTACAATATTTTTTCTTCAAATGTTAATCCACTCATACACAATTATTTATTAAAATTAGGACTAAAGTCTCGGTTTACAGTAACCGTGTAAAGGATAAGCAGTATAGAGAATGAACGAAACATTAGGATTAAAAATTAGGCTTTTTAACTGGTTGAAGTTATTGTTTTTAAAAGATTTTGTTTGTTCCCAGTGATCTACAGAAGACAGGAGACGGAAACGAACAGATCATTATTACAGATAGAAGGTGAGATCAACACTAACTACATCACACACTGGTGTTAAAAACCTCTCTGCTGTTATTTCATACAGAGTGATTAGATAATAACAAACATACAGGAGATATACAGAGTGACAAAACCATAAAGAACTGTCTGTGGTAACCACTCAGACCACTGTGATCTTTAATAATTAACCCCCATGTCTCACCATGTCTTCCTACTTCACCCTGTCACAGACACGACCAAGAATCTGCTGCTGTAAATGAATTCCAGAAGAAGTTCAGATTAAATCTGATGAAGAAGTTTGAGTGTGTAAATGGAGTGATAATAAATCAGGAAAAGCGAACACTCCTGAATGAGATCTACACAGAGCTCTACATCACAGAGGGAGACAGTGGAGACGTCAATAAAGAACATGAGGTGAGACAGATCGAGGCAGCGTCCAGGAGAACAACATCAGAGGAAACACCAATCAAATGCAGTGACATCTTTAAGCCCTTATCTAAAAAACCCAAACCCATCAGAACTGTGCTGACAAAGGGAGTCGCTGGCATCGGAAAAACCGTCTCTGTGCAGAAGTTCATTCTGGACTGGGCTGAAGGGAAAACAAATCAGGACGTCCCCCTCATATTTCCACTTCCTTTCAGAGAGCTGAATCTGATGAAGGAGCAGAAACTGAGTCTGATGGAGCTCCTTCATGTCTGTTTTAAGGAAACAAAAGAAACAGAAATGTCCAGTTTGGAAAAGGTTCTGTTCATTTTTGATGGATTGGATGAGTGTCGTTTCTCTCTGGATTTCCAGAACACAGTGAGAGTGTGTGATGTAACTGAATCAGCATCAGTGCCTGTGCTGCTGATAAACCTGATCAAAGGGAATCTGCTTCCCTCTGCTCTCATCTGGATCACCTCCCGACCAGCAGCAGCTGATCAAATCCCCTCTGAGTGTGTCGATCGAGTCACAGAGGTACGAGGGTTCAATGACCCACAGAAGGAGGAGTACTTCAGGAAGAGGATCAGTGATCAGAGCCTGGCCAATGACATCATCACACACCTGAAGTCATTAAGAAGCCTCTACATCATGTGTCACATCCCAGTCTTCTGCTGGATCTCAGCCGCTGTTCTAGAGAGAATGTTGTGTGAAGCAGAGAGAGGAGAGATCCCCAAGACTCTGACTGAAATGTACACACACTTCCTCATCATTCAGATAAACATCATAAGAGAAAAGTACTCAGAGAAGCAGGAGAGTGATGAAGAAATGCTTCTCAAACTGGGACAACTGGCTTTTCAGCAGCTGGAGAAACACAACCTGATCTTCTATGATGAAGACCTGAGAGAGTGTGGCATTGATGTGAGAGAAGCAGCAGTGTACTCAGGTGTGTGTACGCAGATCTTCAGAGAGGAGTTTGGGCTTCACCAGAGTAAAGTGTACTGCTTTGTTCATCTGAGTATTCAGGAGCATCTCGCAGCTCTGTATGTGCACCTGATGTTCATGAGGGAAAAGAGAAATGTTCTTCAACAGAGTCGGTCCTTTAATACAATCTCATATGTCCACATTAGTGCTGTAGATCAGGCCTTAGACAGTAAGACCGGACATCTGGATCTTTTCCTCCGCTTTCTTCTGGGTCTCTCACTGGAGTCCAATCAGAAACTCTTACATGACTTAGTAACACAGGCAGGAAGTAGCTCACAGAGCAAAGAGGAAACAGTTCAGTACATTAAGAAGAAGATCAGTGAAGATCTTCCTACAGAGAAATCCATCAATCTGTTCCACTGTCTGAATGAACTGGGTGATGATTCTCTAGTGGAGGAAATCCAACACTACCTGAAGTCTGGAAAGCAAAGTGAACTCTCTCCTTCACAGTGGTCTGCTCTGGTGTTTGTGTTACTGACATCAGCAGAGGATCTGGAGAAATTTGACCTGAATAAATATTTCAGTCCAGAGAAGATAACAGATGATGTTCTTGTGAGGGTGATGCCTGTGATTGCAGCATCCAGAAAAGCAACGTAAGTAAATCTGTATAAATCTGTTCTACTGTAGAAAGAGAGAAACTGAAAACACTTTGATTTACTTTAAGATGTTTTGAGCTTCAGGTGATACAGAGTGGTGTTAATGTGAATAAATAAATAGTTACATAAGAGAATAACGATCATGTGAACAAATGAATAAGACTGAAGGGCAGATAGTAAATGTGCTGAAGACAGTTTCTGTCAGTTGAGGTGAAAAACACTTTTTAACTCTTGCATTATTTCAGGCAACAAGACATTAATGCAAAACATTATTGATATTCTGATTTCTTTTGACAGTAAAGTTGGTTTTATTCTGGATATTTAACACATGTTCACACTCTCGAGTTAACGTCCTTCACCCCTGGCCTGGTTATTCTTTCAGCAGCTCGCTATTCTATATAGAAGGATTGTAATTGATGTGCCAGGTTGTTGCCTATAACCCTGTGAACACGTGTGTGCGGATAAAACACATTTTATTTTGTGTCTGTATGCGAGTGTACTGTTTTTTACCACACACACACACACACAGACACGCGCACACACACACACACACACTGTTAGCTAATACTAGGTACTGTATCTACATAAAGCTCCTTCACCACTGGGCTGGTTATTATTTCAGTATCTCACTAATTACAGAACAAATCTAATGTCTCATCTGTTCAGATAAATCTAACTCTGAATAAAACTTTTTGTCTTTCCATCAGACTCACAACTTCCCAATCTGTCTGAATCTTATGTTTATACAGTGTGTGTGTGTGTATATGATGATGATGATGATGAAGCTGAAACTCCCACCAAGTGGATTCTGAGCCGCTCTGACTGTGAATTACTATTACAGCATTTATCTGTTGTGTCTAACTGCTGTTTGTGCTTTTGGTGTTTATAAAAATGAGACGGTGCAGTGAAAGCTTTGAGGATCTGTTTGATCTTTTGTACTAGTGTTAGTTCATTATGTCTTATTTTATTTCCTTCAGTATCAGGTGTGATAGAATTGTAGGGAGAAGTGGTGCAGCTCTGGTCTCAGTGCTCAACTCAGAAACCTCCAATCTGAGAGAACTGCATCTGACTGTGAAGACACTCCACCTGTCTGACTATAAACTAACAGACTCAGGAGTGAAGCGTCTCTCTGCTGGACTGGAGAATCCTGACTGTAAAGTGGAGACACTGACGTAAGATCATCTCTCTGAGTCACAATAACTCACTAAAAGCAGCAGTTAATAGTTTATACAGTGTTTTAGTAACTGACATTTTTCTCCACAAATATATTACTCACAATAATAATAATGAAAGTATTTAGTATATAGTTGTCACGTTCTGTATGGATCCGGGCTGATGTTAACGCCGTGGGCTCACAAAAGGCAGGCAGAAATGCAGAGGGTTCAGGTGTAAATAATAATGTCTTTTATTTAACATAAACAAACCAAAACACAAACCAAATAAACAAAACTCTGACTCTTTCAGCTGAACATACACACAAACTTTGTCACGATAACACACGGGATACCAACTTAAGAGACATGAAACGGGGAACTATAACCCTGTGCTCAAGCTCGAGGTCACAATACAGGTTTCACGACAATCAGGCTCTAATACCTGAGACATATAACGGGGCTCTGTGTCAGTCCCTTACAATAGTAAAGTAGAGTTTAGTATATATAGTAAAGAAACATCATCTCTCTGAGTCACAATAACTCACTAAAATCATCAGTTCATAGTTTATTCAGTGTTTTAGTAACTGACATTTTTCTGCACAAATATATTACTCACTGATAATAATAATAATAATAATAATAATAATAATTAAACAGATGTACAGTTAGATCCATTTTACAGACACATCATCTTTAAAGTAAATATTAATCCAGGATGTAAATGTGATGATGAAGTGTGTGTCATTGTGTCTCTGCAGGTTGTATGAGTGTGGTGTCTCAGATGAAGGCTGTGCTGCTCTGACTTCAGCTCTGAGATCAAACCCCTCACACCTGAGACACCTGGATCTGTCCTGGAATAATAATCTAGGAGACTCAGGAGTGAAGTGTGTCTCTGCTGTACTGGAGAATCCTGACTGTAAACTGGAGACACTGGAGTAAGATCATCTCTCTGAGTCACAATAACTCACTAAAATCATCAGTAACTGAAATTCATTATTAACTGACATTTTTCTGTAATAGTGCAGCATACAGAACAAATATATTACTCACTAATAATAATACAGTTAAAGAGTCCTACAGTTAGGTACATGTGCACTAAAATACTGTTAAACAGGGATAAATTCTACAAAACCTAACTTATTACTTTTAACTTCTCTTAAAACATCAATACTTTTGTAGCTCTAGTGCACTTAATGTAGATAAATCTCAATAACAGCAGTAATACTTTGGTGTGAGTTAATAATATCTTGGGATTGGTGAAGGAAAGGAAGACTGTCCAACATGACACACACGTCCTCTTAACAACAAGTATTACGTCTCACACCTGAGAGAACTAAATGTGAGGAGACTCAGGAGTGAAGTGTGTCTCTGCTGTACTGGAGAATCCTCACTGGAGCTGAGGTTCATGTTCTGGTCTTCAGTTCGAGCCCCAGGTCCACCAGGTTGCCGCTGTTGAAAAAAGTAAAATCCAGTAATTTCATCTCCTCAAAATAAATGCTTTAAACTTTGAATTATGGTGAAAACAGGATCATAAATTAAAATAATATAGATATTCTATATTTTTAATAATATAAATCTGTATTGTTATAAATAAAGGCTGTGGAGGTTCAGGTTTATTGTCCCTGTGTACTGAAATATAAGTCTAATGGAGAACCATCTGAGATGGCATTTACCATTTGGTTATCTTTGTTTAATATTAAAACTTGAACATCTGGATCATTTACGTGTGATGAATCTGCACAAAAAACTGCACTGTGAATATTAACCCAGGATGTAAATGTGTTGATGAAGTGTGTGTCATTGTGTCTCTGCAGGTTGGTGTATTGTGGTGTCTCAGATGAAGGCTGTGCTGCTCTGACTTCAGCTCTGAGATCAAACCCCTCACACCTGAGACACCTGGATCTGTCCTGTAATAATAATCTAGGAGACTCAGGAGTGAAGTGTGTCTCTGCTGTACTGGAGAATCCTGACTGTAAACTGGAGACACTGGGGTAAGATCATCTCTCTGAGAGTCACATGACCTGCTCCTCAGTAAGACACATTCTCTAATAGTGAGACTGAAGGAGAGGTTTTAGGTTCATCATCAATGTCCTGAGGAGGAAGATTGTTTCTTTTCACTGCACACTGATGATTTGTCACAGAGTCTTTGGGTCAGATGTACGTATGTGAGAAGCTGCAGCACAAAACCTGACTTGATGCGACTGCAGTGTGTCTGAAATGACTGTGAAATTTACTACAACACTGTAACTAATCACACAAACTGCAGCTGAGACACAAACTAACTGCACTGTGTGAGCTGCAGGGTTTAAAAGCAGCAGTGACATTCTCAGAGATGAACATTAGTTCTGTTACTGAGGATTATTTCACTACATCTGTGTCTATCTGCTATGAACAGGGTTGCCAGATCTGTGTTACAGAAACAGTTCAGTGGACAAGCAGTATTAAACCCATGCAGATTTCCTCATTAGTGTAGAGGATTTATAAACTGTGGCAGTAAAATTCACTTTTTGATCATTAACGACAGTCACATGAGTCTAAAAGTCACAAAAGTAACGCTTTAGGCCTGAAATTAGTATAACTTGGTTTAAATTCATGATTGTTTTTCACCCTGATTCAGACTTTTACTTCCTTGATTTTGCAGTAGGGCTGCGCCATTAATTGAAATCGTATCGAAATCGCGATGTGAATAAACAGAGCGCGAGAACAGGAGACTGAGCTTAGCGACAAATAGACTGCAGAAACAGGGACACACACACACACACACACATACACACACACACACACACACACACACACACACACACACACACAGTAAAGTTCATGGTCAGTCTACTGGTCTCTGTTTAGCTACAGCTGCTAAGTTATAAGTTATAAACTAAGTCAGAAACTCTTAACACTCAGTATTATCATTATTAATTACACTGTTAATTATAATAATCAGGTGATATTAAATCCTCATGACATTCTGAATAATAAAATCATTTTACAGACACATCATCTTTAAAGTAAATATTAACCTAACATGTAATGCTGATGTGTGTGTCATTGTGTGACATCATTATTTAAAAACTGCATTTTCTATTTGGTTATCTTTGTTTAATATTAAAATTTTAATTATCTGGATCATTTATTACGTGTGATGAATCTGCCCAAAAAACAGCACTGTGAATATTAATCCAGGATGTAAATGTGTTGATGAAGTGTGTGTCATTGTGTCTCTGCAGGTTGTGTAAGTGTGGTGTCTCAGATGAAGGCTGTGCTGCTCTGACTTCAGCTCTGAGATCAAACCCCTCACACCTGAGAGAACTGGATCTGTCCTATAATAATAATCTAGGAGACTCAGGAGTGAAGTGTGTCTCTGCTGTACTGGAGAATCCTGACTGTAAACTGGAGACACTGGGGTAAGATCATCTCTCTGAGAGTCACATGACCTGCTCCTGGGTAGAAAAAGCTAAAAAGAGACAGTCTCTCCTCTGGATCAGGGCTCAGCTCCACCAAGGGAGCATGTTATTTATTATTTATTTATTTATTTATTTTATTTTTTTATTTTTTAAAAGTGAAAAATCTAACATGATCTCACACACCTGCTGCCCCATATAGGAGGAGAGAGCACCTGCTCAGATCATGTTTTGGAAGGTTTCATTAAAAATATAATAATAATAATAATAATAATAATAATATTAATAATAATCTATCTACAGTTGTGTCCAATATAATAGCAGTCCAACATCAGTAACCAGATCAATAATTGTTTTTGGGAGAAATTATATTTCTTGATGGTAAATATTTTACTTGTAGGTGTAGTGCAGTAATAGAAAACCAACAGACTCAACAGTCATGACCTGCACGCACCTGATTTTGTGTAATTGAATCATTAATTGAAATGGGGTGTGTTTAAAATAATAGCAGTGTGGAGTTTAATTAAAGAGGTAAATTATTCTGTGAAAAACAGGCGTCAAACAAGTTCCCCTTATTTAAGGATAAATGCAGAAAAGGTCGTCCTGTGCATTTCTCTCTGAACATCAGAGTAAAGTGGGTCGTCTAGACATTGTTCAGAAGAACAGCGTACTTTGATTCACAAGCTGATTAGAGATGGAAAACATACAAAGAAGTACAGAAAATGATCGGCTGCTCTGCTAAAATGATACCAAATGCTTTAAAATGGAGATCAAAACCAGAAAGATGTGGAAGAAAACGGAAAACTATAATTCGAATGGATCGAAGAATAACAAAATTGGCAAAGACGCAGCCAATGATCAGTTCCAGCATGATCACAGAACATCTAAGGTTACCTGTTAGTGCTGTTACTATTAGAAGACGTCTATGTGAAGTCAAGCTATCAGCAAGAAGCCCCGCAAAGTCCCATTGTTGGAAAATAGACATGTGCTGAAGAGGTTACAGTTCACCAAAGAACACACTGACTGGCCTAAAGAGAAATGGTGCAATATTTTGTGGACTGATGAAAGTAAGATTGTTGTTTTTGGGTCTCGAGGCCGCAGACAGTTTGTCATGTGACCCCCAAACACTGAATTCAGGCCACAGTACACTGTGAAGACGGTGAAGCATGGAGACACAAGCATCATGATATGGGGATGTAGCTTCTCGTACTGTGGTGTTGGGTCTATTTATCACATTTCAGGGATCATGGATCAATTTGAGTTCATCAGAATATTTAAAGAGGTCATGTTGCCTCATGCTGAAGAGGAAATGATCTTGAAATGGGTGTTTTAACAAGACAACGACCCCAAACACACCAGTACTCGAGCAGCATCTTGGCTCCAGACCAACAAGATTAACGTTATGGAGCGTCCAGTCCGATCCCCAGACCTTAATCCAGTGGTTCTCAAAGTGTGGGGCGCGCCCCACTAGTGGGGAATACAGACATGACAGGTGGGGCGCAATGAACGGGAGGAAAAACAGGAAAGTATCTATTCTAATTCATGCTTTTCTTTATTGATAATGAAGAGCGTACGCTCAAAACTAAACAATCACACACAAATAAATGGATCATTAATACAAGTAAATTTAAAATAACATCAGTTGTGGGCCGGGAGAAAAAGTGGAACCATAGTGCAACAATAACGGTTTAACGTCGGGCCAACTTGAGCAGCGCTGCTCGAATCACAAACCTGCTCGACCCACTGGGCAGCGCTGCGCGACTCTGACAGAAATAAACCGCGCGACCATCAAAATACATTTTACCCCGCTGGGATGCGCACGTACAATTCAGGCATGGCAAGGCGGAAACAATATTAAACAGTCCTGACATTTTAAATAAAAACACAGTGGGTCGCGCAGGTTTGTGATTTGAGCAGCGCTGCGCGATCCACCGGGCTGCGCAAATAAACCAGATCATCACTGCGCTATCCAGATAGTCGCGCTGCGCTGTATTTGCGCAGATATTTGGTTCAATCGGGTGCCACGGTTTCGTCCCACTTTTGATGTGTTTGGCTTCACATACACTTCGACAATGGAAGAAGACGCTGCAGCAGCAGTGAGTTTACTTACATGTGACGAAACCAAGAACGAGGTGATTGTAAAGAAAAAATGTGCCTCGTCTGTGGTGTGGAATTGGTTCGGGTATAAGAAAAGTGATACGAATGAGATGGACGTGATTTGTGAGGTACGCAAGTGCACTGTTTTAACAAGTGGTGGAAACACGTCAAACCTTTTCTATCATCTGAAATACAAATCGAATATGGCCAAAGTAAAGAAATGCGAACTTCAGCAATTCACAGTTTAAATAAAATTACATAAATGAAATTATGTAAAAGAATTTCTTTGTGTTTTCATTTTTATTTATGCATTTTCAGATACAGATTGCTATATTGTGATGTATATCGTTATTGAGTTAGAAAATAGCTTCTACCGTGATAGAAGATTTTGGTTATATCACCCACCCCTAATGAAGCCTATCTTGAGCTTGGATTCATGGTGGGATGGTGGGGGCAGAGGAGAGGCTGTGTGTTTTGTGTCTTAAACTGCTGGCAGCAGACCGCATGAGACCCAACAAATTAGGAAGACACTTAGAGACAACACACTCCAGTCACGTTAATAAACCACTGGACGTCTTTGAAAGAAAGCTGGCAGAATACAGACAGCAGGATAATCGCATGGTAACATCTGAATCAGTGGACAGCAAAGCACAAATGGCTTCATTCAAAGTTACATACAGAATTGGCCAGTGCAAAAAAACTACAAATGATTACTGAGCAGCTAATAAACATGGGGTCAATTATGCAAAGATAAGTGACAACGTAAGCCTTGTAACAATTGCACGTGTATTTTATCTGTTTTTAACTTGGTGTTGTTTGATCTTATTGGTTTAGAAATTGATATTTCAATAAACAGTAAACATGGCCGATTTCGTTATTATTTTGTTGACAAGTGGGGCTTGAAAATTCGCTCACCCCCTGAAGTGGGGAATGACAGAAAAAGTTTGAGAACCACTGGGTTAATCTAATAGAACAACTTGTGGCCTGACATTAAAAATACTGTTTCTGAGGCAAAACCAAGAAATGCAGAGGAATTGTGGCGTGTAGTACAACTGTACAGATGTGAAGCGGTTCTCAGAAACCTGGTTATACAACTAAATATTAGCTCAGAGAAAGATTCAACTTCAAGCATTTTAGTTTAAACGGTAAATTCATCACTTTGTAAAGGTGAGTGATGACGCTGCTATTTGTTTAACAGACTAATATTTGTTTTTCTTCACTTTCTGTAAACTAATTATATATTTAACCCATTTTTCTTCATGTTGTGAATCAGAATAGAATGTGCAGGAAGTCCAATGTGTTTGTCATTTAAATTAAAAGTTATTACACTGTGTGTGTGTGTGTGTGTGTGTGTGTATATAGTGGAGAAATAATTGTCCACTTACAAGTATGGTTGGGTATCACTGGGTTTTTTTTTAAGATATGGAGTTACATCTCTGGTCGATGGGTAATTTACTGGCTAATGGCTAATGGTTAGCCTTCTTTAACAATAAATTTTGGTTTAACTTTTATATAAATTAATATTCACAGTCAAAAGATATGCAGGTTAGGCTAATTGGCGTTCCTAAATTGCCCGTAGTGTGTAATTGGGTGTGTGAGTGTGTGTATGTGTGTGTGTGCCCTGCGATGGATTGGTACCCTGTCCAGGGTGTACCCCGCTTAGTGCCCGAAGTCTCCTGGGATAGGCTCCAGGCCCCCCGCGACCCTGAACACAGGATTAAGCGGTATAGAAAATGAATGAATGAATGAACATTACAGTCGACCGTTTGCTACAGAAAAATCCCTTTTTCTCCATGTTATATTCATTAGAGTACAGGTTTAAAAAGCAGCAAAAATGGGTGGGAAATGCCTCATAACATCCCCAATAGAAGTGGGTTAAAACAGTTTTCCAGCCATTTTTATTGTCTGTCTTGTGATTGGCTAGTACAATGCACATCACCAAAGGAGCGTTCAGTTTATTTAAAACTACACCCACTGAAATAGTGTGTGTTAGACAGAAGTTAAACAGCAGTATTTCATCTGTAACATTAACACACACATGTACATTAACTTGGTAAAAAAAAAAGTAGAAGAATTCATGAGGTTTAAGATGAGCAGTAATATTCACAATAAGGTTTGACTTGTTCTTCAGTAGCAGTTTTTAACCTCACACACACACACACACACACACACACACACACACACACACACACACACACACACACACACACACACAAAATAAGGTTTGTTCACCAGAAACTTAATCATACAGATCATACACACTTAATGCATCACACTTTCTAACAGAAGTAGTTATTATTATTATTCCAAAACAAAAAGGAATAAAACAATTAAACAGATGAGAACTGAATACACAATTTACAGGAAGTTTATAGGAGGCTTCTCAGGCTTTATGGTTAACACTTTATGCTCTATTTATTCACTTTTCAAAATGCTCCTGTTTGTTATCTGAGTGGCAATCTTCTGCAGAGGAAAAGGTAAACTCCTCCCACTGTCCAGAACTTCCTGAACCTTCAGCTGACCTTCTACTCCATTGTGGTACTTGTTACTGTACAAAAGTCATCCTCGCTCTACAGCACTTATGTACATGTGTCTAAGACTTTTACTCAGTACTGTACATTCTATTTACTGTAAATCTGACGTCCTAAATCTGTAGAATCTGATAAACTTGTAAATATTTTATATTCTATCAGTTTTATCATTCAGAACTTTCAATTTAGTAATAAATTGTCAGTCAGTAATATTGTTTATTAAAGACATGAGATTTGATTCTCCTCAAAAGTAACACTTTAAGCCTGAAATTAGTCAAACTTGGTTTAAATTAATGATGGTGTTTGTTTTTCACCCTGATTCAGACTTTTACTTCCTTGATTCTGCAGTAATATAAATCTATAGTGTTATATAAATGTCTAGTGTTATTAAACAAAGGTTATGGAGAAACAAGTTTATTCCCCCTGTATAGTGCACTATAAGTCTGTTAGAGAAGCATTTTGTAGACTCACCATCTTAAAGATAAAATAATAATCCAGGATGTAAATGTGTTGATGAAGTGTGTGTTATTGTGTCTCTGCAGGTTGGAGTCGTGTGGTGTCTCAGATGAAGGCTGTGCTGCTCTGACTTCAGCTCTGAGATCAAACCCCTCACACCTGAGACACCTGGATCTGTCCTGTAATAATAATCTAGGAGACTCAGGAGTGAAGTGTCTCTCTGCCCTTAAGGACGATAAACATTACGAACTACAGGACCTGATGTGAGTAATGATCTCTTTATATAAACACTGAAACATTAACAGACTGATTAGCATTATTTTGTACATTAGCATTAGCTTGTACATTAGCATTTCTCTTCAGTTCCAGTAAATATCAGATTACAGAGTTAAAATGTCACTTTATTCTATTTAATCAGACTTTTTCTAACAATTATCTTTAATGCTGTTTGGTGTTGATTTAAACTTCATGTGAAAGCAGAAGACAGGGAGTCAGACGGAGTTTATAAAACATCCCACCTGAGTGCATGAGAGTGATTGTAAATGAACAGCTGGTCTCCTTGTGACACGCTGCTATCTCTGACTTCATACTGCTGCTTCTGTCTGAATAAGATGATCTCAGCTTTTCCCTGTTTCTGATAAGCAGCAGACTTTCTCCTCAACTCTCATAAAAACTCATGAAAATCATCATCTTTAATGCCACACTGCCACAAATATTAGATTTAATCAGCTACTTTATATAACATCTGGACCACCACGGCCTCGGGGAGTGAGATCCAGCTCCCCGGATTACTGAGCCGGCGCTTTACCTCCCCCTAGTGTGTCTACGTGAGTATGTCTGTCCCCTTGGCTAATTATTAAGAGCACCTGTGCATCCTTATGTCTCTCTCTCTATTTATACCAGCCGACCCCGGAGCTCCCTGTCTGTCCACCGTTGTGCGTGCCTCGGATTCTACTCGAGCATGTGTTTGTGTTTTGTTTGTTTTCTCCTCCAGGACTAAAAAGGATCTGGAACCCGCATCATTCAAACCGGCAAAAGAGAGCCGATGTCTCTTTAAAGGAAAGGACTCCCACGTTATGTTATGGGACATTTTAAGTTGTGATTAAGTTTGTGTTGGGAGATATTTGAGTTTGGGTGCTCGACTAATAAAAAGACTTTGTGTTTAAGACCTGCATTTGCGTCCTCAATCCAAGGGAAGACATGACAGATGGACAGACCCATCCGGACGCAGCAGGTGTCCCGCTGCCGGAGGATGAGACCCTGATGCAGTACATCAAAGTACAACAGAGGGAGATCGACAGCATGGCGCGAGCGGTGAGCAACCTCGCCCACTGTGTGAAAGAACTAGCTCGCCCAGACCAGCCCACCGCAGGACCATCGAGGCGCGCCGCACCGTCTCCACCTCGCGCGGCGCCTCCTGAAAGGTATGCCGGAGATCCCGAAGGATGTAGGCGTTTCATTATGGCCTGTGAGCTGTACCTGACGGACTATCCTGACATGACGGACCAGCAGAGGATTCGGTTCGTCATCCAACAGCTCACAGGACCCGCCATGGATTGGGCGGCGGCGGTCTGGAGCGCAGACGGGGAGCTCGCTCACCGCTACGACAGCTTCATCAGGGCGATGAAGGCCGTGTTCGATCATCCCGACCAAGGGCGCTCGGGAGAACAGAGGCTCATGAGGCTGCGGCAAGGCAATCTTCCCGTCGCCGACTACGCCATCCGGTTCCGCGTAATGGCTGCGGAGAGTGGCTGGTGCGACAAGAGCCTGCTCGCCAGGTTCAGGGATGGGCTCCAGCCCGAGGTGCAGCTCGCGTGCCGGGATACGGGCCTCTCTCTGGACCAAACCATCAACCTGGCGATCCAACTGGACCAGCACCTGCGCAGCCAGCGCTCCCGCCCAGGGGCGAGAGCAGCACCGACACGAACCGGCGAACCACCACGACGGCCTCCTCCCGTAGCGCCTGAAGTGAACCGGCCGGAGCCCATGGATGTGGGTGCTTCACGTCTCTCCCCCACCGAAAGGAGAAGACGGCTGGCATCAGGGTTATGTCTGTACTGTGGAGGGAAGGACCATCGCATCCGAGACTGCCCGTTACGCAAAGTAACACTCCACACACCACCCCGCACTCATCACCCGTTTTGTGTAAAAGCGCAAATAGAATTTGATATTCATGTTGTGTCTGTTTTTCCCCTGATAGATTCCGGGGCGGCTGGGAACTTCATCTCTTCTAACCTGGTTTCCTCGCTGCAAGCTCCCGTGTTGAAGCTTCCATACCCGATATCTATTAAAGCTCTAGATGGTAAAAAATTGGGTCAATCGCCTATTAATTTAATTACTGCGCCCCTCCGGTTAACATTCCCCGGTCACTCAGAGGAGTTAAAATTTTTCGTGCTCCCTCAGTCCGACCATTCCGTCGTGCTAGGTCTCCCATGGCTTAGCACTCACAACCCCAATTTCGATTGGACCAACCCCCGCATCACTTCTTGGTCCCCGCGGTGCGCGAAATTCTGTACACCGCCGACATTGACGGTCCAAACTACCACCATTGAGAGCCCCACTGCCCAGGTAATCACTAATGTACCATCAGAGTATATGCGTTTTAAGGATGTGTTTAGTGTTAGGGCAGCTGCACAACTTCCTCCTCACCGCCCGTGGGACTGCGCGATTGAGCTGTTGCCGGGGAAGGCACCTCCTTGCTCACGTATTTATCCATTGTCAGTGGCAGAAACCAGGGCAATGGAGGAATACGTGGGTGAGGCACTTCAGCAGGGGCTCATCAGCAGGTCCACGTCTCCCGCCTCGGCAGGTTTTTTTTTCATAGATAAGAAAGGGGGGGGCTTACGCCCCTGCATAGATTATAGAGGGCTAAATGCAGTAACAGTGAAATATAAGCACCCACTGCCCCTGGTTCCGGCCGCTATCGACCAACTCCGAGGTGCTTCCATCTTCACCAAACTCGACCTCCGCAGCGCATATAACCTCGTTCGTGTGCGTAAGGGTGATGAATGGAAGACGGCGTTTAGCACTACATCTGGGCATTATCAATACAATGTAATGGCATATGGACTGGTAAACGCACCTGCGGTGTTTCAGGGGTTCATGAACGACGTGTTTCGGGATATGTTTAACCGTTATGTTATAATATACCTGGATGATATCCTGATATATTCGCGGTCATATTCGGAACACGTTCTTCATGTAACTGCCGTCCTTCGTCGCCTGCGCAAACACGGGCTCTATGTGAAGGCGGAGAAATGCACCTTTCACCAGAGGCAGGTGGCATTTCTCGGCTATCACATAGGGCCACTGGGGGTCGAGATGGAACCGACCAAGGTTGCGGCGGTACAACAATGGCCGGAACCGAAGTCAGTTAAGGAGCTACAGAGATTCCTGGGGTTTGCCAATTTTTATAGGCGATTTATTCGGGGCTACAGTATGGTGGCAGCGCCCCTCACCTCACTATTAGCAGGGAAACCGAAACGCCTTGGCGAGTTCCCAGTGGAAGCGCGAAGAGCGTTTCAACGCCTAAAAATAGCATTTACAACCGCCCCTGTGTTAAAACTACCAAACCCGGAGAAGCCCTTTGTAGTCGAGGTCGATGCATCAGAAGTAGGCATAGGGGCGGTGCTGTCACAACGCCACGGCCACCCTGAGAAACTCCACCCCTGCGCTTTCTTTTCTAGGAAACTAACACCTGCCGAGCGAAACTATGATATCGGTAACAGAGAGCTGCTAGCAGTGAAAGCGGCGTTAGAGGAGTGGAGACACTGGCTAGAGGGAGCGAAACACCCATTTGTGGTGCTCACAGATCATCGAAATTTAGAGTACCTCCAACAGGCAAAGAGGTTAAACTCACGTCAAGCCCGATGGGCGCTCTTCTTCACGCGTTTCCAATTTACTATTACCTATCGCCCCGGCTCTAAAAATCTAAAAGCGGATGCGCTCTCCCGCTATTATCCGTCGCCGGAGCCCCTTATCACTCCGGAGCCTATCCTGCCATCATCACTCGTGGTGGCACCGATCACGTGGGACATCGAGTCGGAGATAGCTCAGTGGGCGCGGTCCAACCCCGCGCCTAGGGGCTGCCCTCCGAATCGAACCTACGTGCCGGAGCCACTACGCGAGCGAGTGACGATCGCGGCTCATACGAGCCTTGCATCCGGTCACCCCGGCGTCTCACGCACACAACACCTGCTAGAACCAAAGTTCTGGTGGCCAAAACTGCGGGAAACCGTGAAGAGAGTAGTTTTGTCTTGTGCAGTGTGTGCGACTACCAAAACCCCACGTACACTTCCTGTTGGAAAATTAAATCCCCTGCCCATACCAAACAGACCGTGGTCCCACATCGCCGTGGACTTTGTCACAGATCTGCCGGTATCTAAAGGGTACACCACTATTCTAGTAGTAGTGGATAGATTTTCAAAAGGGTGTAAGTTCATCCCGTTTCGCGCCCTCCCGTCAGCCCTCCAGGTGGCAGAAAGCCTATTCACTTCAGTGTTTCGCTGCTATGGCATACCGGAAGATATTGTTTCCGATCGTGGTCCCCAATTCATCGCCAGGGTCTGGAAAGCGTTCTTCCAGAAATTAGGGACCACTGTTAGCCTAACGTCGGGCTATCACCCCGAATCTAATGGGCAGGCAGAGCGGGCTGTCCAAGAACTCGGGAGATATCTTCGGGCATACTGCAGCAGCCGACAGCACGAATGGGCAGACTGTTTAACCTGGGCGGAATACGCACAAAACTCTCTGCGTCACTCCTCTACCGGCCTAACGCCGTTCCAGTGTGTACTTGGTTATCAACCCCCGCTATGTCCTTGGGATGCCACGCCCACCGATGTTCCCATGGTGGATCAGTGGTTTAAAAGAGCGGAGAAAGTATGGGAGGATGCACACACACGAATCTCCCAAGCAGTGCAGCGCTTTAAAAAACACGCCGATAGGCGGCGAAGGGAGAGTTGTCCGCTCCAGGTAGGCGATCGGGTATGGCTCTCAACACGGGACCTCCACCTCAATCTCCCATGCAGAAAACTCTCCCCCAGGTTCATAGGCCCTTTTCCCATCATCGCACAAATAAACCCCGTGTCATTTAAACTAAAACTCCCAGCACACCTACGTATTCACCCTGTCTTCCACATCTCTCTTCTCAGGCCGGTAGTTCGGGGACCACTGGATGAAGGAACAGCAGAACCAGCGCGCCCCGGGGCTGTGGAAATAGAGGGTGCCCCGGCGTTCCGAGTCAAAGAGCTATTGGACTCACGGAGGAGAGCGGGGGCTCTGCAGTATCTAGTCAAGTGGGAGGGCTACGGTCCGGAGGAGAGGAGCTGGGTCCCGGCAAGAGACATTTTGAGTCACGAACTCATCACAGAATTCCACCAAGCACGGCCGGATCGCCCAGCGAACCGTCCTCCGGGCCGCCCTGTCCGCCGGCAAACCCGTCACCCAGGTGAGTCCTCGCTCCCCCCGGCGGGACGTAGGGGGCGCCCTCGCCTTCCTCCAGAAGCCGGTTCTGGAGGGGGGGGTACTATAACATCTGGACCACCACGGCCTCGGGGAGTGAGATCCAGCTCCCCGGATTACTGAGCCGGCGCTTTACCTCCCCCTAGTGTGTCTACGTGAGTATGTCTGTCCCCTTGGCTAATTATTAAGAGCACCTGTGCATCCTTATGTCTCTCTCTCTATTTATACCAGCCGACCCCGGAGCTCCCTGTCTGTCCACCGTTGTGCGTGCCTCGGATTCTACTCGAGCATGTGTTTGTGTTTTGTTTGTTTTCTCCTCCAGGACTAAAAAGGATCTGGAACCCGCATCGTTCAAACCGGCAAAAGAGAGCCGATGTCTCTTTAAAGGAAAGGACTCCCACGTTATGTTATGGGACATTTTAAGTTGTGATTAAGTTTGTGTTGGGAGATATTTGAGTTTGGGTGCTCGACTAATAAAAAGACTTTGTGTTTAAGACCTGCATTTGCGTCCTCAATCCAAGGGAAGACATGACACTTTACTCACTCTGACACTCCTTCCAGCTCTCCACCTCCTCACCGTGTCTTCTGTCATTCCTGTAAACTTCACCTCCGCTTCTTCTTAAAGTCTGCACTTAAATATACATGTAGAACAGGAGATAAAACACACAGCAGTGATATGATTTTACAGCTCTACAGTCTGTGATGTGATTGTAAATGTCGGCTCACTTTCCTGTTAGAACTTAAGGAAGTTCTCATTTGTTCTAGGTGAATAGTCTGAAATAGTTTATAAATGTTAAATTACATTATATACATGAGATAGTAATGTTTTCCTTACAGCAAAGGTGATTATGTGCTGTTGATCATGAAGCAGCACCGTCTAGTTTGTGTTTATTAATTCAGATATTTCTCTTTTAGATTTGACTGAAGATGAACAGCTGTGTGCCGAAGATTAAATCTTTCTTGCCTTTTCATGTCAGCAAACAGAGACACATTTATAGAAATGTAATCTTTTAATAATAACACACCGAACAGACTCAGAGACTTGGACATAAATTCCTCAATCCCATAAAAACCTGAAGGACTATTAGGATCAGCAGGTGAAAAACCACATGGACTCGAGCTGAACCCAGTGAGTGGAACAGAGAGCTGAAATGGACAGGAACATTGATGGGATTCTCACCTGTACATACTATTCCAGTATCAAACAAAAGACTAAATTGTCTCATATAATCATTCAGGCCAGTAAATTAAGCTGATCAGCCCAGATTTCTGTGTCTGAACTGTACAGCTGCTGAATGATGAGGAAGGAAACCCTGGTCACTGAGTGTCGTTCTCATCCTCTGCATAGTTCATTCATGCTATTGTCATTATGCAGCGCTACAACGTCCCACTGGACCAGAAACACATTTACAGGAAATCATTCATTCTCAGTGCAATAACCCTCCTGAACAGTTAAAACAGGACTTTCCTGTGCATTTACTAATTGTTTATTGTGTGTAAATTATGGATCCTTGTCAAAGAAGAATTTCTGTTACTATTTGAGACAAACAATATAGATTATCTTATCTTCTGTAAGTATATGCTAGAATTAAATGATTTAGTGTCACATTTGCAAGATTGTGTTTTTTTTTTTTCTTTAAACACTGTTCTAATTTTGTATTTCTCTTGGCATCAGCCGATCAAACCCAGTATAGAACCCCTTATAATTTCTAATAAACAATATAATGCTCACAATTATTTTGCTCACAGTAATTATAATTAAAGTAAATTGTGATCAAATTTATATATATGTTTTACGTGTAGTTTTATATGCATGTTGTTTTATGTATTTAACATGATTTTTCTGTTCAAACAATTACCAAAAATTAATTTGTCTAAGAATAAAATATATTTTGAGTATTTTGGGTAATAGATTCTTATTTCTTGCTATTTCAGGTGTAATGTTTAAGAGATTCAGAGAGAGAGATTTAGAGAGGGAGTAAAATCTTTCCGTGCCACGGGCATACGCCACTCCACATGTCACCGCTGCGTGCACATGGCAGTCCACATGGCAGTCCACAGGCCACCGCTGCGTGCACATGGCAGTCCACAGGCCACCGCTGCGTGCACATGGCAGTCCACATGTCACCGCTGCGTGCGCATGGCAGTCCAGAGGCCACCGCTGCGTGCACATGGCAGTCCACATGTCACCGCTGCGTGCACATGGCACTGGCAGCTGCCACTCCACATGAGCATGCCACTCGATCTTTCACTGTTATATGCGCTTGGCAACCGACCCGGCACGGCCATGCGCGCATTTCACGGGACCCGACACGGCCATAGGAACCTGTCACTCGACATGGTGTCTTCACATATCGGCTGTCATTCGACCTGTCACCGCTACGTGCGACTTAAAGCTTGGTTTATACTCGCAGAGGTGCGCGCTGCGAAAATGACTGCGTGGTGGGTCATTTTGCGTGGTGGTGGGCACGGTAGTTTTTGTATCTTCGGAGGTTAGCAGAGGATTAGCAGGAATGCGCTGTCAGAGCACTTGAAAATCACCCAATATTGTCGGAGACTATATAAAAACATTCCTTTTTCTATGTATTTTTGTCGATATGAGAATTCACATGCATGTTATCTTTGACATTTGTTTATGTCCTTGAGTATTGTTTGTTTTTGGTCACATTTCAATACTTTGTTTTATGTAGTTACACCAACTATCTGCAAATCTGCATAACGTTCAAATTGTTTCTGAATACCCCTTTATTTTTAATTATCCCTCACCCATTTGTCTGTTAAGCACCAGTTCCTACCCCATTTCCTACACTGTTCATTTGTACACTAGTCACTTGATCTGGTATTCTCTGTATGCACCTGTCACAGCATTCTCTCAAATTACTATTAAACAACCAAAGGAGTTCAAGAAAATTTTAATTGTCATTAATATTAAGACTACTGTCAAGGCTAAATTAAGCAATACGTTTCAATCTAAATTATAATACTGTATTGCTTTTAATATATAGTAACAGCAACCTAAAGTGACAGAAATAAAGTGAAAAGAAACAATATATATAATTCAATTCAATTTTATTTATATAGCGCTTTTAACAATGGTCATTGTCTCAAAGCAGCTTCACAAAAAAAAAAATATATATAATAATAATAATAATAATAATAACAATAATAAAAAAAATAATAATTATTATAAAAAAGAAAATAATTGGAAGTGTGTATGTGTGAGAAAACTGTGCAGATAATAATAATGAGACGAATGAATGAAATGTCTCTGATGAGCAAGCCAAGGGTGACGGAGACGGTGGCAAGGAAAAACTCCCTGAGATGGCATTAGGAAGAAACCTTGAGAGGAACCAGACTCAACAGGGAACCCATCCTCATTTGGGTGATAACAGATAGTGATATAACATCTTGTGTGTTGTGCAGGTGAAAATTCAATATGACAGAAATTATTTAAATTGACATGAAGACCAGTTCAACATAGGGATGAGTCAGTAGGTGCAGAGGGCAGATGAGGTCTGGATCACTGGAAGCACAGGAGCAGCATGTGTAGCTCCAACCATCATAAAGCTGAATCCAGCTGGAGCTGCTCCTTCTCTGGATGCCTCAGGAACCTCGCAGGGTCGGCCTTTGTCTACTGAAGCTGGCAAAATCTCCCGATACCTCGGGATGGGTAGAGAAATACAGAACAGATGGGGAGAATTAGCGTAGTTGCCATTCGGTATAGGTGTACTGGAGTATGAGATTATGGGATGAGTTATGTGTATGCCAAATAATCACACCAATCACTTCCTTTAATAAGACCTCTACAATGTTCCCTATTTACATTTCTATGATCAAAAATAAATAACATTTACTTAATTTATGCATAAATATGCAAAATAAATAAACACTTAACAATGTTCCTCTTGTCTTGGTCCAAAATGTAGACTGTACTAAGTACAGTTGTTGTATGCCTCCATTATCACACAGGACAACATTCCTGGTGATGAACTGCTATTCAAACCATTTTGGGTTTGAACATTTTACCCTTTAAAAGAGAAACAGGACACATGAATAAGCTTTTCAGACATGTTTAAAGCAGGACAAAAACAAGTCAGCAAAACCAGTAAGACCTACTCCAGAACCGTGTTTGATTGTAAAGCCATTTCTGCCTGGAATCTGTGAAATCACTCTGTCTTGTGCAGAATTATGAATGTAAGCTTTAAAAGAAGGAGACAGTTATGAGCAGTATGTACAGTGCATTTATTGATATTGTCTCATGTACTGTATCAAAGTGTCTGTATATCTACCTCAGGGGTCAAAACTTCAAGAATGTAGGTCGTGCTTTCCAGGGAATCACTAGGCAATTGTGTAACCGTATATATCCTTTCAATGATCCTGTCTGTCTGCAGCAGCATATATATATGCTGCTTCCTGGATCATGGACTACCTGACCTGTCGCCCCCAGTATGTCCGACTAAAGAACTGTGTGTCAGAGACTTTGATCTGCAGCACTGGAGCTCCCCAAGGGATGGTACTATCTCCGTTTCTTTTCACCCTCTATACATCCGACTTTAGATATAACTCAGAGTCATGCCACCTGCAGAAGTTCTCTGACGACTCTGTGGTTGTTGGGTGTATAGAGGAGGGGGACACCTCGGAGTACCAGTCTGTTGTGGATGACTTCGTTTCCTGGTGTGAGCGTAATCACCTACAACTCAACATCAGGAAAACAAAGGAGATGGTGGTAGACTTTAGGAGAAGCAAGACCCCTGTGACTCCTATATCTGTCAAGGGGGAGATAGTGGACATTGTCTCCGATTACAAATATCTGGGAGTTTATCTGGACAACAAACTTGACTGGTCACTCAACACAACGGCACTCTACAAGAAAGGCCAGAGTCGATTGTACTTTCTTCGAAGGCTCAGGTCTTTTAACGTCTGTAATACCATTCTACGGATGTTCTATGAGACCGTTGTGGCGAGTGTCATTTTTTACACTGTGGTCTGTTGGCGTGGTAATATTAAGGTGTCTGATAAGAACAAACTGGACAAGTCAATTAAAAAGGCCGGATCTGTGCTAGGCATGGAGCTTGACTCGGTGGATGTAGTAGCAAAGAGGAGGATTCTGTCCAAAGTAGAATCCATTGTGAACAATCCTTCTCACCCGCTATACAGTGTTTTGGCTGAACAGAGGAGCAGTTTCAGCCAGAGACTGATTACTATCAAGTGTTCCACTGAGCGTCACAGGAGATCCTTTCTCCCAACGGCCATAAAACTTTACAACTCTTCTCTGTAACTCATATACACATGTATGTGGATTTTTTCACTGACTGGTATACAACAGGACACTAATACTTACCCATTTTTTTTTAATTATTTTTTTTTTAATTATTATTTATTACCTTCCTTTAGTTAACAACTGTGAGCACCTGTAACCGAGCATAAGCAATTTCCCTTTGGGATTAATAAAGTTCTTTGAATCTTGAATCTTGAATATACAGCAAATGTAACAAACTCAAAGTATAAAATTTTTAGACAAGGCAAATAATATGAATAAATATGAATCTACCTGTTCTTCGTCAAAAAAACAAAACTTTTCACTGAGTTTCATTTTCAACTTTGGAAAAAATGTGGGATTTTTGAATAAAAACATCCTGTTGGATCTTGTTGTGCCATTTTCCAAACCTTTGTGTAAGTCCTGAAATGTTTACAAACATGAGAAAAACATAGGATGAAGTGGTGGATTATTTCTTAAAGTTAATATTTGTATGTCTATATATATATATATATTGTAGCGTTTTTCGACGCTAGCAGGGATCTTGGAGTACGAGTGAGCTTACTTGCTCCCCAATGCAAATGGCTGGGGAGTAGTTTATTAACTCTCAGCACAAGCACACATACACAGGTCAAGCACACAGACATACACGTACCCAACTTGGCCGAAGCCACTAACCCAAACACCCTTCTCTCTCATGGTAGAGACAGAGAAAAAACCCCCGCAAAGCATGACGGTCTTCAGCCGCTGGCCCGCCCACGCCACACTATATATATATATATGTCTACAGTATGTGTGTGTGTGTGTGTGCGTAGCTTAGTTTGCTTAGTGATTTTATAACATTTACCATGATCTCTTGATCATCTATTACAAGGTCAACCAACCAGCCCTGCTTCAAGAGTGCCAGTGTTCTGTAAAAATAAAAAAGTGATTTTAACACAGATATTGCTTTTATTTTGTTAAAAATATATGTATGACACATACTTCTCGAAGGTGTGCACATGTTTAGTGTCACATCCACAGCAGAATGTTGTATCCTCTGTGACTGTGTCAAGGCTGATGCCAGCGCAGTCTGCATGCAGCCATTTTTTGCAAAAATCACACTGAATCCAGTTCAGTGACTTGACATTTGGGTGCATTACTCTGCAGACAGATAAAAATATAAAAATATATTATAAAAAATATACAGTATATTTAAAAAAAAAAAAGAATAAAAAATATAACTGCTTATTATTGTCACGGTTCCGAGTGTAGCAGCAAAAATCAGAGAAGGATCCAAGAGCAGAAAACAATAGGTAGTGTGCACTTACGGTCTCTGTGAACGCGCTGAGGAGCTTCAGGTGCTTCTGGAAGTGATGTCTGTGACCCAGACGTGCAATAGCTCCACACATGCAGGAAATCCAAATCGGCAGGCAATCTCGTGGTCAGTGTGCAAAGCGGAAGTCAAAAAGCCGGTAAATCCAATCATGCAGTGATTCCAAAAACGCTAGGCAGTCTCGTGGTCAGTGTGCAATGCGGAAGTCAAAAAGCCGGTAAATCCAATCATGCAGTGATTCCAAAAACGCTAGGCAGTCTCGTGGTCAGTGTGCAATGCGGAAGTCAAAAAGCCGGTAAATCCAATCATGCAGTAATTCCAAAACGCTAGGCAGGGACGAGGTCGATAACAAAATAGGGTCAGTAACACGATGAGCAAAAGACAAAACAAACGCGGGAATATTGGCTTGAACGGCGCAATAATCTGGCAGCGGGTGCGTGTCTTGCAGTGTCTTAAATAAGCGGATTTGATTAATCCAAATCGGCAACAGGTGAGCTCGCGCTGTGACTGAGGCGGCAAAAAACAAGAGGCGGCGCGGAACTGGAACCGGAGTGACTCTGATTACTCACGGAGGAGCTATGTTGTGGCCGGAATCTGACGTACTGTGACAGTACCCCCTCTTCTACGGACGCCACCGGGCGTTCTAGACGGTGCTTCGGGGTGGAGTTTGTGAAATTCCTTTATCAAGGATGAGTCCAGGATAAATCTGGCAGGTATCCAACTTCTCTCTTCGGGGCCGTAACCCTCCCAGTCTACGAGATATTGCAGGCCTCGGCCTTGACGGCGGGATTTAAGGAGTCTGCGGACTGTAAAGGCTTCTCCCCCATCGATGAGTCGAGGGGGTGGTGGAGGGCGGGGGGTAGGGGACAGGGGACAAGCAACCAGCCGTCGGATCTGAGAGACGTGAAATGTGGGGTTGATACGGCGCATAGATACGGGTAGAGACAGTCTTACGGCACACGGGTTGATGACTCGGGCGATGGTGAATGGGCCGATGTACCTAGGGGATAGTTTCCGAGAGGTGGTCTTGATGGGTATGTCACGAGTGGAAAGCATTACCCTCTGGCCAACACGGTACCTGGGAGCTGCAGAGCGATGGCGATTGGCTTTTCGTTGGAAGGTGCTCACTGCGCGCAGCAGCTGGGAGCGTGCACGCTGCCAGGTTCTCTTGCATCGGTGGACGAAGGCTTGTGCGGCTGGAACTGAGGCTTTCTCCTCTTGAGTCGGGAACAATGGTGGTTGATATCCTAGACAGCACTGGAAGGGGGACATGCCAGTGGAGGAGGTGGGAAGGGAGTTGTGGGCATATTCCACCCAGGGTAGCATTCTGCTCCATGAAGAGGGATCACGTGATGTCATACACCTAAGGTATTTCTCGAGTTCCTGATTAAGACGTTCGGACTGCCCATTGCTTTGAGGGTGGAAACCGGAAGAAAGACTTGGTGTGGCGCCGATGAGTCCACAAAAGGCTCTCCAGAACTGTGCAGAGAACTGAGGGCCACGATCAGACACTATGTCCACTGGGAGGCCATGAAGTCGAAAGACATGGAGTATCAGAAGTTCTGCTGTTTCCTTGGCAGACGGGAGTTTGGATAGGGGGACAAAATGTGCAGACTTCGAGAAACGATCGACCACTGTCAAGATGCAGGTATTTCCTTCCGAAGGGGGAAGTCCGGTGACAAAGTCGAGAGAAATGTGTGACCATGGTCGGTGTGGAGTTGGGAGGGGCCTCAAAAGTCCCTCGGGGGGGCGGTTGGTAGTTTTATTCCTGGTACATGTGTCGCAAGATGCTACAAACTTTCTCACATCATCTTTGATGGTCGGCCACCAGAAGCGTTGGTGTATGAGGGATGAGGTTCGAGTGGCCCCTGGGTGACATGCAAGTTTGGAGCTGTGGCCCCATTCTAGCACCAAGGAGCGTGTGGAGGCAGGAACGAAGAGTCTGTCTTGAGGAACATTGCTGGGGCCAGGTTCTTGCTCGAGGGCTCGTAGTACCTGGTTCTCAACCTCAAGACGAGCTGTAGCCACAAGACAGTGGTGTGGAAGGATAGTTTCTGGGGATGAAGGGTTTGGGGAGGGGGAAAACTGACGGGAGAGGGCGTCAGGCTTGGCATTCTTGGCCCCCGGACGATAAGAAAGCGTAAAGTTAAATCTCGAAAAAAAAAGTGACCAACGGGCCTGACGTGAATTGAGTCTTTTGGCTGACCTCAGGTACTCGAGGTTCCTATGATCTGTCCAGACCAGAAAGGGGTGTTCCGCTCCCTCCAGCCAGTGCCGCCACTCCTCCAGGGCCAGCTTAACAGCCAGTAGTTCTTGGTCTCCAATGCCGTAGTTGCGTTCAGTCGGAGAGAGGCGACGAGAGAAGAAGGAGCAAGGATGGAGTTTATTGTCCTTGTGGGACCTTTGAGAGAGGACCGCCCCTACTCCAGATTCTGATGCATCTACTTCTACTACAAACTGAAGGGAGGGGTCCGGGAACGTGAGAATGGGGGCGGAGGTGAAGCGGTGTTTGAGATCCGAAAAGGCTTTGTCAGCCGGAAGGTTCCACTGGAAGGAGAGTTTTGTGGAGGTGAGGGCCGTGAGGGGGGCTGCCACCATGCTATAGTTTCTGATGAATCGCCGGTAGAAATTGGCGAACCCCAGGAATCGTTGGAGTCCCTGTCTCGAAGTGGGCTGTGGCCATTCTAGGACTGCCTTGAGTTTGGATGGGTCCATTTGGATACCTGAGGGAGAGATTACAAACCCCAGGAAGGAAGTGGAATCGCGGTGAAACTCACACTTCTCTGCTTTGACATAAAGTTTATTCTCCAAGAGTCTTTGGAGTACCTGACGTACATGATGCTTGTGTTCTCCGAGGGAGCGAGAGAAGATGAGAATATCGTCAAGATAAACAAAAACAAAGGCGTTCAGAAAGTCTCTTAGGATATCGTTGACCAGAGTTTGGAAAACGGCCGGCGCATTGGTTAGTCCAAAAGGAACCACGAGGTATTCGTAATGACCAGTTGGTGTGTTAAAGGCGGTCTTCCACTCATCACCCTCCCTGATCCTGACCAAGTGATAGGCATTCCTTAGGTCCAACTTTGTGAAGAATCGGGCATCTTGCAGAAGTTCGAAGGCCGAAGTCATAAGAGGTAAGGGATAGCGGTTCTTGATCGTTATTTCGTTGAGTCCCCTGTAATCTATGCAGGGTCTGAGGGACTTGTCCTTCTTCTCCACGAAGAAGAAACCGGCACCTGCAGGCGAGGAGGAAGGACGGATTATTCCAGCAGAGAGGGACTCAGAGATATAATGATTCATGGCTTCTCTCTCAGGGCGAGAAAGAGAGTAAAGTCGTCCCTTGGGTGGGGTTGAGCCAGGAACAAGATCGATTGCGCAGTCATATGGTCGGTGTGGAGGAAGCGAGGTGGCGCGTGACTTGCTAAAAACTAGCTTGAGGTCATGGTACTCAGTGGGGACACTAGACAGGTTGGGGAACTCTTCCTTAGGGCGAAAAGTCGGGGTCTTAACAGGAGCAGCATGGAGACAAGACGACAGGCAGGATGTGCTCCAGTCCAATACTCTTTTCCTGGCCCAATCAATATGTGGATTATGTAGGGCTAGCCAGGGGAGGCCCAAGACAATTGGGGCATGAGAATCTTTGACAATAAAGAAGGAGATGATTTCGGAGTGGTTCCCAGAGAACTGAAGAATGACTGGAGCGGTTTGGTGCGTGATTGGGGCTAGGTAGCTTCCATCCAGGGCTTGGACGGAAAATGGGCGGTCCAAAGATAGAGAGGGAATTTTAAGGAGGTTCACCATGGATAAACAGATCAGATTTTGATCAGCGCCGGAGTCTACAAGGGCATGGGTGGCATGAGGCTTCTTCTCATACATTAGTGACACCGGAAAACAAGAACGGTGATCTGGGAAACTGACATGGTTTGGGCCCCCCTTTGCTCCCAGCATCAACGAGGGGCCTTGCCTTTTAACGGACAGGTCCGCAGTAGATGACCGGACTGACCGCAGTAGAAGCATGCTCCTTCATCCCGTCGTCGCTGGCGTTCCCTTGGAGAAATTCGAGTACGGTCCACCAACATGGGTTCAGCAGGAGGTTCTGAAGGGCAAGGAGGGGTAGGTAGTTGCCATGACCTTGTGTCCAGCCCTCGCTCTCGTTGTCTGAGGCGTTTGCGAGCATCGATGCGTCCAGCAAGGTCAATGAGGTCCTGAAGGCTGGAGGGTAACTCCCGTGCAGATAGCTCATCCTTTATTAGGTCAGAAAGTCCATGAAAAAAGGCGTCAAACAAGGCTTGGTCATCCCAGCCACAAGAGGCTGCCAGGGTGCGAAACTCAATAGCGTAATCAAAGACGGAGCGAGTTCCCTGGTGTAAATTTAGAATCTGACCTGCTGCCTGGTGTCCAGAAGAAGAGCGATCAAATACCTTCTTCATTTCATTAGTGAATGTCCTGAAATTGGCGCAGCAGGCATCTTGTGCGTCCCATACTGCTGTTCCCCATTCTCTCGCCTTTCCCGAAAGGAGAGTTATTATGTATGCAACTCTAGATCGTTCTGTAGGAAAGGATGAGGCTTGTAATTCAAGGACCAGCGAGCATTGAGATAAAAAGGAGCGGCAGGTATTAGGGTCGCCATCATAAGTGGGTGGAGCGGGGAGACGTGGCTCATGAGGTGAGGGAAGTGTAGCAGCAGGAGCAGGGGCGGGCGGAATTGAGGCCCGTGAAGCTTGCATCTGCTGAATCTGAGCAGTTAGGGAGGCAAGGGAGTCAGTTACGGTTCTGAGACTATTAGTGACCTGCTGAATGTCTTGCTGATGCGCGCTGAGGAGAGCTCCCTGGCTTTCCAGTGCAGATCTCAAGTGGGAAAATTCTGCTGGATCCATAACTGGCCAGATTATACTGTCACGGTTCCGAGTGTAGCAGCAAAAATCAGAGAAGGATCCAAGAGCAGAAAACAATAGGTAGTGTGCACTTACGGTCTCTGTGAACGCGCTGAGGAGCTTCAGGTGCTTCTGGAAGTGATGTCTGTGACCCAGACGTGCAATAGCTCCACACATGCAGGAAATCCAAATCGGCAGGCAATCTCGTGGTCAGTGTGCAAAGCGGAAGTCAAAAAGCCGGTAAATCCAATCATGCAGTGATTCCAAAAACGCTAGGCAGTCTCGTGGTCAGTGTGCAATGCGGAAGTCAAAAAGCCGGTAAATCCAATCATGCAGTGATTCCAAAAACGCTAGGCAGTCTCGTGGTCAGTGTGCAATGCGGAAGTCAAAAAGCCGGTAAATCCAATCATGCAGTAATTCCAAAACGCTAGGCAGGGACGAGGTCGATAACAAAATAGGGTCAGTAACACGATGAGCAAAAGACAAAACAAACGCGGGAATATTGGCTTGAACGGCGCAATAATCTGGCAGCGGGTGCGTGTCTTGCAGTGTCTTAAATAAGCGGATTTGATTAATCCAAATCGGCAACAGGTGAGCTCGCGCTGTGACTGAGGCGGCAAAAAACAAGAGGCGGCGCGGAACTGGAACCGGAGTGACTCTGATTACTCACGGAGGAGCTATGTTGTGGCCGGAATCTGACGTACTGTGACAATTATAGATAATGTGGAAATTCAATAGCCATTACATACTTTGAATGATATTTTTGGTAAATGCAAACTCCAGCATCCTGGGCCATACAGGTGTTTTGTTTTGCACTCTGCACTGTTTTAACCTTAAGTAGAAAATCATAGGAAAAATGTTCATGTCAAGTTTTGCATATTCTGTAAACCTATAATGTTTTTAAACCCCAGCATTACCAGCGGTTGCAGTTTTTTCACCATGCATAAGGCATGGTAGAGCCGAAGGTGACACATCTGTTCATTGTGCAGCACTTCATGGCACATTTGAATATTTCTAGCCTCCATCTCTGCCATCTGTTAAAATAAGGATTTAACAGAATCAGGTATATGCACCAAACATTTTTAATTTAATTATATAAACACCATCAACATGAATATATATAAATGGTAAACTCACTGTGCAAACAAAAACACCACAGTTCCTTCCGTCATCTCTCTGCCATTGATGTGGACTGCACACAGTCCAACTGTTCAAGGAGGCAATATTTCTAAAAGCATCCCTGAATAAAAACAAGTATTTTAGTATAGAACGTAAATGTTGCAATAAGTAATATTTATACATCATATATATTGGACACAATTTGTGATTACAATAACAATTACAATAAAATGTAAAATCTTACTTCAAAACTTCCATGTCCCGGTTTGAAATTGTCACATACTGATCAATGTTGTCATAAACTCTGATGGTTTTTGTAGTCATGTCAAAAACCTGTACAATCCAAATAATAATTACATTTTTCAAATATGAAAAAGCAGTGGCTACAGCATTATGAAATTGTGGTTCAGTTTGAAGCAGACTCAAGAACTTGTTAGAAGTTTGAGAACGAAGATAAAACAATTACTAACATTTCATTAAACATAATTTCTTGTTACCCAAAGAATGAAGTGGTTTCCCTGCTCTGGGTTATTATCACCAGGTCCAACAATCCTTGGTAAAAGTATTTTCAGGAATTCTGAGGTTTTCTGAAATTAAGCAAACAGGAAACACTGACGTCTGAGACATTTATGAGACTATTATTTTAAACTGGCTTCAGGCATATGCTGAATAAAAGATGGACGTTTTCTATTATGCATTTTAATATACCTCAAGCTCTTTCAAATGTTCATCTGACACTGTTGCATCTCTCTGCCAATCCCTGTGCCACAAAATGAATTTGTCGGTGCTCAAGGCCACAACCTGAAACCCAAATTCACATGTTCTAGTCTTTACATAACAAACTAAAAAAGTCCTAGGTCAGTGATGAATTGTGTGTGAATAACTTACATCATTAGTGTCTTCGGCAATCTGAGCAATGCGACAATTTACAGCCTTTAAACCAAAATAAGCAGATGTTTGTAAATACTCATAAATAACCATAACTGAGGTGATTCTAATTATGTATATTTGAAATGTATAAATAAGAATTTTTTTAAGACAACTGCTTTATAGCATTCAAACTTACATTATCAGTTAGCCACGGCATTGCTGTACTGCTTGTGTCACTCAGCAGATGTGGGGGGAGAACAGACTTCAGGTCCCGCAGATACAAAAACGGCATACTGAGAAATTCTGGCAACGACATCATCATCGTTTCTCTTCTCAGTGTACAGTTTGGAGATTGTCTCCTAATATTGCAAAAGGACATTTAATTAAATTGATTGTAAATGCTGACATTACTGTTTTATTTCTTGGTGTAATTGGTTGTCTGTGGTGTACAAATTCCATAATGTTTACCTTGTGTGTCTGCTCAAGTGGGAACATTGACACTGAAAACTTCTTCCCTTCCTCTGGCATGCTATCCAATTTTCCTGCGACATCTGGACCTTTGCTCTGTACTTCTCTAGGCTTTGTGTTTGTTTCTGCAATTATTTATGAATATGGTTTACGTTACTCGACAGCAGATACTACAGAATAGCTATCATAAAAAACTGGCATATCTAACTGCAGACATTAACTCAACCTTCACTTCATTACCTTTTTGTCCATAAATGAGTTTGCCCTGTAGTCCTATGTGTATGTTTTCAGCTGCACGCCTCTGCATTTCTTTAAAAAATGCAGAATTCTTCTTGGCATTATGAAGATGGAAGTAGAGACGCAGCGAAAACATGTAGTGAGTATCTTTCATTTGACACAACGAATATCGGCTCGAGGAAAGCTCTCTATTTACTTGTTCTGCTTCTGAAGAGTTAACTAGAGAGGCCAGTTCAGGGATTAGTTTTAGACTGCGCAATTTCTCCTCTGGTCGTTTCTGGTTCTTTTGATGGAACCTATCGTAAAAGCAAAAGCGGTCTGATGTTCCAGTTTCTGGATGTGGACCTAATATTCTGTCAGGATTTTGAGTGCCGGGTTTTCATTTTGATGTTGTTTACCCAGTCAAGATGTATCCTTAGTTTTCCATCAGCTGCCAAAGATATGTTCTTTTCATTTGGCTCACATACCCTCCCATCGTGTGGCTGGAAAATTTTTTGCTTTGTGCGATTATTTAGATGTCTGGCAACACGTCCAGCAACATCACAAATGTACACGGTGGGGGTGTGTTTAAAACTGAGCAGGGCATCTCCATGATCCCGAGCAGACTCCTGCCACCATAATGGTGATGCATAATACACCACTCCATGTGTGCACCCCATGTGTAAGACTCCACCTGTGTTAGAACAAATATGATTATAATGAAATTAAATCTATTTAAATTCCAATTAATTGTTTGTTTTCTTTCCCCTTTTTATCTTTGCACGCAGAACAAAAAAACTTCCAGCTCCATATTTTTCTTTTTTCTTTTCGTTTTCTCTCAATGCCCAGTGTCTAGCCTTTCTTATGCGTGTAAAACAGGCTTGGAGTCAGGGAGGGACTGGGTGGGTGTTATAGGGTTTATAAGGGGGTTATAAAACCTGTATTGAAACATTATATGTTTACCCTGTTATATCCCTGTTTAAAATCACTAAAAATATTGTGGAGTAAATTCCAATTAATGATTCAGTACTGTAAGTAATATATATGCCATCTTACCTCCAGCTTTTTTGAGTTTTACAAACATCTTAGGATAAACATTCTTATACAGGAGAAGCTCCTCAAGCCTGTCTATAATGTCGGAAATGGATCCACTGGCAGACACTCCCAGAATATTGCAGGCTTTAGTCAGGTCTTCTTTTTTAGGCTGATGAAAAGATGATTAACATTCAAAATATTTAGGAAAAAATTTTATACTACTATGTTGCATATTAAAATGAATGTAAAAAAAAGTCATGTTTTCTGTAATGTACCGATTTTGAATCAAGCACGTGCAAAATCTGGTCCTCGTCAATGTCCTTTCCATCTGTCCTTTCTTTACTGGTGCTGGCCCTGTCCCTTTGGGATAGCCCTTTGAAAATCTCTGTTTTGGGCAGGGTTTCACTCCTTCTCGTTTGTTGCCCCATCCATGGAGCAAAGCCAGAGTAGGATAAAGTGCTACTAAATGGATTGCTGGATGCATCTAAAGTATGGAATTTGTAAGTTTAAAATTTAAAGTACTGTAAATGCATGGCTGACTGCAATTAATACATTTACTACATTAATACAATTAATATTAATTTATATTAACATTACTGATAGAATACTAATGTTGCTAAATATCAACAAAAATTTCCCCAATATCATTTGTCAGATTTTACAGTATATTATGCTTACCATCACAGAATCCAGTGGCTATAATTTCCTTCTCCAAATCCTCCCACCTTGCAGCCACGTTGATCTCTGTTTCCTGGGATGTGTCATTATGTTGTTCTGGGCGTTTCAAAAGATGAACTGATAGTTGTGTGGCAAAAAAAGGGGAAATGACATTATAGCATGTTAATGCTGGATAAATTATGCTAGAACTCTTGAAATACATTTTTTGTCAATTCTCACCTGGAAATTCAAATGCAACCTTCCAGTTTGTATCAGCAATGACAACAGATGGGTGGTGTCCACAGCGGTAACAGAAGTAGCTGTAAGAATACCTCCTGAGAGCTGAAAAGTGATAAAAATGCTTTTCTGATTGAGTTATGGGGCACAGTAGTTGCTGAATGTGACTCAATTGTGCGCAGCATCCGCCCAACAGCAATGTGATTCTGAAAAAATTTAAAAGGAGGATGTTTTCAAACATGTTTTTCAAGTTTTTGTATGTGCTTTAGTAATTTAGTACAAATAAACATCCCAGTTATAACAATCAGCTACTCACCGAAAGGCCGGTCGTCAGAAACGAACATAAGGGTATGGAAAGGAAGATCCTGTTGTTATAATTATGAAATCCTGAATTGTAGTCCTGAAAACTAACTACAATTCGGCACACTGGGCAGTCCTTTCCATAAACTGTAATTCCTACATGAAAAAGCACACATTTAACACACTTTTTTGGAATTTCACCTTTATATATATATATATATATATATATATATATATATATATATATATATATATATATATATATATATATATATATATATACATAAAATTGATAAGTGACTTATATTTCAAAATAGTATGGAATATCCTACCTTTACTCTGGGAAAAAATCCCATAAGCTGTTGCTTGTGTCGTTATTACAAAAGCATTGCTCAGTTCAGGAGGACATGGCCCTGGACAGTAAGGACAGTTTACTTCTGTGGGCTCAATGTTGTGTGGAACGAGCTTTTCTGTTTTAGTTAAATCCAGTGGAAGGTCCTCTGGGATTCTTTTGGAAGTCCACAAGTAGTTGGTCATTGCAATCACACTCCTATTTGTGTATCCTTGATGATTATGCATACCCAGATTTCCACTGAAATTCTCCTCTATGTCCTCAATGTCTTCATTTGCTGTATCCACAGCATTTTTGGCCAAATGAGGATGCTCTTGAAAGAGCCACCACATAGACATGTATCTATGTATACAACTGATCCTGTTTCTTGAGCCTATACACTGGCAGTGCCATTTACCTGATTTTGTGTCAAATGTTGAAATGGTCCTCCCAAACTTACACCAGTTGTCCTTCTCACCAGTGTACACGGAGAAGAATATATATCTGTCAGAGAGACTGTGTTCCCCCCAGAAAACTGGAAACACACTGTCAGCTTCACCTCCGTTAGCGCGTTGGTATAGTGCCATACATTCTTCTTGTCTAGATGTTGATATTATTCCTTTTTTCACCATGTGGTTCAAAGACTCAGTGTTCAGTGCTGGAGGTGGAATATACACATGGGCTCTTCTGGTCCTCTCTAGGTGGTAGCATTCTTTCCCAGGGTTTCCACTTTGAGCAGCTATGCTCATGAAGTCTCTACATTCATCTACTTCCCAAATCATACAGCTGTGCTGGCAAACACTTTTGCACATGTACAGGAAGTCTCACTCCATGAGAATGCTTTGTTGTCACATAGAGTCCATTTTTGGGGTCAATGCACATCATTGGTTCTTCTCCATCATGCTGCTCCTTTTCATGCCTTCTTAAGTTTGAGGTGGTGGTGAAATTAATCCCACAAATACGACAAACCCTGGTTCCTTGTTGGACTTGGTCAGTTGCAACAGTCAACAGAGAATGTTGTTCCCCATCTGATAATAAAAGATCCATTCAATATTAGACATGACTATTTCATTAATAAACCATTATTGAATATTTAAAGAGTTTAACGTGATTGAAGAACATGCTATTTTCATTGGAACTTAAGTAAAATTACTGAGCGTAAACATAGGAGCTTTAAGTTTGTGTTTTGCTTTTAAATGTGTATAAAAAAATAAATAATATTTCAGATGGCAGTTTAAATTTGTCAGTGTACTCACCAGAAGGGCTTGCTGTCACCGTCAGACCTGTTGTGGCAAAAATAAAAAAAGAACAATAAATGACATTAATTATACAATACTTACAAATTGGTCAGAGCTACAAATTGTATAATTTTAAATGTACCTACCATGGTTTTTTAAGTGGGATTTGAAGTTGTCTGATCTGTTTATTATTTTGGTACATTTCGGGCAATGCCAATGGCTCCTTTGACCACATTTCCGATCTGGACAGTAGCATGGTATGGAGAACTTGTCTACAAATACAACAGAATGTTTTGTTAACAGTTTGTTACCAATATATCTTCTTTATTTACATTTAATAGATTTCTAGGATTTGCAAGACTCAGTGTTCATGATATTACTTACCTGTGACACCCTCTTTAAAGTGTATGGCAAATCTCAGATGCTTTACTGAATAATGATTTTTCGAGGCTGTAACTGAAGAAGAGCAGTAACAACAATCATGATCACCTCCAAGATCCAAAAAATCCTCTTTGCTGAGAAACTCAAATAATCTTCCTGTAAAATAACAACAGAAGATAGATGGATTGATTGGCACATTGCAATCAATTAATGACATTAAGTCAGTATGGCATATATTAATTATCTGAATGGTTCATGGAGATCGCCCCCCCTCCTCCCTCCCCTCCTAAAAGAACCTTGACCATTCGATGTACTAGTGTCGTTATACTTACAAACCACAAAGATTTTGCGGTACACTCAAAAGTAATGGTCAATTATATAATGGTTACTGTTTTGTACGTTTATGGCCAACAGATGCGACCTCCGGTAGACGCTGTTGAACTACTGCATTAAATCGTGTAGGCCAAAAATGTTTTCAGAAATCACTGAACAAAACATTTAAGTCTTTAACAAATAAGGAGCTGCGGATACACTGTGAAATAATTTTCAGAATAAAATATTCATCAAATAATAATGTCAATATCTTACCTTCCATTGTTGAGTCAAACAAGTGTCACCTATTCCAAAAAAAAAAGACGAAACCAAAGCATGAGCTACTTGTTATATCCATTAAGCTTTGCACGTATAAAATTTTATTTTACATATTAAAGTGTCAAATCCTGAAATTACAAATGATCGAATCTGATTACATCAGATAAAAAAGGGTAATGTACTTACGCTGACAGAGATACTCCTGAAATGATCTTTGAAGTTCATTGTCGCTGCCTCCAATGTTCTTGATGTCGATGTTAGACCAATCAAATCGCACTGGTCAATACACTTACACCAATCAAATAACTAGCTATTTTTCTTGTCATATGAACATGTATGGATGTATGGATTTATTCAACCTTTTATGTCTTCATGCAGCCTTTTTGAATCATTGATTGCACGTTCAAGTTTTATTTTAATTTTGTTCAGTATACCAGGGCCGGTTCTAGACCAGACCATATGGGGGGGGCAGTGAGAAATGTGAAGGGGGCATCATGTGTATACGTCATGTTCGAGCAATGACATAACATTTATCTTAGCTACGTCTTGACTCATCTGCATACGGACTCTGATTAGATGTTTACCGAGGGCTCAGGGGAGGTGTGTGTGTGTGTGTGTGTGTGTGAGTGTGTGTGTGTGCGTGCGTGCGTGCGTGTGCTGCAGCCTGTGAATGAATACACACAGCAGAGGGACAGAGATATGTGTAGTGTGATACGTATTGTGTAGTGTCCCTTTTTCGGCGTATTTTTCCGCTACCGAAGATCATTTTTTCAACTTCTAATATATTCATTTTGTGAGTATATTAACATGTGCTTTCTCAACATTTCAAAATGTTTATTTGAGGGGGCAAGACAAACAAACCGGCCTTGCAGCATACTATGAAAAAACAGCAAACAAACAAACAAAAAAATGTCAAATTACAATGATTGAAGACATAACAGAACATTTATTATTCAGAGCACGATATACAACCTGTTAGAATTATTTGATATATAAAGGAGTTATTTCTACTCTCTTGTTCTCTTCCTCATAGATCTGATATTAACGTGTTAAATCTTTCCTGCTGCTATCTTCCTGTCTCCTCTTGCATCTGCTCTTAAAGGTGTGAACGCTCCCACGCTCACCTTCCCAGACTCTCTTTATGTCTCTCTCTCTCCCTCTGTCTCCTTCCCCCTCTTGTGATCTTCCTCTCCTTTGATTCTTCAGGATCTCACCAGGACATTTACAAAGGTTCATGTTCTTAGTAACATATGTCTATGGCACAGGCGTTTGGTCAAACATAGAAAAACCCCATCTTTTGCTGTTAATAAACAGAGACCTTTCTGACAGACATGTGTGTGTTTGACTGAGTCTCTCCTGGCACCAGAAAAGCTTACCGAAGCACAGCGGACAGACCGAGCAACTCGCCTCTTCTACTACGCAACTTTAGAAAAGCTTTACACAGAATTAGTTGTTATGCGCTAAAATGCCCGCCTGCCATGGACCCCCCCCCCTACATAATCGCTAGCAAAGATTATTTTAGAACATAAATTCATAGGTTTGTTATTATCAAATATGATATTACAATTATAATAAACCCATAGGCACGTGACAGCCATCAAGACCATTAATACAAATTCTAGCATAATGTTTATTTTGTGGCACATTTATTTTTCAGGGCTTTGAACATGAATATGCAAAAAATGCGAAATAAACATTTCTATATGAAAAAATATATATTGTTCATGATGAAAAATTAGATGAAACTAAGTTTATTATAAAATAAAGAATATAAAAGTATACATGTATAGTATATGAAAAAAATATTAATATTTATATTTTTCATGTACAACATTTATTTTCATATTGCTTATTTTATTGTATTGTCTCATGCAATTCTTAATTTGTAAACCATCTTTGATAGCGATTATGTAGGGGGGGGGCAATCCCTGGCAGGGGGGCATTTTAGCGCGGGTCGGTTGCCAAGCGCATATAACAGTGAAAGATCGAGTGCCATGCTCATGCGGAGTGGCAGCTGCCAGTGCCATGTGCACGCAGTGGTGGCCTGTGCACTGCCATGTGGACTGCCATGTGCACGCAGCGGTGGCCTGTGGACTGCCATGTGGACTGCCATGTGCACGCAGTGGTGGCCTGTGCACTGCCATGTGGACTGCCATGTGCACGCAGTGGTGGCCTGTGCACTGCCATGTGGACTGCCATGTGCACGCAGCGGTGACATGTGGACTGCCATGTGGACTGCCATGTGCATGCAGTGGTGGCCTGTGCACTGCCATGTGGACTGCCATGTGCATGCAGCGGTGGCCTGTGGACTGCCATGTGGACTGCCATGTGCACGCAGCGGTGGCCTGTGGACTGCCATGTGGACTGCCATGTGCATGCAGCGGTGGCCTGTGGAGTGGCAGGTGTCAGTGCCATGCGCACATAGCGGTGACATGTGGAGTGGCGTATGCCCGTGGCACAGAAAGATTTTACTCTTACTGCTCTTCTACTACAAAACTTTAGAAAAACTTTACAGCTAGATAATCACATTTACAAATAACCAAAAGTCCAGCATGCCAAACATACCTCTCACGCACACCGGGACCAGACGACACACTTCCGGAAGCGCAACCTGGGGGGTGAATTAGCGCCACACCTGGCTGTTCTTGCTGCACCTTTTTATACTCTCCCAACTACACCCAATAATCAATCTCAGGTGCATAACCTGACATCTGGAAGGAAGAGCAAAACTCCGTCTCACCACACAGGCACCGTGTTTCCTCCTACACACATCATAATCCACCACACACACAACACACACACACACAACCCTGTAGAGGTGACTCAGGGGCTGCAGGATCTCACCATGCTGAACCCTGTAGAGGTGAAGGGGTGAGACACGGCTCCTACAGTGCTATTCTGGATGAAAAGACGGATCTCTGAAACACTGGTGCATTCTGGGTAATAAATAACCTGTTTAGAAGAGGTGCAGTACAAACCAATTTCAAAATCTGTACATGAAGAGTTTTATAGAAACGTTTGAAGTGTGTGTTCAGTAAATAAGAATAAAATATTAAATGAGTGTAGATCTTGGAGGACTGATATAAACAGAGCATGTGATAAAAGCTGGTCCTGGAGAAACGGATGTTTGGAGAGTGTGGCTGCGTCCCAAACCACAGACTAGTGAACAAGTACATCACCTCTGGTGTAACACTTCAGTGAGTCGACAGAGCGACATCATGTCTGATACGTGTTTATATACAGTAAGTAACTGATTATTTAACTGTGTGATAAATAGGACCTGGTCTACAGTAGTGTACTGTTTAGTCAGTAGTACAGTATGGAGTTTGGGTCATCAGTGTGTGTGTGTGTGTGTGTGTGTTTACCTGGTGGTGTTATAGATGTGCTTTTTATTCTGTAGTGTCTCAGCTCCGCCCATCATACCCGCCGGTGTTGGTGTGTCGGTTCTCCGTACCCTCCTCACTCTCCTCCAATCTGTTTATCAGCTCCACCACGCCCGGCTCGCCCCTGCACTCTCTACAGGGAACCCCTGTGCGCTCTGAGGCGTCTCTCAGCAATCTGCATGTCCCCCTCGACTCCATCAAATCCAGTCAGTGTAATCAGTATAACACACTCCACATCATCTCTACATCATGTGTATATATACATGTATAGATATGCGTGTGTGTAGGTAAGGCTCTTCCTGTGACTGCGTACGATAAAGACGGAGTGCGTGTCCTCCTGCACTTCGGCTCCGAGTGTCCTCCTGGGAGACCGGATGTCCTGGTCATTGTGGTGTCCATGCTGAACACGGCTCCTCTCGCTGTGAAGAACATAGAGCTACAGGCTGCAGTGCCCAAGGTCTCACACACACACACACACACACACACACACACACACACACACACACACACAGAGTAAGATCTGTCTCAGACGTCTGGTTTGTTTATTAATGTGTGTTTTATTAAAGCTGTAAATGATGAGTGTGTTTCAGGTTCGCTGCTTCTAGTCACTTTGAGCTACAGCGCTAATGCTAACCCTGAGATTCCACACTGCACACGTGGACTCTAAATCATCTCTGTACAGGAAATCACAGCTACTGCATTCTCTGTCTCTCTCTGTCTATAGTCCAGGAGTGTTCGAGTCAAACCGGGACTTTTGATTGTACAGAATAACAGAACACAGTCCTGAGAGTAAAATCTCCTGAATAATAATAATACACTTATCCCAGTGTTTCACTAGTGTTTGGACACCATCAAGGTAGAAAGTTTTCTCAGTATGCCAGAGCTATGATTGCATGTCTGATTCACATCTGAAACGCTGGCCTCCCAGGAACTCCTTTAACAGCCCAAACATGTGTAAATGGCTTGGAGCGAAGTCAGGACTGTACAGTGTATGTGGCTATAACTCCCAGCCGAGTTCCTCTGATGTGCAGGTGGTGTTGGTGAATGATTGTGTGTACAGTTCCCACAGACAGACGTGTCTCTTCTGCAAGTTAGCGACAATTTATCAGGTGTTCTACTTACTGAATGTTCATAGGAACGACTGCAGTGAGCTCTGAGCCACTGTGTCCTGTGTGTGTTACCTCTTTCTGGTGACTTTAATATAAAGCATGTGGTGTAAACATCCACAGTGTCACCCAATCAGAAACAGTCTGGGGGCGGAGCCTCCGTCTTTCAGTTTCCTGGTTCTCATGTTCTGTGTAAGTTTACAACATGACTTTTAATGATTCATTTCTGTTTAAATTATATTAGTTTGCCTTTAAAAATAAATGTTTTTCATTACAAGGTGATAACATTAGTGTGAGACGCCCACATGTGATACATTAACAGACACGTTATGCCACAAGAAGCAAACTCACTCCGAACCTGTCAACTAATGTTTTTATTTATTGATGTAACTGTGTTTAATCGCTGTGTCTTAATACTTCATTGTGTTATATTAATGAGAGCGAGAGAGAGAGAGAGTGTGTGTGTGTGTGTGTGTGTGTTTGCAGGTGTGTATTTTGTTTTATCATCTCGATGGTGTTTTCAGCTCAAGCAGACCCATAAACCTACATACTTGTACAGACTGCAGATTGTGTGTATATAAGAGTTCTTCTACTATGTAGTGTGTGTGTGTGTGAGTGTGTGTGTGTGTGTGTGTGTGTCCAGTGTGTTTGTGTCATGCAACAGTTGTAGAGGAAATTGTTTGAACATTTATAATAAAACTTCTCTTTTAAATGAACCAAAGTGAGTTCTTTTCCTCAGCACTAAAACACTAAAACTGTTACACCATAAACTTTTTAATACTTTAGGGCAAAAAAAAAAAAAAAAAAACACCACCACAGGCAGCATCCTTTAGATACTGTAGATGCTTCATTGATTAAATTGTCCACATTTACGGCTTATATCACACACATTATATACAGGTACAGTACCAGTCAAAATGTTTAGACACAAGTTTGGATTTATTTTCTGCATTCTAAAACAATACTCGATTTTTTTTCTTTTTTCAAAACTATGAATCACATGGAATTAGATAATTATTTAACAACAACAAGGACAGTTGTTATAAGACATGAAGGTCAGCTGTTCTGGAACAGTTCTTGCAAGAACAGTATTGTGTCAAAGGCATTTGTAAAACCCATCAATCACCATGATGAAACTGTCTCTCATGAAGACCTTCCCAGGACATTGGACAATAATCTGGTCTCAATATTCCATCCATTTGTAATAGTCCTGTGAAAGATCGAGTTACTTCTTTAGGTATCGTAATTAATAAAGACCAAAAAACAAGATGAGAGAGATCCATCAATAAGAGGAAGAATTTTATATGTACTTTAAGATGTTTTGAGCTTCAGGTGATACAGAGTGGTGTTAATGTGAATAAATAAATAGTTACATAAGAGAATAACGATCATGTGAACAAATGAATAAGACTGAAGGGCAGATAGTAAATGTGTGGAAGACAGTTTCTGTCAGTTGAGGTGAAAAACACTTTTTAACTCTTGCATTAATGTCTTGTTGCCTGAAATAATGAGAAACATTTCACATTAAATGTGTGTTAGACTAGAAGTGCAGTTATACACACACTGAGCCGATTTCATTGTTATTAGTAAAACATTCCTGCTATTATATCTACAAACCGGATTCCAAAAAAGTTGGGACACTAAACAAATTGTGAATATAAACTGAATGCAATGATGTGGAGATGGCAAATGTCAATATTTTATTCAGAATAGAACATAAATCATGGAACAAAAGTTTAAACTGAGAAAATGTATCATTTTAAGGAAAAAATATGGTGAATCAAAATGTCATGGTGTCAACAAATCCCAAAAAAGTTGGGACAAGGCCATTTTCACCACTGTGTGGCATCTCCCCTTCTTCTTACGACACTCAACAGACGTCTGGGGACCGAGGAGACCAGTTTCTCAAGTTTAGAAATAGGAATGCTCTCCCAGTCTTGTCTAATACAGGCCTCTAACTGTTCAATCGTCTTGGGCCTTCTTTGTAGCACCTTCCTCTTAATGATGCGCCAAATGTTCTCTATAGGGGAAAGATCTGGACTGCAGACTGGCCATTTCAGTACCCGGATCCTTCTCCTACGCAGCCATGATGTTGTGATTGATGCAGAATGTGGTCTGGCATTATCTTCTTGAAAAATGCAGGGTCTTCCCTGCAAGAGATGACTAGATGTTGTTCTAGAACCTGAATATATTTTTCTGCATTGATGGTGCCTTTCCAGATATGCAAGCTGCCCATGCCACACGCACTCATGCAACCCCATACCATCAGAGATGCAGGCTTCTGAACTGAGCGTTGATAACAACTTGGGTTGTCCTTGTCCTCTTTGGTCCGGATGACATGGCGTCCCACATTTCCAACAAGAACTTCGAATCGTGACTCGTTTGACCTCAGAACAGTCTTCCATTTTGCCACACTCCATTTTAAATGATCCCTGGCCCAATGAAAACGCCTGTGCTTGTGGATCTTGCTTAGAAATGGCTTCTTCTTTGCACTGTAGAGTTTCAGCTGGCGACGGCGGATGGCACGGTGGATCGTGTTCACTGACAATGGTTTCTGGAAGTATTCCTGAGCCCATTCTGTGATTTCCTTTACAGTAGCATTCCTGTTTGTGGTGCAGTGTCGTTTAAGGGCCCGGAGATCACGGGCATCCAGTATGGTTTTATGCCCTTGACCCGTACGCACAGAGATTGTTCCAGATTCTCTGAATCTTCGGATGATATTATGCACAGTTGATGATGATAACTGCAAAGTCTTTGCAATTTTTCGCTGGGTAACACCTTTCTGATATTGCTCCACTATCTTTCTGCGCAACATTGTGGGAATTGGTGATCCTCTACCCATCTTGGCTTCTGAGAGACACTGCCACTCTGAGAAGCTCTTTTTATACCCAATCATGTTGCCAATTAACCTAATTAATGTTAATTGGTCTTACAGCTCTTCGTTATGCTCAAATGTACTTTTTCCAGCCTGTTATTGCTACTTGTCCCAACTTTTTTGGGATTTGTTGACACCGTGAAATTTGTAATCAACACATTTTTCCTTTAAAATGATAAATTTTCTCGGATTAAACTTTTGATCTGTCATCTATGTTCTATTCTTAATAAAATATTGACATTTGCCATCTCCACATCATTGCATTCAGTTTTTATTCACAATTTGTTTAGTGTGCCAACTTTTTTGGAATCCGGTTTGTATATAGAAGGATTGTAATTGATGTGATGGGTTGTCAGGTTGTTGCCTATAACACTGTGACCACGTGTGTGCGGATAAAACACATTTTATTTTGTGTCTGTATGCGTGTGTACAGCGCGTGTACTGTTTCTTATAACACATGTGTGCGCGCATGTAAAGCAAAAACAAGTCTTTTTCTCAACAAGCGATCCTTTTTCTCTCTCTATATCAGCCTGCACTTTGTCATTGAACACCATGCCCCTACACACACACATACCTGTACACACACACACACACACACACACACGTGTGCACACACACACAGAAACACTGTTAGCTAATGCTAGGGACCGTATCTACATAAATCACCTTCACCACTACATAAAGCTCATTCATGCTTAAAATCAATGCAAATCTTTTAATTTCGCTGTAAATCTACATCATTCCCTTCAGTCAAATTTTAAATGAAATATGTTTGTAATCTGAGGTTCCACTGTATGTTGCATTGACATTACAACTTTTGTTCTATTTCACGCTGTAGTTCTTTGATGTAATTATTTGTCTCTCAAGTCTCTCAACCCCCCCCCCCCACACACACACACACTGTTAGCCTGTTAGCTAATGCTACATACCGTATCTACATAAAGCTCCTTCACCACTGGGCTGGTTATTATTTCAGTATCTCACTAATTACAGAACAAATCTAATGTCTCATCTGTTCAGATAAATCTAACTCTGAATGAAACTTTTAGTTTTTACTTCAGACTCTCAACTTCCCAATCTGTCTGAATCTTATGTTTATACAGTGTGTGTGTGTGTGTGTGTGTGTGTGTGTGTGTGTGATGAAGCTGAAACTCCCACCAAGTGGATTCTGAGCTGCTCTGACTGTGAATTACTATTACAGCATTTATCTGTTGTGTCTAACTGCTTGTGACAGAACACGTAAAGCGCTTCCTACCTGTCTTTGGTTGGCCGTGGTTGATTGATTGATTGATGGTCCTATCATGGGCTTGGTAAGAGTATTTAAGCCGGTTGGTAAGGTGGCTGGGGTTTACGGGTCCCGCGCTCTTTTTCTTCCGTCGGCGTGTTACATCCGGAACGGAACTTGGAAGTCCTATGCTGGCTTTTGACCGAGGTTGCTTTTGTACAGTTTAGACGCCTGATTTAGTCCGTGGACACGGATATTCATCTGGTGTTGTGGATGTGGTTCCTCCCGATAAACTGTCCGTTTCCTGTTGCACTGGACGAGCTCTCGGCTTCCTGGACAGTGGGGTAGTTGCCATCCTAGTGAAACTTGTCACCAAGTTACCGGATTTGTGACAGCGCGACGTGGATTTGTTTCCCATGCTGAAGTGACGTGAGAGCCCAATTGGAGGGCGCTGCTGTTTTGCCGTCCGGCTGCTGTTTTGCTCTTTTAGCCGTTTTAAATGTTAGTGTGCGATCTAAGTGGGATTAATGTTGGTTGTCCTGCTGCTTTGCGGGAGTAACGTGTCATATTGGTTTTGTTTAAATTAGATTTTTTTTATTTTTTTTTTATTTAGTCTTTTGGGTTTTTTTGCGTTCTTCCTTGACCCTCCTTTATCATTGCCCTGTGTTTGAGGTTTCCCCTCAAAGTCTAGCTGTGTTTTTGAGTGATTTACAGCCCTGTGGTTGTAAATCACTGTGTGTGTTGGAGTGTTTGTGTGAAGGGTGTGTGTTTTCTCCCCAACTCTTTTTGTGAATGAGAAGTGTGTATTGGGTTGTAATGATTGTAAATCATTGTGTGTGTGAGGGAGAGGTGCTGTGGGTAAAAGAGGAGTGTGGATTTCCTTTTTTTTTTTTTTTTTTTTTTTTCATTTACTTATTGTATTTCTATGTTTTATTCTGGTCTTCTTTCTTTTTAGTGTGCGGAATATGAGCGTGTGTGTGTGCATGAGCCACTAGTGTAGTAGCAGGCTGTGGTGCTGTGTAGGCCGATTGTGTGTGTGTGTGTGTGTGTGTGTGTGTAGGCCCGGCTGCCGGCCCCGGTTCCTGTGGTTGAAGTTCTGGATGTCCAGGTTGTCCACCCGTGTATGTCATGTGAACCCCTGGTCCCAGAAATTTATTACTTGTTGTTTTGTGTTCTTTTCATTTTTTTCTGTGATTAAATTGTACACAATACTCTTTGTAATAAACTTTTATACCTTTGGATATCGTAGTTTCTTGCCTATATTGTGAACTGACCTGTGTGCCTTTTAGATGAGATTTACTTGATCGGGGTCCCTGGCCCTTATCCAGGGTGGCGTAATCGGAATTCTAAATTAATAAACTTTGTCTTGCCCTAGCGCTTCGCCACAGGTGTTTATAAAAATGAGACGGTGCAGTGAAAGCTTTGAGGATCTGTTTGATCTTTTGTACTAGTGTTAGTTCATTATGTCTTATTTTATTTCCTTCAGTATCAGGTGTGATAGAATTGAAGGGAGAAGTGGTGAAGCTCTGGTCTCAGTGCTCAACTCAGAAACTTCCAATCTGAGAGAACTGCATCTGACTGTGAAGACACTCAACCTGTCTGACTATAAACTAACAGACTCAGGAGTGAAGTGTCTCTGTGCTGTACTGGAGAATCCTGACTGTAAAGTGGAGACACTGAGGTAAGATCATCTCTCTGAGTCACAATAACTCACTAAAAGCAGCAGTTAATAGTTTATACAGTGTTTTAGTAACTGACATTTTCTGTGCAAATATATTACTCACTAATAATAGTAAAGTTGCAGGAAAGACAAACACGTGTGTGATGCTGCTGGGTAACAATGATTGATGTTACACTGATGAGGGATGTGATCCATTCTGTTTTTATTGTCTCTCCATGAGGGTCAAACCAGAGATTAAAATATAAAGGTGAGCGAGCTTTTTCAGTGGTGGGACCGAAGTTGTGGAACGATTTACCTGCTCACATAAAGTCTGCTCAGAGTGTTGAAATTTTTAAGTCATTACTTAAGTCACACTTATATTCTTTGGCTTTCATTTCTTGAGTTGAGTTTGAGACTTTTTGACAACTTTTAATGATTGTGTGGTTTTTTTTTTTTTTTTTTTTTTTTTTTTTGGCGATTGTGAAGCACTTTGGTCAACCAAATGTGCTATATAAATGAATAAACTGAACTAACTAAACTAATTCAGATATTCTATATGTTTTAATAATATAAATCTGTATTGTTATAAATAAAGGCTGTGGAGGTTCAGGTTTATTGTCCCTGTGTAGTGAAATATAAGTCTAATAGAGAACACACACACAGTAAAGTTCATGGTCAGTCTATTGGTCTCTGTTTACCTGCAGCTGCTAAGTTATAAGTTAAGTCAGAAACTAACTCTAACACTCAGTATTAATTACACTGTTAATTATAATAATCAAGACAAGAAATCATGTCATTGTATAATAAAATGTAAATGTGAAGCATGACATCATTCAACCAATCACAGCTCAGCTTTACACACCTTTTACACAGGCTGAGTTTTTATTCATCTCTATTTATGTTAATTGGCTAATTTAACACTATCATAAACACGATACCGTCAATCTCAGCAGCGTTTAAATGTTGCTACAATGTTTTCGTTTCTGTAAAGTTTTGACTTGCATCCCTCCCTGCTTGTTTCTTTGTATGTCTTTTGCACTTTTAATTCCTTTCACAGCACTGATCATCTGTTTCACTGCTCACACACACACACACACACACACACACACACACACAACACCCTATATTTATACACATCTGCACGGCACAATCATTTACATAAACACTCAGCGTCACCGCAGCCACTCCGACCTCACAGCACACACAGACATGGAGGACACACTCGCATACAAGCGCCTACATGTCCACTTATACCTCATTCATTTGAGCATCACCCGCAGCGAGCAGCATTAGCTACACACACACACACACACACACACACACATCTATAGGCGCACTAAGGTTTGTCACATGGAATGTGAATGGAGCTGGCTCCAGAGAGAAGAGGTTCAAAATATTTAGTCAGCTAAAGAAACTCCAGGCAGACGTTGTTTTGTTACAAGAGACTCACAGACCTGCTACAGATGAACTTCAAACAGATGAGTTTCCTCATGTATCCTCAGCCGGCTATAACTCTAGGCAAAGGCGGGAAGCAATTTTAATACATAAAAATATGAATTTCACAGTACAGTTATAGATCCAGAAGGTAGATTTCTAATCATTAAATGATCTATATTTAATAAAAAGTGATGTACCGCTCTCATAATTCATTCTGACCAAACTGGTTTTATAAAAGAGAGGCTCTCCTCAACAAATACACGTAGATTAATGAACCTGATCGACGATTCATGCAATAAAAACCTTCAAATTACAATATTGTCTCTGGATCCAAGATGGCGCCAGTGAGGTCGGCTGCCGTCACGACTGCTCCGACCACCTTTTCTTTGTTTTTGTTCTTTAAGTTAGTTTTGTTTTTTAAAATCGGCAAAATCACCACCATTGAGTACATTAGGTATGATAGAGACACTCTTGTTTCTACTGGTATACAATGTACTCACAATTCGACAGTTTTAACTCCGGATTCGAGCTGGCCGAGTGAGATCCTGAGGGAGAACAATGGACGCGATGCGAAGCGACGAACCCGAGGGAAACGAGCCGGCGTGAGGAACAGGCTCAGGGCCCGTGCACACCGCACACCTCTGTCTAGTATCCTGCTCGCCAACGTCCAGTCACTGGAGAACAAGCTCGATGACCTCAGGGCCAGGATAAAGTTCCAGAGAGACATTCGGGACTGAAATCTCCTCTGCTTAACCGAGACATGGCTGAACCCAGCGGTGCCAGACCACGCCATACAACCAGCCGAGATCTTCTCGGTTCACCGCATGGACAGGACGAGGGACTTGGGGAAGTCAAGGGGAGGCGGCGTGTGCTTAATGGTGAACAACAGCTGGTGCAACCGCGCGAGCGTTGTTCCTCTTACACGCTCCTGCACACCAAACCTGGAACTACTGTCCATCATGTGTCGTCCATTTTATCTTCCACGGGAGTTCACATCGGTCATAATCAGTGCCGTTTACATTCCTCCACAAGCAGACACTAACACTGCCTTATGCGAGCTGCATGAGGCGCTCACACAGCACCAGACACAACACCGGGATGCTGCGCTCATTGTGGCGGGGGATTTTAATAATGCCAACCTCAAACGCGCAGCGCCGAAGTTTTATCAGCACATCACCTGCCCCACCAGGGGCAAAAGGACACTGGACCACTGTTATACCACGGTCAAAGACGGTTACAAGGCACAATCTCGTCCAGCGTTTGGTAAATCCGACCACGCTGCCATCTTCCTCATGCCAAAATATAAACAAAGGCTGAAACAGGAAGTTCCGGTCCAGAGGGAGGTCGCGCGCTGGACGGACCAATCGGTGGCCGCGTTACAGGACGCACTCGATGACGCAGACTGGGACATGTTCAGAAACAACTCCGATGATGACGTCAGCGTGTTTACGGAAGCGGTTGTGGGATTTATTGAAAAGCTGGTAGACGATACGGTGGAGAAAAAGACTATCAGAACGTTTCCCAACCAGAAGCCGTGCGTGGATAAAACCATCCGCGACGCTCTGAGATCTCGCACAGCTGCCTACAACACGGTACTTGCATCGGGGGACATGGAACCGTACAAGGCTGCGTCATATAACGTCCGGAAGGCGGTGAAAGAGGCGAAGCAGCGCTACGGGAGAAAACTAGAGTCACAGCTTCAACAGAGTGACTCTAGGAGCCTGTGGCAGGGACTGAGAACAATAACGGACTATAAAGCACCAGCATCCGGTATGACGAACGCGGACGCGACTCTGGCAGACGAGCTCAACATCTTCTATGCTCGCTTCGAGGCTGCAGCTAAAGACGCTAGCGATGCTAATGCTAACGGCGGTAATGCTAACGGTGCTAACGGCTGCAGACAGGAAGACACAGCCAGCACCGGGAACGCGCTCATCATCTCCGAGCACGACGTGAGGAGAGCCTTCAAGAGAGTGAACACCAGGAAAGCAGCAGGACCAGACGGCATCTCAGGTCGTATTCTCAGAGCCTGCGCAGACCAGCTAGCACCTGTGTTCACTGAGATATTCAACATCTCTTTATCTCAGTCGGTGATCCCCACATGCTTCAAAGAGTCCATCATTGTTCCTGTTCCAAAGAAACCACACCCTGCTTCCCTCAATGACTATCGCCCTGTAGCCCTCACCTCAGTAGTGATGAAGTGCTTTGAACGCCTTATCAGAGACTTCATCATTTCTTCACTACCCGACACACTGGACCCACTACAGTTTGCATACCGTCAGAACCGCTCCACAGACGATGCAATCTCTCATCTCCTCCACACATCACTCACTCACCTGGACACTAGGAAAGGGAATTATGTTAAAATGCTCTTCATCGACTACAGCTTTGCTTTTAACACAATAATTCCCTCCACACTCACCACCAAGCTGGAGCACCTGGGACTCAGCTCATCTATATGTCAGTGGATCTCCAATTTTCTGACTGGCAGACCACAGGCAGTAAGGATGGGCGGACATGTCTCAGCCACACTCACTCTTAGCACTGGAGCCCCCCAGGGTTGTGTTCTGAGCCCCCTGCTGTACTCTTTGTACACCCACGACTGCGTGGCCACTACCAACTCCACCTCCATCATCAAGTTTGCTGACGACACCGTCGTGGTCGGACTGATCACCAACAATGATGAGTCGGACTACTTAGAGGAGATTGGAAATCTGGAGAACTGGTGCCAGAGGAACAATCTCCTCCTGAACGTCAGTAAGATAAAAGGAGCTGATAGTGGACTTTAGTACAAAGCAGGAGAGGAACTACCAGACCCCCGTCATCAACAGGAGCCCAGTGGAGAGAGTGGACAGCTTCAGATACCTCGGTGTTCACATCACGCAGGACCTATCATGGTCCTGTCACATCAGCACCGTGGTGAAAAAAGCCCGGCAGCGTCTCTACCACCTCAGACGCTTGAGAGACTTTAGACTGCCCTCCAAGGTGCTCAGGAACTTCTACTCCTGCACCATAGAGAGCATCCTGACGGGAAATATCACGACCTGGTTCGGGAACAGCACCATGCAGGACAGACGAGCTCTACAGAGGGTGGTGCGATCAGCCGAGCGCATCATCCGCACTGAGCTCCCTGACCTACACTCCATCTACAGCAAGCGGTGCTGGACTAAGGCCAGGAAGATCATGAAGGACCTCAGTCACCCCAGCAATGGACTGTTCTCTTTGTTGCGGTCTGGGAAGAGATTCCGCTCCCTAAAGGCCAACACAGAGAGACTGAGGAGGAGCTTCTTCCCGCAGGCGATAAGGTCTCTCAATCACAATCACACCTCCACACAGGACTAATAACATCTTTTAAGCTCACAACACTGACTGAACAATCATGGACACATTCATACACACTTGCACTAAATACTCATACATCTGGACAATTGCACATGGCACAAGTCACCTCCATGCATATTTGCACAACCACTGACACTTTAATCATATATTTTTGCAATATTTTATTATGCCCATATGCACAGTTAATTTTACTAGTTAAAATTATTTCTTTAGTATTTACTTTTTATTGATTATTTATTTTACGTACAAGCTTTTATTTTCTTTTTTTTAAGGTCACTGGCGGTCATATAAAGCATTTCACTGCATATTATACTGTGTATGATTGTGTATGTGACCAATAAAATTTGAATATGAGATGCAGAGAAAGCTTTTGATGGGGTTAACTGGAATTTTCTATTTGCAACTTTATACAAATTTGGTTTTGGAAATTCTTTCATAAACTGGTTAGAAATATTATATAACTCTCCAACAACACGTGTCGGGACAAATGACCAAACATCCTCCAGCTTGTGTCTTAAGAGGGACACCAGACAAGGACGTCCCGTCTCCCCATCACTGTTTGCTATTTTTATTGAACCTCTAGCAGCAGTAATTAGACAGACTACAGTGATTAAAGGCATCAGAGGCAAGAATGTAGAACATAAAGTTAGTCTTTACACAGATGATGTGGTACTTTTTCTTCAGCATTCACAAACCACTCTGAGGTAATTACATTAATAAACTCTTTCTCAAGACTCTCAGATTATTCAATAAACTGGTTAAAATCTACAGTTCTTCCAATTAATTGCTCTCTGGAAATATTCAATATTTAGGTATTAATGTTTCACCTAGGCTGGCAGATGTAATTAAATTAAAGCACATCCCAGTTTTAAAGAGGGTAGAAGATGATCTAACCAGATGGACGTCTCTACACATATCACTCAGGGGAAGAGTCGCCTCAATAAAAATGATGGTTTAGCCAAGAATTCATTATTTATTTGCAATGATCGCGAGGAACCATCATCAGCCTGGTTTAGATCTCTGGACTCCTCCATCTCTACATTCCTTTGGAAACGTAAACCCTCGCGTATTAGTTTAATAACGCTACAAAAGACCAAGGATAAAGGAGGACTAGATCTGCCTCATTTTCACCACTATTTCTTAGCCAACAGGCTTCAATAGATTTGAGCATTTGGTTAAAACACACCCTCTTAGATGAGCCTTGGCTAGATGTAGAACAGGCGTTATGCAATAATACAGAGATTTCGGATCTGCCATTCATTAGCTCGACCATCAAGTTTAAATTCAAGTTTAATCATATAAAATTAGAAATACCACCAAGTGTGGCAGATTTTCTTAATTTCAAAACCCCCAAATTACTGTCTACAATATACAGGAGACTTTCCAAAATAGATAAATCAGTATCGCTTCCTATTGTAAAATGGGAGGCAGATCAATCAGTCAGCTGGGATCATAATTTCTGGTCTTAGATATGTTTAAAAACCTTTAAACTGATTAGAAATCATAGTTTACAATTAATACAAAACAAAATCCTGCACAGAGCGTACTATACAGGTCATAGGATGTTCAGGATGGGTTTTACAGATTCCAACAACTGCTTAGAGGTTCTGGTACGAGATTTGTGAAGACTTATCAAAGTGTTTGAAATGTTCCATTCCAGCCTCTCCTTTAGTCTGCTTGTTGGGCGACCTAGATGGTGTTACTACAGAAGGTAACATAATCCACATGGCTTTCACCGCCTTATGTATTGCTAAGAAGACGGTCCTCATGAACTGGAATAATAAAAATAATCTTAATATTAACCAATATAGAGATGGTTTGTTGGACTATATTCGTCTTGACGCAGCTTTTGCTGCCACAATAGATGAATCTCTCTGGGCTCCTTTGATCAGCTCCATCATCTAGTGTGAGTGGGGGATAATAAAAAAGGACTTTAGGACTGTTGGAAGTTGCCAGTGACTGTGCTGTTAGGACACTTTGACCTTCTGTTTGAGCTGTGTGAACAAGAGATTAAGCTGATGGACAGATGAGTTTGATTTATTTTACATATGCAGATGTTATGGCCGTCTGTAAGAGCATCTCTCTGTTATGACCTGGTGTGTCTGTGGAGCAAAATTTAAAGAAATGTCAATCTCTGCTAAAGTGAGTTTACTCTGCCACCTAGTGGTAGAAGATTAATTTGCAGCAAATATAAATATTCAGGCCTGGTGTGGAATTCACAGAGGTGCGGAGGGTTTGTCATATGTTATGTCTGGGAATGGTTATGAGGTAACTGACTGTAAAAAGCTTGTAAGGGTTATAAAATGTTGGGTTAGCCTTATGTTGCTCAATAATAGCTAATTTACTATTACTAAATGAACATTTACTATCACTGAATGAACATTTTGCCCATTTGCTGTTGTTGTACATCACTAAATGTTACCTATTTGGCAGAAGAATGGTTTAGTATTGTTTTGTTTCCAGTGTAATGAGATATGTATATTTATATTTTCTTCTTGTTTATTAATAAATAAAGGGGCGGGGGGGTGAGTTACTTTCAAAATGTTCAAAAACTCTATTTTGGTTTGTATTGTAGACATTAGTGTTTATATCAGAAATACAAACTTTTATCCCAGTACCTCTGATCATTTGAATTATTGTAAGGAAATCATATTTTAAGTAATAATGGTGACTGAAGAGACGGTTTGTGAAGCTGTTTAATAAAACCTATAAATAACAACCGCTCTCTGGCTCAGTGACGCACCAAAGCAAATTTGAAATCGTGCAAATGACACGAATAGGAGCCAGAAAAGTCTCAAAAACACACACACACACACATCCACACAGGAAAGTCCATGATGCAATTTTAAACATTCAAAACATTTTGTACACAGTTGTACATCTGTGAATTGGGTTTTGCATTTGTGAAATGTATATTATGAATATATATATTTATTTCGTGCACGTGAACTGGGATGTGTGCATCATGTCTTTTGTGTTAATTATTAATGAGATTATTTTGCTTCCACACTAATAAATCACACACACAGCTAACATTACTGAGCTTTTAAATCACATCTACAACTCAGTGATGTGACAGATGGAGACACACAGGATATTTATTCTAATCACTGGAACATGTCTAGTCATGACACCACCTGATCACTGTGTGACACAATGCTAAGAAATGCTAACTGAAATGAGTTATAACTTCAGCTTGTACAATAGATGTGTAACTAATTCCACAAATACACTCACATGATGAAACATATTGACCTTAAGCAGCTTTTAAAGAGTTTCAGTGGCAAAGCGGCTGCGTTACTCAGCAATAAACCGCAGCTTGTAGCTTCGTTAAGACTCCAACAGCGTCTGTGTTTTGGGTCTCATTTTTACCCGATACCCATTCATTAATCTCAGTTGAGTCCATTTTCGGTTGTTCTATGTTGTTGTCAGTCTGCTGTAACATTTGATATTTTACTGTGTTCAGCACGTGTTCTTGTAGACACCTGCAAATACATGGTGATACATACAGGCCTGACACGACTATAATCACAATCGGTAGAAGACTAAAAGAGAGACAATAACCCCAGACTCCCCACAACTGTCTTAACCACGAGATCCAAGAATCTACTTGGGGACGTGTTTGTAAAGTCTTCTTCATATGCTCTATGATGTCACTGATATTCTGATGATTGTCAGGTCTATAGAAACAACAGGAGGTGTCTAACACTTTACATAACTCGCCTCTTTCGGTCAGTAAAATGTTCCCTGCATGTCTCCTGAGATTAGTGTTATACGTTTTTTATCACACTGTCTCCTCACATTGTTCTAGTTTAAATGGAAGCGGCTCGGTTTAGCTAAACAGACTTTATAGAGGCTATTTCTCCCCGAGTCCTCAATAAGGAGGCATGTCAGGGTAACAGTTACTATAATCAAACCCAGATTGTGTTGGGGGTGTTGGAGTCGATTTCTCATTTTTAACCGAGAGTCCAGTCCAGCTAATTCAATGTGTGTCGTGTCTACGTGAGTGTGATTAATCTCAGTCACTGATATTCTCTGTCTTTTAAAACAGTCTTCTATCCTCTCATTAGTTACAACATATTTCTAGTTGCTGCTAATTTTACACGTCCCCATGTGTTACTCGGTGCTGCTGCTCCTGTTGTACTTTGACACCTTACAGTTTCCTCTCGTGTTGTCCTCAGATGTAGTGCTGCTTATTCTCTAAGTGTGAATTTGTGATGAATTTGAGTGGAGAGTCGTACGTAGTTCTGCGTTGTTCCTGTCACTCTAGTCGGTTCTTCTGACTCGTGCACTTTGTGTGCAGATGAGAGTCTGTTGGGGTTCACAGGAGAGGTTACTACCACGTCACCGCTCACCCTTGTGGACCTCTGTGTCGTCTTCTCTCAGGTTCTGGGACATGTTTGCCGTGACTGGTGTGTATCCACGTCTCTCTTTCCGCTACCTCGCCTGCTGTTTGTGGTGTTTGAAGCACTTTCAATGGACCTGAACTGAAGATAAAACCACAGAGAGTTTTACACAATAACACAACATTTCATCTTCACAATGTCCTTTTAGATTGTGTGTGTGTTCTCTGGCTTCATCTCGATTCCTTTCCCTGTGTTATTAGTAGCACAAATGCACATACTATTGGCCACTCCCCCTTTAGACATGTGGTCCTTAACGTGTGTCAGTTTTGCTTAATGAGGAAACAGAGCTTTTGGTAAACAAGGTTTTTCTCCTGACGTGTCTCGTGTCTGCAGATCCTGTAAATCAACTGTTGGAACTGAAAATCTTGTTCTGCACCTATTAGTGTCGTCATTTAATGATCTCAACACCGCTGTCTTCACTGCTGCATCTGCTTTGTTAGTGTGAGCATCACATTTACACTTTTAAAATTTCACATGCTGTTCATCACAACAAACACATAACGTTGATCCGTCCTGCCTTCTCAGTTACTGGTACTGAACATACTGTAAACACATGGGTGATGCTGCTGCTACAGGATCTGATCTGGCTGAGGAGTAAACTACAGCTACAGTATTTATTATTTCATGCTCCTGTAGCAAAACAGAAATCATGCAACCATTATTTTCAACAACAGTTTGTGTAAAAGACCTTGTAGAATCTGGGATGAACAACACTGAAGTAGTTTATAATGACAAATTTAATTCAGTGAAATATTGTTCTTCCTTTCAGAGAAGTTCACTGTGGACCTGAAGACCCTTCACATGAGTGTGTATCTCACTGGGGCCTCGAGGATCACAAAGATCACAATAATGTTTCTGCTGTAAAAACACTCTTACAACAATGACATTTTTATTTTCTTTGTTTGAGAATTTGGAATATTTTTTACTACTTGGATCAAAGTTTTATCTTGTGCCAAAACAAATTGTCCTAAAGACTCGACTTGTTTTTATATGAATTGTATCTTTGATACGACTTGCTTTATGAGCTTGTTCTGCTGGACAATAAGGAGGTGCTGGTGTGAACTATGACATCAGCTTTCAATAAAGAATTAAACACTGGAATTATTTCAGCCATGGGCTCAGGTAGACGGGGAAACTGTATGAAGTGTTCAGGACCTAAATGTAGACTTTGGGGTGATCACCACCAGTTCAGTTCCCCTGATTAAACCTACATCATGCTGCCCTTAGCACATCAGTTTTAGTGAGAGATGATAAACCTGAATTGTCATTAAATAATAAAAAGTCTTCACATAGTGATGAGCTCATTTCCTGTCTGTCCAGGTCTTGTGAGCTGTAATGTACCCAGTTCTTTTACACTTTACCACTTAATTTAACAGCATTGCATCAGCATTTGTCTCTCTGAAGCTGTACTTTACTTTTGGATAAGACGTCACATTCCTAATCACTCTCACTCGTACCACATGTCACCCAAAGGCCCAAATCTTTTTACTCATCCTTATTACTTTTAACCAATAACACATTAGTGCTGCCCCTGCTAATGACATCAATGTGACGTTGTGATGAAATATGATGTTTCTCATGTGCACACTGTTTATATCTACACTAACTACACATCTGGACTCGTCTTTGTGAATGTTATTTAAATGTACATGTAAGAAGTGCTTTACCTCTGACTCTGTGTGTGAGCTGGTTCCTGAATAGGAATCTTCAGAATTAAGGGGGTGAATTCTTCGTGTTATATATTTTTTTAATTCAGGGTTTGGAAATGACCCGTTTTGTCCTTTAGTCTCATACAGCATTAATGCAAAAAGTCTCAGATATTCCACAGTTTGTTAGATCTTTCTACATCATCCTGGTATTACTGGTCTACTGAATCTGACTGTATTTGCATTTAAAGACAGAGAATTATTTCTCTCTCTGTCTCTCTCTCTCTGTGTCTCTCTCTCTCTCTCAGTATGTGGGTGAAAGTGTCGCTGTGAAGTGAAGACTAAGATTATTGAAACGCTGTACAGCTGGACTGTAGTGTCCCTAACGAGTCCAAGATTAATGAAGTGTACCAGACACTGAGGAGACGAGGTGACTACATCCAACACCGAGCTTCATCACTCTACACCTTCACCTTCACAAGAGGAGCTTTAGACATTTTAAGGGGAACATATTCAGAAAGAGGAACTGATTTATTAGTTTTAATTATGTAAATTAACTCATCAGAAGGTTCTAAAGGCATGACCTCATTTCCTCGAATTTTCGGCTCTCGGCTGTGGGAGGCTTCAGCATCACTCGGGTACCGAACTGGTGATCTCCGGATTTTCAAAGCCATTTTAAAATCACAGTCAACTGAGTCCATGTGAACTTCTGACATGCATGACATGAAATGTGACTTGCATACGGCATATTCCAGAATTCATGGGGCTCAAATTGTGAAATGAACTCATTAAAAGTGTGCCATGGCCGTAATCAAATCAAGAGGCGGTCCAATTAAATTAGTGTGAGACATCTATTGGCCTGGCAAAAAAGGGTAACAAGTGAAATTGTTGTATTGAGGGCAAATCCATGTTAGTTCCAGTGTAATGCCAAATGTATTGATCACAAAACAACAACAATCATCTCTTTTTAGGCCTTTATTTATTATTTAGAACATGTTATTATTTATCTATCAGGTGTTTATACTGATTATATTCTGTACACAGTGATATAATGGAGTACATACTGTATATTTACTGTATCTATGATCACCTGACTCTCTCTCTCTGTCAGGCTCCTCCTCCTCCTGGACTCGACCTGTTCTCCGGTGGAGCAGCAACACCAGGCACCGTGTTTCCTCCTACACACACCATAAGCACCACACACACACACACACACACACACACACACACACACACACACACACACACACACTCAGGGGCTGCAGGATCTCACCATGCTGACCCTTGTAGTGGTTAAGGGGATCTCTGACACACTAGTGCATTCTGGGTAATAAATAACCTGTTTAGAAGAGGTGCAGTACAAACAAATTTCCAAATCTGTACATGAAGAGTTTTACAGAAACGTTTGAAGTGTGTGTTCTGTAAATAACAATAAAATATTAAATGAGTGTAGATCTTGGAGGACTGATATAAACAGAGCACGTGATAAAAGCTGGTCCTGAAGAAACGGATGTTTGGAGAGTGTGGCTGCGTCCCAAACCACAGACTAGTGAACAAGTACAGATGTCGCCATTAAAAACGCGCGTTTCGAGAAAAGGGATCCCGTGACTTGCCGCGGCTTTGCGCGGCTGCGTGCGGGAAGCTGTGAACATGCCCTTCATTACCTGTAGGGGGCAGTCGTGTTTCAGTCTGAAGTATTGTGTGTCTACTGAAGCTGAAAATGTGTGCAAATTAAACTGCGCATGCGTGTTTGGAGACGCTGTGCCCGTGCTGTGGATCAGTCGGTTGTGGATCATCACGGAGGTACAACACGGCGTGGCTGCAGCTGGAGTTTGTCGTGTTCGAGGTAAGTTTAGCTTTCTTTTTTGGATTTGATTCTCGCTTTCATGACTCCCAATTAATGTTCATCTTAATCTCAGGACGTACAATTAGCAATTTCAGTTTTTAATAGTGTGGAGATTCACAAAACACCGTTTTCGTGTAAAAACCTGAACCTACGGAGCCCCCCAGGGGTCCTGTGGTAAATAAATAAATAAATAAATAAAATAATAACGAACCGAGCGCGCGGATTAATACACCGAGATGTGTGTTTCTTACCCCCACCCCGAGTGAAAACGGCGTGTTCAGACAAAGGCTCGCCAGTTAGATGCCATTTCTGAACAAACTGAGTCGTGTGTGTTAAAGCATTAAATGGTAAAAGAGCACTAGCAATAAAAGTTTTTTTTTCTGAAGCCGAACCTTATTAATGAGTTACGAGTAAAGAACCTGTACATATGTTCATACAGTATTGACAGCAGCTCTAATTTGTCTAAATCGCATTGCAGACAATAAAAATAAGTCGAGTCATCCTGTGACCCTGCATGCTTAATCTTTCCACACATGATTCTTGCTTCTCACTTTTTCCTTAATCCCTCGCTGATCTATCTTGTATTTTTCTAACGGTGTCAGAAACTTTTTGTTATTTGCACTGCTTGACATGCTTGATGCCTTCCTCTTTTGTAATTTGCTTTGGATAAAGGCAAAACTTACAAAAGATGAAGAAATGCCTAAATGTAGTTGTACGCAGGGATTAAAGTTCTCCGTCGTTACGACGGATTTCCGTCAATCACACTGTTCCGCCTGTCCGTAATGTTTAAAATTCACTTTTCATAATTTTAATGCTGTGTATATATAGGCTTACATGGGTCTTAAATTAAGGAAAGACAGTGTATTCAGCCTGCTGAGGAGGATGTGATCAAAGCCTGGAGTGGAGCGAATGCACGTTCCTCTCTCCACTCTAAGCGTTTTGTTATCACTCCGGTATGGATCCACTCCGGGTTTTGGTTTAGTTTTGAAGAACTGCATGTCAGGCTGAGGTATAACTATATTTAAGATAGCATGGACACACTTAATGCAGGAAGGCTCCGATGTTTCGGAGATTGATAAAAGTGTAAAAAAAAATAAATAAATGGAGATGGGCTTGGCTTAGCGAAATTAGGGAGAATGGCAAGCCTTTTAGTTCGTGGACTAAAAAAAATCAAACATCCAGGTAGGTGTCTCTGCACAGTATGCACAGGAAACTTCAATATGGCAATAATGGCAAAAAAAGGTGCTAGTTCGCCATCAGTCAGCAGCTCGTCACAATGCTGCGGTTCGTGCTCTAACAGTACACATGCTCCCTGTCTGGTGCGACAAGAACCACAATGGAGATTCACACATCTGTGGCCGACCGTGTGCGCGATGTAAAAGTGCGCCTATGTTCTTTCATATCGGAGCATGACCTGTCGGTCACAGTCTCACAACCACTAGTTAATTTAATGCAATCAGTTGTCAAAGACAAGAGTGCACTTTCAAGATTGTCTATGGCTACGTTTACACTGCCAGGTCTCGATGCTTAATTCCGATTTGTTGCCTATATCTGATATTTTTGACCGTCTGTTTACATGTTCTTTTAACTATGACTCATATCCGATTCACGTGTTTACACTCGCCATACCATCTGAAATATCGTGCATACTTAAAGGTGAAGATGAAGGTGAAATATGCTTAACACTCTGCTATATACAGTATGCAAACTTCACGAACCGTCACCATGGTTTTAAAACGGTGGAGGAGGGAAAAAAACAGCATAATTGCAGCCTGCACATATGCTTAATTCATCAAATACTGATTTAATGGGGGCGTTGTTCTTTTCCTTTTCCATGTCACCTGCGATGTTGTAATTCAACACGCGCTTCCACCGGAGAATAACATTATTATATTACTATATTATTATATACGTTATTCTCCGGTGGAAGCGCGTGTTGAATTACAACATCGCAGGTGACATGGAAAAGGAAAAGAACACCCCCCCCCCCCCCCTTGTTAATGCTTATTTGGGCTAAATAACATTAAATCAGTATTTGATGAATAAAGCATACAGATGTCGCCATTAAAAACGTGCGTTTCGAGAAACGGGATCCCGTGACTTGCCGCGGCTTTGCGCGGCAGCGTGCGGGAAGCTGTGAACATGCCCTTCATTACCTGTAGGGGGCAGTCGTGTTTCAGTCTGAAGTATTGTGTGTCTACTGAAGCCGAAAATGTGTGCAAATTAAACTGCGCATGCGTGTTTGGAGACGCTGTGCCCGCGCTGTGGATCAGTCGGTTGTGGATCATCACGGAGGTTACAACACGGCGTGGAGTTTGTCGTGTTCGAGGTAAGTTTAGCTTTCTTTTTTGCATGTGATTCTCGCTTTCATGACTCCCAATTAATGTTCATCTTAATCTCAGGACGTACAATTAGCAATTTCAGTTTTTAATAGTGTGGAGATTCACAAAACACCGTTTTCGTGTAAAAACCTGAACCTACGGAGCCCCCCAGGGGTCCTGTGGTAAATAAATAAATAAATAAAATAATAACGAAAAGAGCGCGGATTAATAAACCGAGATGTGTGTTTCTTACCCCCCCACCCCGAGTGAAAACGGCGTGTTCAGACAAAGCCTCGCCAGTTAGATGCCATTTCTGAACAAACTGAGTCGTGTGTGTTAAAGCATTAAATGGTAAAAGAGCACTAGCAATAAACGTTTTTTTTTTCTGAAGCCGAACTTTATTAATGAGTTACGAGTAAAGAACCTGTACATATGTTCATACAGTATTGACAGCAGCTCTAATTTACTGCGGTAAAGCCAGCCGCGGTTCAGAAAAACACGGTCAAGCCAGCCACGATTGATTTTAGTGCGCGCGCATATTACAGTGATTACGGTAGTTTCATGAACAACACAGAGAGAACGCGCTTTCAGAGCGCTTTTCTTGAAAAGCCCAGCGTGATTGTGATGTGATATAAAAAGATGTCATGTTTCGAAACTGGTGTTTTGCATTTTTTGTTTTCCTTATTGTTTATAGGTGCGATGTCTAATGTTTTCTGTATATTTCTTCTTATACAGTCATTGTAAATGTAGTTGTGTTCACAGATAAATTATATGCAAATTGAAGACAAAATAAATGATATACTAATTTTTAATCCCTCAGTTGTTTATTCATTTGACCAATGCTCTATAATTTCTGTTATTTTTGAGTGCATTCATTAGGTGTAATGTCTGCAATGAAAGTAAATATCAATAATATGTTTACAATAGGTTTAAAAGTCTGAACCACTAATCAATAATTATCATAAAGGTGATATCAAGAATAATGACATTACACTAAAGAGGCCTATACAGACGTCATTTCTAATAAGTAAAAAAAAATAACGGCCAATTATCATAGGAGGCGTCCCATACTATATACACACATCATATGAAACTATTTTACTGCAGCATTTTTGAGATATGGGGCATTATTACACTTTAAAGGGGTATACAGTCCCCATTTCTAATAAGTAGAAAAAAAACAATGATAAGTTCTTATTCAGGATGTCCCATACTATATACACACCACATAAACTATTTTACTGCAGCATTTTTGAGATATTGGACATTATTACACTTTAAAGGGGTATAAAGACCCCATTTCTAATAAGTAGAAAAAAACAACCACCAGTTCTTATTCAGGACGTCCCATACTATATACACACCGAATATGAAACAATTTTACTGCAGCATTTTTTAGATATGGGGCATATTACACTTTAAAGGGGTATAAAGTCCCCATTTCTAATAAGTAGAAAAAAACAACCAGCAGTTCTTATTCAGGACGTCCCATACTATATACACACCACATATGAAACAATTTTACTGCTGCATTTTTTAAATATTGGACATTACATGATAAAGGGGTATAAAGACCCCATTTCTAATAAGTAGAAAAAAACAACCACCAGTTCTTATTCAGGACGTCCCATACTATATACACACCAAATATGAAACAATTTTACTGCAGCATTTTTGAGATATGGGGCATTATTACACTTTAAATGGGTATAAAGTCCCCATTTCTAATAAGTAGAAAAAAACAATGATCAGTTATTAATCAGGACGCCCCATACTATATACACACCAAATATGAAACAATTTTACTGCAGCATTTTCATCCTCATTATAGAAAACATTCATTGAAGAATAACTGCTACTTTTGAACAGTAAAACAAAATAAAAATCAATTCTGGTATTTAGAAAGACTAAATACATTATTTTGTCTATTTTCTACGAATTCTGCTGTAACTTATCTACATTAAACAATTATTTGAATGGTGAATATTTAAGAAAAATATTGTAACAGACAACCGTCAAAGTCACCAATAAATAACACGGATATTAAAGCAGAAATGCAAATAAATAAGCAAGTAAAAATTGATGAGCATGTTGTATTATCTCTCAGTCCTGGGCGTCTAAATGAAAAGCGCTCTGAAAGCGCGTTGTCTCTGTGTCGTTCCTGAAACTACCGTAATCACTGTAATATGTGCGCACACTAAAATCAATCGCGGCTGGCTTGACCGTGATTTTCTGAACCGCGGCTGGCTTTACCGCAGTTCTAATTTGTCTAAATCGCATTGCAGACAATAAAAATAAGTCGAGTCATCCTGTGACCCAGCATGCTTAATCTTTCCACACATGATTCTTGCTTCTCACTTTTTCCTTAATCCCTCGCTGATCTATCTTGTATTTTTCTAACGGTGTCAGAAACTTTGTGTTAGTAGCACTGCTTGACATGCTTGATGCCTTCCTCTTTTGTAATTTGCTTTGGATAAAGGCAAACTTACAAAAGATGAAGAAATATAAAAGATTATGTAATGATACAATGTAAATATTTTCACAGAAACAAAGCGTAAAGATGAGACATGAATCTGAAGAGGATCTCTTTGATGATTGCCTGGTAAAGCATTGTTTTCTTATTAATTATACAATTTTTTAATAACTTGAATATAGTGTTTGTTGTATTGGACAGAAGCATATAAATGCAAATGAATATATAAGTCTGAGTAATTATTGAACGAATTTTCATGTTTGGACTAACCCTTTAAATACAAACTCAGCATTCATCATAGGATTTCCTGACACTGTAAAGGTGCAGAGTAATCTATGGAGTGTAGCCATCTCATGCCATGTTTTACAATGTTTTATTGATGCAAGATTATTGCTAAAGCAATTTAACCCAAGTTTAACAATCTGAAGTATATGAAGTGATGGTCATTTTTTATTATCAATTATTTTTATTATTTTTTTTTTCTCTGTGAAATGAAGTCAGCACAGGTTGAAGCAATTCAGATTTTTTTTTTGTTTCTCAAAATAAATTATTTATTTTCTTGTACATTTTATGCAGGGGGACAGACGAAGTGATGCCAGTATGCACCTTCTTAAAATCCTTGTCGTCTGTGCTGTTGAAGGGGAAGAACCGGTTGGTGTATACATAATCCTTGAAGGAGAGGAAATTTTGCAAGAATGTGGCAATAGCTCCGAGCACTGCGCTACACATTTGAGCTATTTTCAGAAAGTTCTTCTAGAACTTGATGGGATTAAGCTATCACCAAAAGTGCAAGCTTTAAAGATGAAGTTATCTTAAAACATTTGATTTGGCTTGACTACAAGTCTTTACATGTTGTGTTTACATGTTCAGCTTAATGTTTTAATGCGTTATGGTTTCAATGGCATACTTTTAAGTGCACTAGTCCAGAGTGCTGATTTGAATGTTGCAACTTAACTGCTTCCGAGGGCTATTACGTTTTAACGTTTATTCTACAGTTTGTTTAATGTATTTTCTGCTGTATTTTATTTCTAAATGAATGCTGTATTTTATTTATTTATTATTTTACACAATTTTGTTTAAAACAAGTCTTTCAGGCCCTGGTGCCGTGCAGTTTTTTTCTATGGATGCAAAATTTAGCTGAATGCACTTTTATTAAAAAGACAACTTGGATCTAGACTGTGAATGTCACAAATATTTGGTAATGTTGGTGAATAAACTGTTTAATTATATTTTAGTTGTGTGATTTATGAAAGATATAGATGAAATAATTACTTAAGTTTCTTTCCAAAACATAAATTAGCAATGTTTACATTATTATAGGGAGTAATATAAATTGATAAAACCAAGTTAAGGGAAAATCTCACAAAACAAAATGATAGTAATTTCATAAAATTAAGGTTCCTGCTGATACAATAATGAATTAACTTTACTTGATTATTTTAAATAAATCTAATTTGTGCATTAAATATAATTATGTAACTTTTACTTGATTTCTTTTATTGTTAATTTAATTAAGTAAATTTTACCTGACAATTACGGGTGAGTTTTACTTAGGCTGAATCACAATTCTATTTTCTTCACCTTGTCCCTTGAAACGAAGTGGAAAGGGGAAGGGTATAAATATTTCCCCTAAGAAATGGGACAACACTGTTATACGTCATCATACGTTGTCGCTGGTTCCTAATGTTACGTCAGAGGACATGCGCCGATGTTTATCACACATTCCAATAAAAGAGATTACTCACTCCCAAAGGTTTTTTGTGCCGTATTTCGATTTTTAAAAAAGTTGCTCATTTTCACCACGAACACGGATGAGTCTTCGGGTTTCCTCAGCCGTCCATATACACACTGCAAAAATTGTTAGTCTAAAAATAAGAAACAATTACTACATTTGATAAAAAAATTACCTAAAACTAGTGAAATTGTCTGTCCATGCAGCAAGTAAATTTTACTTGGTAAGAAATCTTGAAATAAGATTTTTAAATCAAGCAAACTGAGCAAACAAATCTTTGAGTTTGTCAAAGAATCTTAAAAGAAGTTTTATTTTGTGAGACGTCTGGTGAAATAACTAATTTAGCTTATTTTAAGAGCGATTCTATCCAATTTAGGATTTCTGGACTAATAAAGACAAAATGATATACTCATGCTCAGTTTAAGATTATGATATAAAATCAAGTATTAAAAACAAGTAAGTAATTTTTAAAACAAGGCAAATTATCTATCATGTCTGAAAGTCAGATTTTAAATCATGGCAAGTGTCAGATAATTTGCAGTGCAGAATATAAATTACAAAACTGTGGTCACGTTGCAATAAGTAAGAATAGTGTAAGCAAAACAATAGTGTATGGCCGTAAGCAAAACAAACAATGCGTTATCAAATGCTCGGCAAAATGCCGTGCTACTGAACTTTCATATTTGTTTGTAGCATGCAGTAAAGTGTATGTGACATAAAAATATATATTTGTAATATCGTGTATTCTGTGCTATCCGCTAGCAAACTTTAGCGATTTTTTTTGCAAACGTTTCTTTACAGAACATCACCATAAACACAAACACAAGACTAAAGGTAATATACATATAATGAAAACTTGTCATAAAAATCTTTATTAATGGCAAAAATGACTTAACATTTATGGGTCTGTTTGCTCGAGTGAGCAGCCATGTTGAAAACTTCGCTTAGCCCTTCGTTTGAAGTGAGGTCCTGAAAAATCTTCATTTGGAGGGCTATCTGGCCCTTCTCCCCTCCCCCTACACCTCCAACCAAAAGAGAAATGAGACACCACTACCCCTGCACGTGAACGCGTCAAATGGAAGGGTAGGGGGAAGGGGTAGAAATGGGATTCAGCCTTAATATTGGAGCAATAAAATTTACTTAAAATCTGTGTCCAAATTGTTATGAGGATTTTATCAAGTAAATCTTACAAGTTCTTTTTTCAGTGCATGGGTGAACACGATGTTTTAAGAATTTAATTATATATATATATATATATATATATATATATATATATATATATATATATATATATATTTATTGTGTGTGTGTGTGTGACCGGTGCAACTCACACGTCCTATTCCATTGTCACTCATACTGCCGTAGTTTTTAGAGCCCTAAAAAAGCATTCGCTAGTAAGTAAGTAAATAAAAGACAAATTAATAAATAGTTTTAAATTATATATATACAGGGGCGTAGATTTAGGGTGGACGGAGGGGATGTGTCCCCACCAATATCCTCCGACCATTGAAATGTCCCCACCAATAATTTAATCCACTTTTTTTTTTTTATCGTTCTGTCAACATTAACCTAGACACGCAGAAAGGGATAAATCACGTTCTCTCCTTGAGTCCTCCCGCCCCCAAAACACATATGAACATTTTGATTGGCTGTGCCTTTCCCTGCCATCATGTGATAGACTATGGCTGCGTTCAGACACAAGCAGCGCCAAATGTAGTGGACTCACATTCATTACAGCAGGCCAGGATATAGTCTGTGAATACGGACGTAAAACTAACAGCAGATTAAACAGCTAAATGTAAAAGTATAAATATGATCCCTGTCAGTCTCCTAATCTAGTGACTGTTTGTCAGAAATCAGTATTGTGAAAGAAATTGATAAGCTAATACACTAATATTGCCATATGGCTAGAATTTTGTTGACACCAATAGAAAATGCTCTTCAGAAAAATAGTTTTTAAAATGCATTCACTTACTTGGCGAACATTAATGATTTGATTCGAGGTTTGCACACTAAGACTCAGAAAAAGTGAAATAAAATGATTGCTGTTTAAATGGCATATGTTTATCCTGTTTTGACAGGTAACAGAACCTAAACACCTGTGCTGTATATCAGACAGCGATGGAGAGAGTGTAGATTACACACAGGTGCTCTCTAGTCATTAGCACTCATCAGGCAATGTCTATGGCCAACTGACTGCACTCAGACCAAAGGGGGCTGAATAATTACACACACCCCACTTTTCAGTTATTTATTTGCAAAAAAAAAAAATGTTTTAAATCATGTATGATTTTCGTTCCACTTCTCGCGTGTACACTACTTTGTATTAGTCTTTCACGTGGAATTCCAATAAAATTGATTCATGTTTGTGGCTGTAATGTGACAAAATGTGGAAAAGTTCACGGGGGGGCGAATACTTTTGCAAGCCACTGTAGTTGTCCTGAGATTTAACATTGTTACCAATAATAGGCTGAGGCATTCTCTGTCCATGCTCATAAGGAATCCCTCAATGTTTTTCAATTAGGGGACAGAAGCAGATCAGCCATGTTGTAGTTCAGGTGAAAAGGTGAGGTCACAGGAGGTCAATCTGAATGTTGATTATACAGTATATAACATATAATATGTGTGCGTGTATTATACATGTTGATTATACTAATATTTAGCATTATGAGGAGTGATAGGCTGAGGATGTAAGTGATTCATTAGTGTTTTTGGCAAAAGTTTTGAACTGACATTTCACTTTTTTGTCACGCTATTTATTCAGGTGGCAATGCTGTCCGGTCCTAGTGCAGTCAGAGGGGAAGAGTTAGGATCAAAGCCATTGTTCACCCCCAAAAAAACTTTACTCACTATTTACTCCTTAAGTGGTGTAATGGAAAAATCATATTTTAATTATGTATTAATTCTGATCCTTGTAGTAAGTGTGTAACGTAGACGTTAGAAGTTTGAACTTGTTTGTCGAAGCTTAGAGACACAAGGCCGAGAACAGAATAGAAACAACCTGATTGTAGTTGTCCCTGAATAAATGATAAGGTATGAACATCTAGTCTGGGGCAGATAAAGAGTCATGAGTTTGAATGCAGGAACTTCACGTACGGGGCGTTGATTATGTTAGCAGAGATGTTTGTGTATAAAATAGGTCAGCTGGAGAAAGAGATCACCTTTCTCTATGCTGCAACTGTTTGCTGTATGAGACTGGTCCTTCTGCAGAAGTTTAAAATAAAACCTTTGTTACTTTGCTCTTACCCAGTGTATGGATTACTTGTCTTTATATTGGTTTCAGAATTTCCACCACAACTTGGCGTTGTCGGCAGTTCTCCGTGTTTGAGGAGGGCATTGGAGAATCCCGGGGAGGCGTAAGCGCTGACGCCTTGAAGGCTTTTCACTTCATCTCAAACGCTTAATTGGCAATCGAGCGTGAGAGGACCGGGGATTCACCATGTCACCTCAACACCGGAGTTAAAAGAACTAAAATAGTGTGGTAAGGAAATTTTTTAAGTTGTAAGTCTTTAAGTTATAATTGTTAAAGTTAAAGTAAGTTGTAATTGTTAAAGTTAAAGTAAGTTGTAATTGAGTATTAAGTGCACTTTCTCACAGTGGCTGGGATAGATTTAAACTTGGATCTATCACACGAGTCTGTGATTCGTGAAAAGTACCCAAAAAAGTGCAAAGGCGCACAAAAGAGAGAGAGATAGGGTACTGGTTTCGCCTCGTTTCCGAAAAACTTGGCCCCGCAGCAGACGTGCTCGGTGTGAGGACCTCCGGAGGTAAAAGCAAGTCAGAGTGCAGGGTTGCAAGGTGCACACGTAAAAGTCAAGAGGACTTTACGGGAAAAACAGTCAAGGGGACTGTTGAGGTAAATTAAGGTAGAGTGTAAAGTGCACCGGTAAAGTCAAGAGGACTTTATGGCAGAGTGCAAACTGCTGCACCGGTAGCAGTCAAGGGGACTGTGAGAGCTCACTGTGAGTTAGTTCATTCATTCATTCATTCATTTTCTATACCGCTTAATCCTGTGTTCAGGGTTGCGGGGGACCTGGAGCCTATCCCAGGAGACTTCGGGCACTAGGCGGGGTACACCCTGGACAGGGTGCCAATCCATCGCAGGGCACACACACACACTGTGAGTTAGTGGCACGTGTAAATTGACAAGTAAAAATCATGGGTAACAGCAAAAAAAAAAAAAAAAAAAAAGATTGTTACGCTTGTGGCGTTCCTTGGTAAAGATAACATCTAAATTATGTTTGAGAAATGTGAAAATCCAGGGAAAACAAAAAGAAAGAAAAAAAAAGAGAAATGTAGAATTATTAATGACTGAGATTGCTTTTGAGTTGTGGATGTGTGAATCATGTGTAGATAGATAATTACAATAACAAAAAGAATAACAAAGTAAACATTAATTGGGTAGGATTTAATATGTGGAAGGCAGAAGCAGAAACAGAAGAGAAAAACGCATACAACCTAAAATGCAAGCACAAAACATTGATCCTTTTCAGTGTGTTAAGTTTGTTTCAGATCCCGACCTGGACGGCTGCCCCCCGCGACCCCCAGCTCTTAGACAGATAGCCCCTTCAGCAGATCCAGTAAGACAACATGGACAAGAGACTTCTCGGCAGGCCCCAGGCCCCAGCACAGCCAGCACAGCAAGCACAGCAAGCACGGCTCTGTCTCCAATTTCGTCACATACTCGAACCAAGGCTCAGCTGAAAAGAGAAAAGGCTGATCGACAACCACCACCTGATGACAGCGAGGACGAGAGAGAGGAACTCTTAGGAGCTACAGGAAGTGTTCATCAAGTAATCACTGCTCCAATGATGGAAGTAGCAGGGGCGGATGGCACAGCGATGCCTGTTCACCGACCATGGACAATAAAGGACATCGAAAATGCACATGGACAACTCCCAGACCCGAGAGAGGGGGGAGGACAGAAATTCGGTGATGAAATGAGCAGATTTTGCTCAGAGTTTCGCCCGACATCTTATGAAATGCGACGACTTTTGGGGAGAAAACTAGGTGCAGACTTTGCAAAGATTAAGTATTCCTGGCCAACGGACAATGTTTTCGCACGGCGAGCTCAGGCTGATCATGAAGAAAACCAAGCATTTAACGGTTTTGTGGTGTGCCTTACAGCAGCGATTAAAGAAGCGTTCCCAGCAAAAATGGATATGACTAAAATATCAATGTGCAAACAACAACCAGGAGAGAGCGTGTCACACTATCTCACCCGTCTCACTGAGGTACATGATGCAAACAGCGGGTTGGAGAGGCCTGCAGACATGTCTGTGGCAGCAATTTCACCGTATGAAGCACATTTTCATAAATGGATTACAGGAGGACATCGCTCAGAAGGTGAAAAACACATGCGTTGGATGGGACACTGGAAAACTTAGTCTCATTGAACAACATGCAATACACGCGGAAAAGCTGGTATCACAAGAAAAAGATAAGCGCAACAGGAAGAGAGAAGACCAGAGTGACAATGCACAGCTGGCAGTGTTGCAGATTGTAAGACAAACTGCGGATGTACAGTACAGGAGACGTGGAAGAGGACGAGGAGGCCGTGGACGTGGACGTGGGAGAACAAATGGCTGTTATGCATGCGGAAGTGAAGACAATTGGATTAGAGACTGTCCGAGAAGGAGCAGAGGAGAGGAATGGATTAGGAGAGGTGAGGATCAGGGTGGAAATTGACAGAAAAAGGCCGGGGGCGTGGGGAGCAGACCCGAAGGAGAGGGTGAGTCAAAAATAATTATTTTTCCTACTAACACTTCTTGCTCTGATCACAATGAAGAAAAGCTTGCTATCTTTTTCAATGATTCAATTCACATTTGTATCTTAGAAACATCCACACATGCTACTGTACGTATGATCTTGAAGTATACAGTATCAGTAAAATGCCAACAATGGAATTGCAGCTCCATGACAAACAAAATTCATTTTGCTACATTCCATGCAGGTCATTCAGTCATTAAAGTGTGTGAATTTGACAGTTTAGTGAAACAGAGTGGCAGATTCCTGAACTCTGTGGGCACTTCAGGACATGCAGCTGAAAAGAGCCTCATAAAGCCAAGCGTGTGGCTTTTTCCAGGTGTACATGATAAAGATTTTTTGCTCTTATTGCTGCCCAGTAAATCTATTGGGGTGAAGATTTTATATGTAAATTAGGTATAAATCTCTTGAGACTAAACCAGTATTGAGCCTGAGGATTTCACTCTTGTGAAATGTGATCCGTTGCCCCTGTTGTATGTGTATGAATGGAAGCTCTGCACTTCAACTGTGAGTTCAGTAAATGCTACGGTGATAGACAAATATATACCAGTAAACACATTATGATATTAGATATGTGTCACATATCTCATTTTTTTAAAGATAAGCTCAGATGTGTAGTTAATGTAGAGATAAGGAGTGTGAGAAAATGTAGCACAGTAAAGTGTCACAGTAATGTCGCTTAATCACAGTAGGGACACCCCTAATGTGTTATTGGATAAAAGTAATAAGGATGAGGGGAAAAAAAAATAAAGGAATAAATATTGGGCCTTTGAGTGACATGTGGTATGAATGAGAGTGATTGAGAATGAACGTCTTATCTGACATTACATTACAGCCACAGAGAAACAAATGCTGATGCAATGCTGAAAAATAATGTGTTAAAGTATAAAAGAACTGTATATATTACAGTACCTACAGTCACAAGACCTGGCCAGGCAGAAAAAATTAAGTTATCAGCATGCGGAACCTTTTTCTTTTCTTTTTAAAAAAAAAAAGAATTTATGTTTATCATTACTCACTAAATGTATGGGCTAATGGGAAGCATGATGTAGGTTTAATTAAGGGAAGTGAACTGGCGGTGATCACCCCAAAGTAAAATTTAGGCCCTACAAACTTCATACTGTATCTACCCGAGTCTTTAACTGAAATAATTCCAGTGTTTAATTCTTTATTTTAAAGCTGTTGTCATGGTAAACATCAGCAACTTCTTATTGTCCAGCAGAACAAGGTCATAAAGCAAACCATATAAAAGCTACAATTCGCACATAAGTCATATCTTAGGTCAAATTGTTTTGGGACAAGATAAAACTTTGGATCCAAGTACAGTAGTAGTCCAAAATATTCTAAAACAAATAAGAAAATTGACGCTAAAGTAGAAATGTAAAAAGTAAAAGTGTTTTATTACAGAAAAGTTATTTTGATCTATACAATCCTCGAGGCCCCAGTGAGCTATACACTCATGGGACGGGTCTACTGGCCCACAGTGCACTTAGCTGAACTCTGGAAGCAAGAACAAACTTTAATTGAATCAAATTATTGGACATTTCAAATTATAAAAGGCCTTTTACAAAAACTGTTGATGAAAAGAATTGTTGCATGATTTCAGACTGGCTGCAGAGAAAGAAAAAAAAAACAGAGAGAAAGAGAGAAAAACAATGAGATCTTTATCTCACTTCTCAGCCAAATCAGATCCTGTAGCAGCAGCATCACCCATGTGTTTATGTCCAGTACCAGAAGCTGAGAAGGCAGGTATAGAATAAAGATATATATAGTGGGCTACAGTAATTTGACATTTCTAGTTCATGAAGTTTCAGTATCTTTTATACAGAGAAGAATCACACTTATTTGCAACAGAGTGGTTAAAGTACAATACTAAATTATAAATATCAATGTGGAAAGATGTATAGTTCTAACCCTCTAACTCCTTTCTTTCACTGTTAAACAACTTTGTTCCACTAGGATTGATCCACAGTAAGCGCCACTACAGAATCCGGATATAAAATGAACGTGGATGGAACAATATTTTGTGATAGAGAAATAGGTGCTAACAGGAGTTTGTCATAGTTATAGCACATGAAATTTAAATAGTGTAAATGTAATGCTCAAACTAACAAATTTTATTCTATTTCAGAAAAGCAGATGCAGCAGTGAAGGCCGTGGCCAAACTTCCCCTTTCCTATAACCATAACATGTGTGTGTCTAATGCTCTCACCCCCACAGCTAACCTTGAAGAGCTTCAGAGCTACAGTCACTCCAGGAGAGGAAACACTCTGGAGAAAAGCGGGATGTGTTTTCATAGAAGGGGTTTGGTACGACCCCAATCACAAGCCATGTCTACCTATAAAGCTATTTCTTTCTATGCTAAGTTGACACACATGTAAGGACCATGTGTCAAAAGGGGGAATAAGCATTTGTGTTACTAATAACATACTGTACTGTAGATAAAGGAATTAAGATGAAGCCAGAGCACACGAAAAGTAAAAGGACATTGTGAAGATGAAATGTTATGTTATTGTGCAAAACTCTTTGAGGATTTATTTTTAATACAGGCCCACTGACAGTGCTCCTAACACCACAAAAAGAAGTCAAAGTAGTGGAAACAGAGATGAGGGTACACGCCAGCTACCCCAAACATGTTCCAGAACCTAAGAGAAATCAACACCGAGGTCACCAAGGGTGAACAGTGACGTGCTAGTAACCTCTCCTGTAAACCCCGACAGACCCTCACCCGCACGCAAAGTGCATGGGTCAGAAGAACCAACTAGAGTGACAGAAACAACGCAGAACCACAACTCTCCACTCAAATTCATCACAACAATAAGTACACTACATTTGAGGACAACACATGAAGAAATTGTAAGGTGTCAAAGTAGCAGTAGCACTGAGTAACATTGGTGACATATAAAAGTAATTAGAGTTAAAAGTAAGTGTTGTAACTACTGACAGGATAGAAGACTGTTTTAGAGGACGGAGAATATTAGTGACTGAGATTATTCACACTACAGACATTGAATTAGCTGGACTGGACCCTTGGTTACAAATGAGAAAACACCCCAAAGCAATTTGGGTAACTTTAGGAATAATAATAGTTATGGTTACCCTGATGTGCCTACTTATTGAGAATTCGGAGAGAAACGGCGATGGTAAAGTCTATTTAACAAACTCAAGCCACATGTATTTAACTAGAATAAAGAGAAGAGACAGCATGATAAAAAGGCATAACACTAATCTCAATAGATGTGCAGGGAAATTGGGAATGTGCCCTATCATTAGACATTGCTGATAATATAACAGACATACACAACCTCTTGTGTTGTGTATGCCATGTCATGTCCTCGGGCTGGGTAGCACTGCCCCTAAATAATGTCACAGCAGCAGAAGCAAATGCAGACAACACGTCTTGTATTATACCGATAACCACCATGGCCATCTTACAGATATCAGCATAATACAAACAAACAGGGAGACCAAACCCAGCAGTCCCTGAGTGTAATTATTCCAATAACCTATGTTTTGATGCCCCAGGGAGCTATTGTTCCCCATTGCCTGTTAAGAAATATGAAGACAATTCTACTTATATGGTCCCATGGCAAAAAGGAGACACTTGCATTGTGCAAGATCAAAGGGAAAATTGGGAACCTGACTTAGGATGGTCTGAGTGCACCACTTACGTTCGTATAACCAATCGTTCAAAAGGTAGGTCACCTAACAAACCTACCTTTGTTACCTACCCACCTAAATGTAGTATAGATGGTAATTATTTTCCAAATGATGGTAGTTGTCCGTTCATAGAACTATCGTCAACAAACACAGTAATGTGGGTGTGTGGGTCAGACGCATATGTGACCTTACCTAGGTATTTCAATTGGACAGGCTCATGTTATCCTGCATATGTAACTCCTAGTGTGTCAGTACACACAGAAAATCCGTGGGGGCCACAGATGTCAGAGAATAGAAGAAAAAGAGATGTCCCTATTAAATTTCATGGTTACACTTTAGGAAACCCATGGACTAGCCCAGGAGCAAATGTAGGCTGGTCACTCTTCCTCGGCGGAGGAACAGCTGTAGCCCTAAACAAGGTAAATGGTTTAGCATACATGTTACTAATACTAAAAAATGACACCGTAAATGCCTTTCACGCCTTTCAATGTTGATCATCAGAATATCAGCAACATCATAAACCGCATGAAGAAGGCTTTGCAACCACCTCCCCAAGTAGAGTCTTGGATCTCGTGGTTAACGCAATTATGGGGAGGCTGGGGTTATTGGCTGGTTTATAGTGTTTTACCAATTAGGATTATAATCTTGTTAGGCCTCTGTATAACACCCTGTATTTGCAGATGTATACAGGGACTAGTTCTGAACACAGTAAATTATTAAATGTTAAGACAGACTGACAACATAAAACGGAAACCGGACTGGGACGACCCGACTTCTGACAGAGTTCAAAATTCTGGTGACTATCATTTTGAATGTTTAGATCATGATATGGAAGAAGACATAATGTAAATCTTTAGAGAAATGTCAAGCATGTATATTTAAGTAGGTTGCAAATTTTTTTTTTATGCTTTTGTGTCAGGGGCCTATCCCCATAAAGACAGCTGTAGTGTCCTCTGTGTGCATTAGAGTGCCAGTGGTGATGTTGTTAAAAACCCAGGTTGGAGAGACAATATCTGATGAAATTTACCTAATGCATAGCTTATTAGTATTGTTTTGAATTGTAGAATTAAAATATTTAGGTTGTCATAGAATGACAAAAGGGGGAAATTGTAATGGAAAAATCATATTTTAATTATGTATTAATTCTGATCCTTGTAGTAAGTGTGTAACGTAGACGTTAGAAGTTTGAACTTGTTTGTCGAAGCTTAGAGACACAAGGCCGAGAACAGAATAGAAACAACCTGATTGTAGTTGTCCCTGAATAAATGATAAGGTATGAACATCTAGTCTGGGGCAGATAAAGAGTCATGAGTTTGAACGCAGGAACTTCACGTACGGGGCGTTGATTATGTTAGCAGAGATGTTTGTGTATAAAATAGGTCAGCTGGAGAAAGAGATCACCTTTCTCTATGCTGCAACTGTTTGCCGTATGAGACTGGTCCTTCTGCAGAAGTTTAAAATAAAACCTTTGTTACTTTGCTCTTACCCAGTGTATGGATTACTTGTCTTTATATTGGTTTCAGAATCTCCACCACAGTGGTTCCAAACTTTAATGATTTTCTTTATTTTGTTGAATACAAAATAAGATATTGGGGAAAAAAGCTGAAAACGTCTCGGTTACTTTGCTGTAACCCTGTTCCCTGAAAAGCGGGAACGAGATGCTGCGTTGGTAACGCTATGGGAAACATGTCGGCGGCTGTGAAGCATGTGTGTACAAACACGCCAAATTTTGGCTTATATAACCTCGGTCAGGTGACGTCATCTCATTAGACTCAGCTGCAGGTTATAAATATCGGTTAGCCGGCGACGACCTCAGATTCATTTGTCTGAACGGACGTCCGGTCACGTGGCAGTGCGGCATTGCGATGCAGCATCTCGTTCCCGCTTTTCAGGGAACAGGGTTACAGCAAAGTAACCGAGACGTTCCCTTTCAAAGCTAACTCGATGCTGCGTTGGAAACGCTATGGGAACGAGAATACCAACGCCGCCGCACTGCAGGTGTCTGGACCCCAAGGTTGTGTAGCATGTGTGAACAAGGCCGCGGAGTCTCAGAACTATGTCTGGGAGCTACGTGGACATCCAGACTATAAATTTTGCAAATGTGTGCGGGTAGGAAAAAACCTGCCGCATCACACACTTGCTGCAGGGAATACCTCTTGCAGGAGCAATAGATGAGGTGACCCCTCTGGTTGAAAGGGCCCTGACTCCCAGAGGCAAAGTGAGCTCATGCGCCTCATAGGAGCGGGCAGTAGCATCTATCATCCAGTGACAAAGTATGTGTAGTTGCAGACGCACCCCGCCCCCGGTTGCGGCCTCCATAGCACACAGAAAGTTGCCCCGACCTTCGCCACTGGCTGGTTCGGTGGACGTAGGTCTGAAGGGCACATACTGGGCAAAGTAGGTGATGATGCAGAATTGCCTGACTGCCCAGGGGCAGGTCCAGGCAAGACGGGGAGACTGACAAGTACGCAGATCTCCGATCCTCTTGGGAGAGGAAACGGCCATAAGAAAAACCATCCTAAGGGTCAGAGGCCTGTCAGGTGCTGACTCTCGTGGCTTCAATCAGAACGTGGCAGACTGGGATAGCGAATGCGTACGTTCTGAGGGTACTAGGCACAAGCCTGAAGACAATTCTTCTTAGAGAAACTCCAGCACTGGAGCAATTCAGCAGAGGACTGAGTCAACCTGCTTAGCACACACTTGCTGTAGGAGGGATACTCCTTGCTAGTGCAATATATGGGGCGATCCCCTTGGTTGAATGAGCCCTGATTCCTAGAGGTGAATTGAGCTCATGTGTCCCATGGGAGGGGGCAATAGCACTCTCATCCAGTATAGTGGCTGAGGCACCGCAGGTTGCGGTTCCAAACATGTAAAAACTGCTCTGGTTTACGCTACCAGCTGATGTGGTGGACGTAAATCTGAAGAGCGTGTACTGGACATAGTCAGTGAAATCTCTTCTGTTCTGAAGCTGTAATGGCGGAGGACAGGATGTTTCAAAAACAATGTCAGACGATAGTTGAGTGAGAATGCAATTAAGTACGTCCTGAGAGTACTAGGGCACAAGCTCGAGGACAAACTTTTTTTTTTTTTTTTCAGCAGCAGCAGCAGCAGTTCCAGCATTGAACACTTCAGCAGTGAACTGAGTCTACCTGCTAGAGGTGACGTGGTACTGTGAGGCTCATAGGCTCTTTCACCCAAAGGGCACATACTGGACACTGTAGATGAAGTCTTACCTGCTCCGAAGCTGTAACAGGCAGAGGACAGAGGCTTCAAGCTACAGTATATGGGCTGAAACACTTCGTATGTACGAATCTTTCACATACATTCATTTCTGAGGGCATAAGCTCTTCTAGGAGAGGGAGCCCTAGAATAGTCTTAATTACGCTGACTGGAAGACAAGCTTGACTTAGACTCCCGGAAGCAGCGTTATCAGGAAAAATGTATAGAGACGTAACCTGGGCCGTAAGGGCCAAGGTGTCCAGACCCAGGGGTGGGGCTGGAAAAGTCAGAGAGCAGCAAAGGGGACATTTTCTGGTCTTTCGAGGTAAAGAGGTCCGCCTCTGCTAGCTGAAATCTCTCCCAGATTGACTGACTACTTCGGGGTGGGGTTTCCAATCCCCGTGTGTCAGAGCTTGACTGGACAGTACAGATGCTCCTTATTTATATGCCCTGAAATGTAAATCGCTCTGAGGGAGAGGAATCTGGTGCGCTAGCTGTTTAGTGGCGCGAGCACAGTCTTCCCTGGCGATAATATGTGGCTGCAATAGTGTTGCACATCCACACTAGGGCATGGTAGCCTCTCAATTGCTGGAGGAAGTGCTTTAGGGCCAGAAATAGGGCCATCATTTCGAGGCAATTGATGTGCCGTATGAGATGAAAGCCTTTCCAGCTCCGTGGGGCTGGATGGTCATCCAAAACCGCATCTTAGCCCGTAAGGGAAATGTCGTTAGCATCTGTGACGACAAAATGAACTTAGAGTGGGACCCAAAGTAGAAACCGGGGTCTGAGCCACCTAGGGAGGGTACGAAGCACCTGGTGCGTAACCCTTGTTGAGGATTGGCCCTAGATTGAAATCCCCTATCTTAGAACCAAAAATGAGCTAGAACGACATGCTGATGTCGAAGCACTAGCTACTGAGACTGGGCCAGACAGTCATATATGTAATTCAATACATTCATGTAGAGAGCTAGGTAGAAATGGAAGGATCTGATACTGGTAAGCTTCGCTCCCGAAGTGAACCTCAGGTCCTTCCCTGTGTTGTGGCAATATGAAAATATGCGTCCTTCAATCAATTGTCACAAATCAATCACTTGGTAGGATTTGAGAACAATCACTTTGACAGTCAATTTTGAAACTGTATTTATTTATTTAGATGTTGGTAAAAACCACAAAATCTGAAAAATTGGACGCAGCCCCACTGTTCCTATAGGAACTAAGCAATACCTGACTCACTATCTGGTAGGGGAACATGTTCTATGGCCCCGTTCCTCCAGCAGCCTATGTCAGGAGATGCACACTTTCCGGTTTCATGGAAGTGGAGACCACGCCATTCTGAAAACACGGAGAGTGATGTAATGCTCTCACTCATCATTTGATGAGTCATGGGGGATCATGTTAGCTGTTCGGCATCCTGGAATACAGCAGGACTTTAACCGAATGAGCTAAGATGTCGTTGAGGACCGGCGTCGTCCGAAACACCAAAGGCGGCGGAACTAAACATCGGTCCCGTGGTTTGCCCGGGGGGGGCATGTTCTTAAAGAAGAAAATTACGTGCTCTCCCCCGGGGAAGACCCCACAATCCTTCAGGGCCTCTTCTTAGAGAAGAAGACGGCGCGGCGGTCTGAGCTTTTAGAGGCGATCTGTTAGGGGCGGTGAGCCGTACCCCAGTCCTTACGGGGGGGGTGCGCGGCTATTGACGCTCTCCTTCTGCGCCTCTCGCCTTTCTGCGAGATTCAGCTTTGGTCGAGGCTGGGTGGCCGACGGCCTCGGCTCCTGAGTACGGCGGGGGAAAAATTTCCCAAAAGCCTGCTTATAGACATTGGCATCTCGAAACTTGGTGGCAACGGAATTAACGGCGTCGCCAAATAGGCCTGACGGTGAGATAGGGACATCAAGGAGGAATGATCGATCCTTATCCTTGATGCCCGTCAGATTAAGCCATAGATGTCTTTCTGCACACACTAGGGATGCCATAGAACGGCCGATAGCACGGGCTGTTTGTTTAGTCGCACGCAGGGACAGATCAGTAGCCTGGCGTAACTCTGTGAATGCTTCTTGATCCACAGTGCCGCTCGTGCTCAAATCATTCAGCAGATCAGCCTGGTACGCTTGCAAAACCGCCATGGTGTGCAAGGAAGCGCCAGCCTGACCTGCTGCTTGAAACGCCTTCTGCACAATTCTTACTACAATGTAAATCATCATTTTCACATGATTCTCATTTTCTCAACAAAACATTATTGCACCCAAACAAACAAAAAAAATCAGGACATTCAGTTATAGTATATAAGTGCTGGAGTAACAAAAATAAACCCTTCAAATGAATAAAGCTTTAAGCTGTTGAACAAAAGAGAATGTTAACTATAATAAATAAAAAGAAATAAACAGAACCTGTGCCTTTTGCTCCAAATGTCACAGAACCTTATAGGTGCAGAGCCACCAGGGCTCATGTGGTAATAAAAGAAAATAATACAAAATTGTGGGATTTACTAAACCGAGTGCGCCTATTAATACAACTGAGCTCGTGGATTAATGAACCGAGATGCGTTTTTCTTAGTCTTCAGAGAAAGGCTCGTCTGAGAGGTTGTAAGCGGCCCACTGAGCTGCTACGGATTCTAAAATTGACCATTTTTAAATCCCTGGAATGGAAGAGACAGAGCATTTCCTCATAATAACATGCGTTTTTATTTTCCTCTTACCGCTACAAATCCATCCAGTACTGACTGACTCTGATTGATTAGGTCTGCCTGCTTGTTACACGTCACGCGAGTGATAGCGGAACTCGACTAATGAGGGAGAGGAGAGGAGTGATGGAGATTTATGATTGATTGGTGAAATAATAAAGAATAAAGCTTACTCTGATGATTCTGGTAATAGTGTTTTGTTATTGTGCGAGTGTGATGCTTGGAAGCAGAATGATCTGAATGCAGGGAAATACACGGAAGTGAATCTCATTTAGAAATGAGATCGCATTCATGTATGATTTTGAGATTGTGATTTTTTTCCATTAATCGCACAGCCCTATTTCTTTGTATTGATAATTTAGACAGAGTTCTACCGTACAGAAAGACAGAGAGACAGACAGACAGATATGTACGTGGGCTTCAACCTGAAATAATAATATCAGTGATTACATTAAAGCTGCTCAGATTATTTTTAGCTTTAATCTTTTAACTATTTCTACTGTACAAACTTATTTCTCGTCAACAATGCGTACTAACATTAGTATGAAATAAATGTCAGTCACATCAAAATGTCACTGGTGTTACTGTTACACAAAGTTTTATTTTTTAATTTTACAATATGAAATTGTTTCCTGAGTCCGACATCATTAGATGAAGACGACTGGACAATTGAAAAGGTATGTCAGATGTCTTTCATTTATTTTTAGAAATATCAATTTATTTTGCCATTTTATGCAACACTTAAGTCTGTCATTAGCATTACTCGTTTTATTATTATTATAACTGTCAATTGGACATAAAAACCCTGATCTAATAATTACTTGGATTTGTCATAACTGAAAACCATGTGGTGAGTCAGGGGTAGCTCAGTGGTTAAGGCATGGGGCTACGATTCGGAAGATCCCAAGTTCAAACCCCACAACCACCAAGTTGCCACTGTTGGGCCCTTGAGCAAGGCCCTTAACCCTCAACTGCTCAGATGTGTAATGAGATAAAAATGTAAGTCGCTCTGGATAAGACACATCTAGAATGTTATAAAACACAACCATTGGCCATCTCCTGGTCATTCTCTGGCAAGTATAGGTGGCAGTCAGGTTGTCCACTCCACCTTTGTTTTTATTATAGTCCAAGATAATTATGGGCTTTTTGTCACTTTCTGATGACACAGCTGCGTCTTTATGAAAAGTGAACATAAGTATCACATTCCGGTGTTTTTTTTAGACAATATGAAACAACGTGGTGGTGTCTGTAAAAGCAAATTTTGAAGAAAGTGGAGCCCTGTCCTTCACCTGCAAGATTTCGGCAAGCAGCTACATTTTTTTTTTTTTTACTGTTCCACCATGGTAAGTTTCCACCTGAGAAGTTCTTGTCCAAGGTCATAGCTGGTAAAGAAATTGTCACGTGACCCGTGAGATGTGACTCTGCAGGTCACCAACGCTAAACTACATTTGTCTTATGCAAGCCTCACATGTCTGAACATGTCTGTCTTTGTTTGTTTGTTTTGTTTGTTCAGGTAAGGAGACACACAGGCAGAGAGAGAAGCCCCTCAAAGTCTCTTTATTATCTTTGTTTTGACCCTAACTGTTGTTTTATAACCTTAAATTATTTAATAACGTTAACTGTTTATATTTTCTTTATATTAATTATAATTTTCACCAGAGCATTTTATAATTTAGTAAAAAAGATTTTTTATTAAATACAGATTTTTAAGAAAGTAAAAAAAAAGCCTTGATGCAATAAACAAAATTAAGTAGTAGTTTTATACATTTAAAAAGTAAAACGGATCGGTGCTGACCCTAACACAAGAGGAAGGTTAATAATTTCATTTAATTTTAAACGTTTAAAACATTTAATTTTCATTATTTGCCTTTTCTATTCAGAGTTCATCCGAATGAGTCGAATCAAAGAGCCGATTCTCTGAACGACACATGACTCGGAGAAAGTGAAAGTGATTCTCTCACAGTCTCCGTTTAGTTTCCGACCCAAAAACCTTCAACACGCGGCAGAAACGGTGATATTAATGTCACACAACAAGGACTGCTGAGTAAAAGTGAGTGATTTATTTATCAAAATGATTTTATATCAGGAATAATGAGTTTATATTTAATATAAAACGCGTTTTTTCCTCACCAGTAAAACTGCATCACGTGACCGGAAGTGAAGTGTTTATCTCCTGTGTGGTTTTATATACTGAGTTTATCTCCTCTGTTTATCATTAATTACACATTCAGAGTGTTTGTGGGAATTTAGATTTAATAATCTGGAACAAAATCATGATGTAGTTTAATGTCTGACTTTACCGGAAGTCCAGGAAAAGGCCGCGCGCGCTGTGTATTATATATTTACCGTTATTTCTGTAAAGTTATCTGTTATTACAGTTCTGTATCGTTAAACGGAAATCACATATTAATGTTTTTTTGGGAGGATTTTCTTTTCAAACTAAATATATTTGGTAACATTCACGGATAATTTCTTCTAAAACGTCCAAACTGCTAAAACTAAAGCAAATCCTAAATTCATAAGTAAATGAACCACTCCTTAGTTTAATGTCCCCCTACACGGTAAACAGTCTCCCCCTAGTGGATAACATGATGACCTACATGTGCGTGTGTGGAGTCATGAGTTAGAACAGGGTGCAGTAACTCAGCCGGAATACTGGTGGCTTCTACCCCTACTTCCGGTTTCTCCTCAGTAAACTGCTGAGTCAGTTCCGGTTTAGCGATGGCTACGTTCAAAGTCAACTTTATTGTCAATTCTGCCACATGTACAGGACATACAGAGAAATGAAACTACGTTACTCTCAGACCCTTGGTGGATAACAGATAAAATTAAATACATATAGTAGACTTTAAAAAATAAAAATATGAATAAATACAATTATACATATAATATAAAAAAAACAAAATACAATATACTGTAGCAGTAAGGGCAGATGGCAGAGAGTGTAAATGCAGACATACTGTATAGTGTAAATAGAGCTTGTAAGTATGATAAAGTGATAGAGAGCAGCCCTGTAACAGACAATAGTCTTATGAGGTAGACTAAGAGTAGTGTATATATATATATATATATACAGTGGTGTGAAAAACTATTTGCCCCCTCCTGATTTCTTATTCTTTTGCATGTTTGTCACACAAAATGTTTCTGATCATCAAACACATTTAACTATTAGTCAAAGATAACACAAGTAAACACAAAATGCAGTGTTTAAATGAGGGGTTTTATTATTTAGGGAGAAAAAAATCCAAACCTACATGGCCCTGTGTGAAAAAGTAATTGCCCCCTGAACCTAATAACTGGTTGGGCCACCCTTAGCAGCAATAACTGCAATCAAGCGTTTGCGATAACTTGCAACGAGTCTTTTACAGCGCTCTGGAGGAATTTTGACCCACTCATCATTGCAGAATTGTTGTAATTCAGCTTTATTTGAGGGTTTTCTAGCATGAACCGCCTTTTTAAGGTCATGCCACAACATCTCAATAGGATTCAGGTCAGGACTTTGACTAGGCCACTCCAAAGTCTTCATTTTGTTTTTCTTCAGCCATTCAGAGGTGGATTTGCTGGTGTGTTTTGGGTCATTGTCCTGCTGCAGCACCCAAGATCGCTTCAGCTTGAGTTGACGAACAGATGGCCGGACATTCTCCTTCAGGATTTTTTGGTAGACAGTAGAATTCATGGTTCATCTATCACAGCAAGCCTTCCAGGTCCTGAAGCAGCAAAACAACCCCAGACCATCACACTACCACCACCATATTTTACTGTTGGTATGATGTTTTTACAGCTCCTCCACTTCATTAGAAAGTTCTTCTATTTTAAAGGTCTAATAATGAAGACTCAGGAATGCTACAGTAATCATGATCCATCGTTACATCCATGGGTACGGGTTCGACAGGTACCACTTCAGCAGGACCGCGATGCTTTAACAGCGTAATCATTCCAGGCTAAAAGCACTGGTACAGCGCCAGTTACTAACTTTTTTTCGTGCCTCTGGTGTTTGCGGTTCAATAATCTGATTAAGATGCTAAAATGTTTACTGCAAACCTTAGAATTGCTGGTAGGACAACAATCGTCTCGGCGTATGTTCACAAGCCGCCACCGTTTTCTAAAGTCCACATCTGAAGGAAAACTGTCAAAACTCAGTGTATACTGGTGGCGTCTTGGCTTTATGTAATCAATAAGTGACTATGTAGATAACTGTGTGTTATATAGTAAATAAAATAGTAAAATATATTACCTTTTTAACTCTGCCTAATGTCTGTGTTTGTTCCATTATATCGATCCATTATATTCCTTTATTTTTTTATTTTTTTAACAATGTTTACAATGAAACATGCATACATACATAACATGTCTTCATACACAGTCACACACACTACATGGAGTTATCAAAGGTCTCATATTGTTTTGAACAAGTTAACACAGGTCTCAGAGTTTTCCCAGAGCGTGTGTGTGTGTGTGTGTGTGTTAATGCTGCGGCTGTAATCCTCCTCAGATGAAGCATTTCACCACAGCATGATAAACTCTCCCTCTTTCACTCCTCACTCTAACGAGCTGTTTCAGTGTCTGTGTAAATGAGCTTCTCCTAAACCATGTCCACTGTGTCCTCTTTGGCCAGGTAGATGTGACGTCTGTTGCTTTTCCCCCATAGCTGCTTTTGTTACCCTGGTTTAGTTCATAAAACCATCAAGACGAGACCTCGGCTTCATATCGGTCGTGTTTTAACGTTTCTATCACTAATCAGGCTTTACTGAGGATGACTAACCCACTCACAGCAGAACGGAATTAGCTAGGTTAGCTGTTTGCGTCATCATAACCATTTAATATAAAAATATCTCATTTAAATCTTTAGAGAAATGTAAACGTTATAATGCTTTTTATTTAGACAATCTGCAGCTTCCAACAGTTACATGTTCACAAATCTGTCTTACCAGGAACAATATAGTAACAGCAGCCTGTTGAAACAAACAACACAGCGTTCTGACTACTCTTTTGGATTTGGGCATTTTGTCAGTGTTTTGCCCTCATCGTGTTTAACCCTGATTGTGTTTAACCCTTTTCACCTGTCTTTTGGTCTTAGATTTTTTTTTCTTTTTTTAAAATTACTAAATATTTATAACATGGAGACTGAATTTGTCCCAAATCTTGTATGCTACATAAATACAATATATATTCTCTCTCTCTCTCTCTCTCTCTCTCTCTCTCTCTCTATCTGTCTGCTCCTGTTACATGATGTCTTTGCACATGTAGTTATGACATCATGACTCGTTCTTTACAAACTATTCCTACTGGTCCTTATGTACAGTCCCTCAGTACTATAAACACAGGACAATGTTTGACCAAAGAAGAGACAGTTTCATTATTTGACTGTGTGGATTTTATTTTTCCTGATGTTTGTTTGTGTGTTTTTAGGATTATATTTCAGTCCAGTAGATGAGATCAGCATCTTCAGGGATCAGTAATGTGTTCATGAACTCTCTGTACATGCAGTAATATTCAAAAATGGAGCGCTTTAATCTGGAGACAGATAATGAGACCCCACCCTCAGTAACGTGGTGAGTTAATGTCCTACTAACACTAATGTCCTTGTGTTTTATTTACTAGACATTAATATCTAATATACAGTATGTAGTGAGTGTGTATGAGAAGAATATCTGAACCCTGTCACCTTTCTGTTCATTGAGTAATGATGTTCTTAATATTAAAGAAAGAGAGAAAATGTCATGCAGTTAACAGGTATACAGGAGACAATACACTATAACCATATGAGATGAGACATGTCCCTGTATGACAATAATGATGAAACACTGCTGACACAGAACAGTTTATTGTAAATTGTAATATGTGTATTTTTATCTATAATGCAACAAGCACCTCGATATCACTATAACAGGGTGATAAACTCTGACTGAACCACAACAGCAGTTTTGTGAGCTCCTGAAAAGACATAATAAAAATGTATCATTCTATTTGTACTTCTTTTAAGATTATTAATATAAAATATAGTTTGATAGAATATTGTTTTTTAAACATTATCGTGTAATGCAGAAGTGAATCAAACTAACCAATTTAACTAGAGAATGAGGAACAATTGTGGTTTTATTTTGTACATTTCCTCGTTCTATATAATTAATTTCTGCTCAGTCCAGGAGAATTGTTGATTTTAATCTGCATTTTAGATCATGATCAAGCCAACCGTGATAGAAACTGGAGTGTACGTATATACAACATTAATTACCTTCAGACGGCTGCTCTGTGGATCTGCTGTGAATTCTGTATAGTGTGAAGACACAGTTTAAGTTTGTGTGTTAAACACACTCTTGTGGTGTAACGCCTCTTTCTGTTTAGCAGAACATTACATGTCTAATTGGGAATGATTTGAAACAGTTAAGTTTCCTCTCTTTGACTTTGTGCTCTGTGATCTACAGGATCTGGTGCTTCAATCTAGTGTTAGATTTAGAGCTGATCTAAAATATTAAATAAAGTTTTGAGACAGGCGATATAGACAATTTGTCTCTACTAGTATTTAGAATCGTGATATTATAGACAATTAAATTCTGTCTCATGTCCACTCTATAATGTTGTACAGTAAACTCCAGATAAAGAGGTCAGACTCACCAGAACCCAGCTGTGTCTCCATGAAGAGTGATGTGTCTATGGAGCCTCCTTATAACTTTAAACATGGAGTCTCCTCATCTGTACACCGGTAACATCCCATAATTCTCAGTGATGAAGTCAAACACATTATTTGTTGATGATGTAATGTATAACGATGTAATGATTGCTAAATTCTGAGCTGATACTGATACCAATATTTAATATTATAATGTGGCCGATGGCTGACACCAGTGGTTTTTGTTTATTTACAGCTCATGTGTGTTTCATACAGAATAGGTCTAGCATGCAGATTATAATAATGAGGAGTTTAGTAATATACAGTCGTTATACAGTAATGCCAAATACTGCCACGAGATGGCGCTCCTTTCTGTTACAGTAAATTAAACCTGAGTGTGTGTAGAGAAGACTACTACAGCACTGCTCTAATTAATCTCCTGCTGAACTTCTTCCTCTATAATGAGTTGTGTAGGAAATGATTGTTACAGTCTATATTCCAGTATTAAGGAGTGAATGTCTGGTGTCGACACTTGACTTGTGTGGATGATGTTTTATTTTCCCAGATTAAAGATACAGTGTAGAAATCCCTACACAAGCTTACACACGTTTTCTCCAAATTTAGAAACAAAGAGTTTTCTTACTATGTTCTCCAAATTATATGTTGATTGTAAAATGATATAAAAATGCAGTTAAACAGTGAAGAGTAGACGTGAGACAATACACTAACACCATAATATGAGACGGATTCCTATACAGGCTACACAACAGTGATGAGACAGTGTCGACACAATATATTTTATTTTACATTGTAATAAAATCATTTTTATCTGTAATGGCAGCAAATCCAAATTTGTTGACCAATAAACAAGCGAGGAGTCGATGACGAGTACCAAAGGCAGAAGTTTTATTTACTCTCCAGAGACGATCAGTTCATTAAACTCACTTTCTTTATTACTTTCTCAAAGATCATGTGGACAGAATGAAACAAGGCTGTTGACAGTGAACTATATACAGTATCTCCCTTTCATTAGGTTTAACTTTACATTTCTAATTACAAATGCCTTGAAGCAGTTTCTTCTCTATAAATGTCGGCTCTGTGTGATACTACAGTAGCTCTGGTGCTGCCGTCTAGTGTATATAGAGGTAGATCTCATTAAGAATATTAAATGGAAGTAGCACGATACAGGATATGTGCAGCACATTAATCTCTTCTGTATTTTAAATAACATTATTACAAACAACTAAATTCTCTCTCATTTCTACTTTATATTGTTGTACAGTAAACTCCAGATAAAGAGATCAGACTCACCAGAACCCAGCTGTGTCTCCATGAAGAGTGATGTGTCTATGGATCTTCCTGATAACTTTAAACATGGAGACTCCTCATCTGTACACAGGTAATGTGGTTATACAGTAATGTGTTTCCTTCTCTGCTTTATTTTTGCTCGCGTCAGCTTAACAGCCCGTTAATTCATGCTTGTGCGGTGATGAGAGACAAACTGGTCGATGTCTGTTCATTTATTTGCTAATTGTCCGGGCTACAGTACAAAACTTTCGGGTGGATTCCGCACTTAAATCAAAACTAAAACTACTGAAAACAAAAACTCAGGCTCGATATGCCCACTTACATCTCGCATTCGTGTTCACACACACCGGACTGCATTACCCACAATGCATCTCCCACAACACTCCTGTACACAGCTGTCGTAAAGCAGCCTCTCCCGCAACAAATGTCGAATAACACCACAAGGTGGCACTGTTTTTGTAACACTAAACTATATTTTAATGTGTTTAGAGAAGACAAAAGTACGACGGTGCTCCTCTAATTACCCTCCATGCTGAACTTCTTCCTCTGTAATGATCAGTGTAGGGAACGAGAGACTGGACTCATGTGGAAGATGTTTTATTTTGTTAGAATAAAAGTACAATTTGGAAATCCCTGCACAAGTGAACTATTGGGCCGGGAGTATAGACTAGACATACGGATTGACAGCCGCCTCCGTGAGCGTCAGACAGAATCTTAATACATTTATTTTAATTAATTATCGCAACATATACAATAACTTGTCAGGAAAAATATGTTAATCAATAAACAAACCAGAAGTCAAGGACAAGCAACAAAGAAGAAAGTTTTATTTTTACTCTCTGGAGAGGATCAATTCATTCAGAACAGACACAGTGTTTGTATATGTATACTACCGTTCAAAAGGTTTAGATCACTGCAAATGTCTTTGTTTTTGTTTAGTGATTTATTTTCTACATTCTACAACAATACTGTGGATTTCAAAACTATAAAATAACACATATGGAATTAGGTAATTACGTAACAACAAGAGAAACACCAGTTAGTTGTTATTGTAAGACACAGAGGTCGGCCTTTCTGTAATAGTTCTTGCAAGAACAGTATTGTCAAGTGCATTTGCAAAATCCGTCCAGCACCATAATGAAACTGTCTCTCATGAAGGCCGTCCCAGGAGGACGAGACCAAAACCTACCTCTGCTGCAGACGAGAAGTTCATTTAGAGTCATCAGCCTGAAAAATGGCCAATTAACAGCAGCTCAGATTAGAGGCGTTATGAAGTCTTTACAGAGCAGAAGTAGCAGAAACATCTCAATATCAACTGTTCAAAGGAGATTCATGCAGTTTTTGGACGCCGTCAGCAAAACTTTACAATGTAGAAAGAAATAAACATCAGGAACCATCATGGAGTTAGAAAGTGTTCTAAAACTTTTGAACAGTAGTGTATGTACGAAGCTTTAGACCTGGATGTTGGTTTAAATCCTCCTACAAGCATCCACAGCTGCTTCTTGAGTGTAACACACAACTCTCAGCACACAATCTTCTCCCTATCAGAAGGTTCAATTCCCAGCCAATGGCCAAACCCCACCCACTGGATGCAGTTCCAGTCCCAAACCAGATAAAATGGGAGAGTTGCATCAGGAAGGGAATCCGGCGTAAAACCTGTTTGTGTTTGTGTGTGGACCAGATGGTCCGCTGTGGCGACCCTTTGCTGTGATCAGCCAAAAGACCAACAACAACATTGTGATACAGGATATGTGCAGCACATTCATCTCTCGTGTATTTTAAATTACAATATTACAGACAAGTAATTCTGTCTCATGTCCATTTTATAATGTTATACAGTAAACCCAAGAGAAAGAGATCAGACTCACCAGAACCCAGCTGTGTCTCCATGAAGAGTGATGTGTCTATGGATCCTCCTAATAACTTTAAACATGGCGTCTCCTCATCTGTACACAGGTAACATCCCATAAATCCAACACAGTATCTGTTCATTCTGCATGATGTAGTAAGGATGCAATGATTGTTAAATACTTGGTTGATTCTGATCTTTAAAATGATAAAAAAAAATCTATAAATTTTTTTTAGAAATAAATATTCAGAAAAAATAAAATCAAAACAAGCTGATTTTTTTCTCTCCAGTTTCACAAAATTTTGGTCATTTTGTATTAGCATTGTGTTCTCTAAATATCAATGCATTCATACAAAATGATACATTTAAAATTAGTGCTAATCCAGATTATGCTATAAAATGATTAAAGTTATTGGCTTATTAAGAACCGTTCAATACATTATCACAACCTGGAAGGATGATGCTGAAACGGCAACTTTGTGGAAGAAATGTGGTCCGGAGAAACCCATGAATGGAGATAACATTCAACAGTAAAAACCAGAGCTAGGCTTATTAATGAAAGTAAGAGCATTTACACACACACACACACACACACACACACACACACACACACACACACACACACACACACACACAATGTGATGAGAACTCACAGGAGTGGGACTAAACAGCTGTGTGTCTATAGGAAAACCACTTGTAAGTGAGCCTCATCAGAAAAATGGCTTCAGTTTGCTATAAAATTTAAAGACTGGACTTTTGACTCAGTCAAAAACACACACACAAGGTGAAGAAGACTGATAGCATTGGATCTAAAAAGCTTTGCGGCCGTATGAAATGTATTTATTATTTATAATATATTACTTTTGGTAGGTAGCATAATTATTACTTTGGAGCGATGAAAAAAGATCATGTAGTCTGATGAGTCCAGACTGATCCTATTCCAGAGTGATGGGCGTGTCCGGGTAAGACGGGAAACACATGAAGCGATGCACTCATCATGCATAGTGTCCACTGTACAAGACTCTGGAGACAGTGTTATGATCTGGGGTTAATCAGTTATTCAGGTCGAGACTCAGTAACGTTATGGGGCAATAAAATGAAGTCAGCTGTCGACCTGAATGTACTGAATCACCAGATTATCACATCTATGGAGGTTTTCTTTCTTTTGCTGAGAGCTCCGGTATATTCCAGGATTCAAAGTGTAAAAGTTCTGGCAGCATGAGGAATCATTTTACACACAATCACAACTTTTTAGTATTAATAATATAAAAAAAAAAAACGATTGGTAGATTGTGCCTTAAATAATTAAATAGCAATTGAGTCTCATCATCGAGCACAGCACACAGGTGTTGATTTTAATCTGCACTTTAGATTGTGGTAAAGCCAACTGTAATAGAGACTGGAGTGTACGTATATACAGCAGTTTACAGTAACTACCTTCACATGGCTGCACTGTGGATCTGCTGTGAATTCTGTATAGTGTGAAAATGTTATACACAGTTTCAGTATAATTTGTTCGGTGAATGCAGACAGAATGACACGAGATTGTTGGTCTGGTGTTTGTCTCTTGTGCGATAACGTTTCCTACTTTGTGCTCTGTGTGATATTACCCCTGTATCTACTACCCCTGATACTACCTCTACCCCTGGTGCTGCCACCTAGTGTGTATAATGAGTTAGAGCTCATGAACAATATTAAATGGAAGTATCACAATACACAATTCACCTGTCCTAGTATTTTATTATATTACAGACAACTGTCTCATATCTCCTCTATAATATTGTACAGTAAACTCCAGAAAAAGAGAACATCACAACCCAGCCGTGTCTCCATGAAGAGTGATGTGTCTATGGAGCCTCTTAGGAACTTTAAACGTGGAGACACCTCGTCTGTACACAGGTAACATCACCAATCATCATCTAGTAATGAAGGATGCAGCGATTGTGAAATTCTGAGCTGATACTGACACTGTTGTTTAAAATAATAATGTGATATTAATGTTCTTGTTTAGTTACAGCTCGTGTATTTCATATACAGTAGGTTCTCATGTGCATGTTGTTACGATCAGAAGCTCAGTAATATCACGACAAAATGGAACAATGGCAGCAAATCCAATCACTTATCAGGGACGAATCTGTTGATCAATAAACAAACCTTAAAACCCTTAAATGAATGCGTTATCAGCTCTTGATGCTAATCGGCTAACCTATTGCTAAGTACAGGCTCCTGGCTCTTCATCTCTCAGTACACCATGTCACGTTACAGTGTCATTGCAGAAGTGCTGATTTGGGTGATATTATAGTATTATAGTATTATAGTGCAGCTATGTGATCTGTCCTGAAGCTGCAGCTGAGTCGCCTACTGTCGTCTCAGTCAGACCACAATTAACTACACCACATGTAACCAGCACAAAACTGATGTGATACCCTGGGGGGCTCCATAGGTTCAGGTTTTTACACGAAAACGGTGTTTTGTGAATATCCACACTATTAAAAACTGAAATATTGCTAATTGTACGTCCTGAGATTAAGATGAACATTAATTGGGAGTCATGAAAGCGAGAATCCAAAACAGAAAGCTAAACTTACCTCGAACACGACAAACTCCAGCTCCAGCCACGCGGTGTTGTACCTCCGTGATGATCCACAACCGACTGATCCACAGCGCGGGCACAGCGTCTCCAAACACGCATGCGCGGTTTAATTTGAAATTTTCCAGCTTCAGTAGACACACAATACTTCAGACTGAAACACGACTGCCCCCTACAGGTAACGAAGGGCATTTTCACAGCTTGCAACGCCGCGGCAAGTCGTGGGATCCCTTTTCTCGAAACGTGCATTTTTAATGGCGACATCAGATGTACAGCTGTACAGCTGATAAATCAGTGCATCTTTATTTTATCTTTATTTTTATTATCTCTAATAGTCATGTAGAAAAGAATAAACAGAAAACATCTAATTTAAACAGATAGGAAGAATGGACAAAAGGTGCACGCTGTGCGCATGTGTGTGTGCACGCTGTGTGTGTGTGAGCACGCTGTGTGTGTGTGTGTGTGCGTGTGTGTGTGTGTGTGTGTGTGTGTGTGTGTGTGTGTGTGTAGTCTTAGATATGGATGGTGGTTGAAGTCCTTCTATAACCATCCATACCTGCTTCTTGAGATAAGAACATAACTCACTGCACATGACGTTCTTCTTCACAGTGCTAAAGACCCGGAAGGCATACGTACACACACACACACACACACACACAAAAGCAGTCTTTTGGACTCGTACATCTGTCTCGCCCTCACTAAAGTACAGTAGACTAAACGGAGATATGATAGACGTACTGTATGGTGATTAATAGCATTTTGTGAGTCCCTGATGAGACACAGTCACTCACTCAACCTTATAATTCCCAATCTAAACAAAAATATTTTTATTCTGTATTTTATGTAATTATGATAACAGTTTAAAAATAAAAGCTTTTTGCTTTGATATTTTCAAAATTTAAAAAGAGGAATATTTATTGTCTCATCATCGTCTATACCGCTTTATTCTGTATTCAGGGTCATGAGGGGGTCTGAAGCCTATCCCAGGAGACTTGGGGTACAAGGCGGGGAACAACCTGGATGGGGTGTCAATCCATCGCAGCTCACACACACACACACACACACACACACTCATTCACACACTACAGGCAATTCTGAGAATTAAGTTAATAAAAGTTAAAGTTAAACACATTTTCTGTCTGATGTAGTAATATTCAATATGCTAAGATGTTAATAAACATTCATTCATTCATTCATTTTCTATACCGCTTAATCCTGTGTTCAGGGTCGCGGGGGACCTGGAGCCTATCCCAGGAGACTTCGGGCACTAGGCAGGGTACACCCTGGACAGAGTGCCAATCCATCGCAGGGCACACACACATACACACACTCACACACCCAATCACACACTACGGGCAATTTGGGAACGCCAATTAGCCTAACCTGCATATCTTTGGACTGTGGGAGGAAACCGGAGTACCCGGAGGAAACCCACCAAGCACGAGGAGAACATGCAAACTCCATGCACACAGAGACGGGAATCGAGCCTGGCAGTTAATAAACAAGATGTTTTTTTTTCTCCAGTTCTACAATATTTTTGTCATGTTGTATTTAGCACTGTGTTCTCTAAATGTTACTGTACTCATACAAAATAATTCTGTTAAAGTTCGGACTAGACTCCAGGCCTCCCAGGACTCTGTACAGCATAAGAAGTACTGTATGTAGAATGAGAAGTAGAGTTAAAGTTAAGATTGTATTGTCTTTAACAGCTTTTTTTTCCCGCAGTGATCTACAGAGGGCAGGAGATAGAATAGGAAAGAACATCATCACAGATACAGAGTAAGATCATCACCAACAACATGACTGTGACACTGACACACTGGTGTTATAAACCTCTGTGGTGTTATTAACTACAGAGTGATCAGATTACAGAAAACATACAGGAGGATAAAACTAATGATGGATAGAATATAACCAAATCATGTAGAACTGTCTGTGACTGCGTGTTCATCCGTTCATAAAAATGCTTATTTAAACTCTAATAATTAGCCCCCATGTCTCACCATGTCTTCCTACTTCACCCTGTCACAGACACGACCCAGAATCTGCTGCTGTAAATGAATTCCAGAAGAAGTTCAGATTAAATCTGATGAAGAAGTTTGAGTGTGTAAATGGAGTGATAATAAATCAGGAGAACCGAACACTCCTGAATGAGATCTACACAGAGCTCTACATCACAGAGGGAGACAGTGGACACGTCAATAAAGAACATGAGATGAGACAGATCGAGGCAGCGTCCAGGAGAACAACATCAGAGGAAACACCAATCAAATGCAGTGACATCTTTAAGCCCTTATCTGATCACGACAAACCCATCAGAACTTTGCTGACAAAGTCCTTATCTAAAAAACCAAAACCCATCAGAACTGTGCTGACAAAGTCCTTATCTAAAAAACCCAAACCCATCAGAACTGTGCTGACAAAGCCCTTATCTAAAAAACCCAAACCCATCAGAACTGTGCTGACAAAGGGAGTCGCTGGCATCGGAAAAACCGTCTCTGTGCAGAAGTTCATTCTGGACTGGGCTGAAGGGAAAACAAATCAGGACGTCCCCCTCATATTTCCACTTCCTTTCAGAGAGCTGAATCTGATGAAGGAGCAGAAACTGAGTCTGATGGAGCTCCTTCATGTCTGTTTTAAGGAAACAAAAGAAACAGAAATGTCCAGTTTGGAAAAGGTTCTGTTCATTTTTGATGGATTGGACGAGTGTCGTTTCTCTCTGGATTTCCAGAACACAGTGAGAGTGTGTGATGTAACTGAATCAGCATCAGTGCCTGTGCTGCTGATAAACCTGATCAAAGGGAATCTGCTTCCCTCTGCTCTCATCTGGATCACCTCCCGACCTGCAGCAGCTGATCAAATCCCCTCTGAGTGTGTCGATCGAGTCACAGAGGTACGAGGGTTCAATGACCCACAGAAGGAGGAGTACTTCAGGAAGAGGATCAGTGATCAGAGCCTGGCCAATGACATCATCACACACCTGAAGTCATTAAGAAGCCTCTACATCATGTGTCACATCCCAGTCTTCTGCTGGATCTCAGCCGCTGTTCTAGAGAGAATGTTGGGTGAAGCAGAGAGAGGAGAGATCCCCAAGACTCTGACTCAAATGTACACACACTTCCTCATCATTCAGATAAACATCATAAGAGAAAAGTACTCAGAGAAGCAGGAGAGTGATGAAGAAATGCTTCTCAAACTGGGACGACTGGCTTTTGAGCAGCTGGAGAAACACAACCTGATCTTCTATGATGAAGACCTGAGAGAGTGTGGCATTGATGTGAGAGAAGCAGCAGTGTACTCAGGTGTGTGTACGCAGATCTTCAGAGAGGAGTTTGGGCTTCACCAGAGTAAAGTGTACTGCTTTGTTCATCTGAGTATTCAGGAGCATCTCGCAGCTCTGTATGTGCACCTGATGTTCATGAGGGAAAAGAGAAATGTTCTTAAACCGAGTCGAAATAAAAAGTTTAAAATTTTATCTAAGATGTCGTTCTTTAAATCGCAGAGGTTCCGGGATATAAACAAAACAATCTCAGATGTCCACATTAGTGCTGTAGATCAGGCCTTAAACAGTCAGACTGGACATCTGGATCTTTTCCTCCGCTTTCTTCTGGGTCTCTCACTGGAGTCCAATCAGAAACTCTTACATGCCTTAGTAACACAGACAGGAAGTAGCTCACAGAGCAAAGAGGTAATAGTTCAGTACATTAAGATGATGATCAGTGAAGAAGATGAAGATAATGCAGAGAAATCCATCAATCTGCTCCACTGTCTGAATGAACTGGGTGATGATTCTCTAGTGGAGGAAATCCAACACTACCTGAAATCTGGAAAACAAAGTGAACTCTCTCCTTCACAGTGGTCTGCTCTGGTGTTTGTGTTACTGACATCAGCAGAGGATCTGGAGGAATTTGACCTGAATAAATATATCAGTCCAGAGAAGATAACAGGTGATGTTCTTGTGAGGGTGATGCCTGTGATTGCAGCATCCAGAAAAGCAACGTAAGTAAATCTGTATAAATCTGTTCTACTGTAGAAAGAGAGAAACTGAAAACACTTTGATTTACTTTAAGATGTTTTGAGCTTCAGGTGATACAGAGTGGTGTTAATGTGAATAAATAAATAGTTACATAAGAGAATAACGATCATGTGAACAAATGAATGAGACTGAAGGGCAGATAGTAAATGTGTGGAAGACAGTTTCTGTCAGTTGAAGTGAAAAACACTTTTTAACTCTTGCATTAATGTCTTGTTGCCTGAAATAATGAGAAACATTATTGATATTCTGATTTCTTTTGACAGTAAAGTTGGTTTTATTCTGGATATTTAACACATGTTCACACTCTAGAGTTCAGAGGAGAGTCTGTAAAAATCCTGTAAAACAAAACTGTTTATTTACATAAACATTATTAATTTCACACCCACGTCTACAGGATTTAACATTTTATTTATTAACTTTTATTTGTTTCCACATTAAATGTGTGTTAGACTAGAAGTGCAGTTATACACACACTGAGCCGATTTCATTGTTATTAGTGAAACGTTTCTGCTATTATATCTATATAGAAGGAGTGTAATAGATGTGAGGGGTTGTCAGGTTGTTGCCTCTTATCGGTGCACTGCTGTCGACAAGCCCCCGTTCAACCTGTGTGTGATTCTGGGACTTTTAATTTGCTTAAAGGGGCCTAGTTAGAGAAAATTTACTTTTGGATCATTTTGGTCAGTCTAATGATTCACTCTTGTGTGTGTACATGCAAAAACTACGTTTTTTCTCTCTCTTGTGCTGCGGAATTGTGGGTAATCGTCTCTCACTGCTATAATCAACATCCGTGCACGTGTGTTTACTATAACACTCTGACCACGTGTGTGTGTAAAACATTTTTTTTTGTTATTGTAAGCGTGTGTGTAAAGCAAAAGAAAGTCTCATTACAAAGGTTAAAGATCCATTTTCTCTCTCTCACTGTGTATCAGCCTGTAACACCCCTCCTCTTCTCACCTTCACATACACACACACGCGCGCACACGCGCACACACACACACACACACAATCTCTCTCTAATGGAAACACTGCTCTGTCGTGATTCTTTTCAAAAGTGCAGGTTAATTTATTATTTTTTTTTACTTTACAGCAGTGTCATTAACGATGTTCCTTGTTAATTTTTCAGATAAAACAGTCTTTCCATTAATATGTCTTTCCGTTAACACACACACACACACACACACACACACACACACACACACACACACACACACACACACAGCGCCTGCGTGCCTAAACGGAAACTTATCTGTCTGGATTTATTTTCACTTTTTTTTAAAGGTAAAGTGCAGGTTAATTTGTTTTATTTTTACTTTATATTTTGTATTAATTATTTTATGTATTTATTTTTTGGGGCTGTAGAAAGAATAATTTGAGTTTCCATTATTTCTTATGGGGAAATTCAGTTTGACGAGTTTTTATGAGTGTTTAGAGAACGAATTATGCTCGTAATCCAAGTTTCCACTGTGTGTCTGTGTGTGTGTGTGTGTGTGTGTGTATATATATATATATATATATATATATATAATCTTAATTCTATTTGTTAGCCTTTAAGCATTGTTATGAATTCTGCTACATGCTTAAAATCAATGCAAATCTTTTAATGTCGCTGTAAATACTGAAACTCTCTGTAGATCTACATCATCCCCTTCAGTCAACTTTTAAATTAATTATGTTATTAAACTGTATGTTGCATTGACGTTACAACTTTAGTTCTATTTCACGCTGTAGTTCTTTGATGTAATTATTTGTCTCTCAACCACACACACACATACACACACACACACACTGTTAGCCTGTTAGCTAATGCTAGGTACTGTATCTACATAAAGCTCCTTCACCACTGGGCTGGTTATTATTTCAGTATCTCACTAATTACAGAACAAATCTAATGTCTCATCTGTTCAGATAAATCTAACTCTGAATGAAACTTTTAATTTTTCCATCAGACTCTCAACTTCCCAATCTGTCTGAATCTTATGCTCCATGTTTATACAGCGTGTGTGTGTGTGTATATGATGATGATGATGATGATGATGATGATGAAGCTGAAACTCCCACCAAGTGGATTCTGAGCCGCTCTGACTGTGAATTACTATTACAGCATTTATCTGTTGTGTCTAACTGCTGTTTGTGCTTTTGGTGTTTATAAAAATGAGACGGTGCAGTGAAAGCTTTGAGGATCTGTTTGATCTTTTGTACTAGTGTTAGTTCATTATGTCTTATTTTATTTCCTTCAGTATCAGGTGTGATAGGATTAAAGGGAGAAGTGGTGAAGCTCTGGTCTCAGCGCTCAACTCAGAAACCTCCAATCTGAGAGAACTGCATCTGACTGTGAAGACACTCGACCTGACTGGGAATAAACTAACAGACTCAGGAGTGAAGCGTCTCTCTGCTGTACTGGAGAATCCTGACTGTACAGTGGAGACACTGTGGTAAGATCATCTCTCTGAGTCACAATAACTCACTAAAAGCAGCAGTTAATAGTTTATTCAGTGTTTTAGTAACTGACATTTTTCTCCACAAATATATTACTCACAATAATAATAATGAAAGTATTGAGTATATAGTTGTCACGTTCTGTATGGATCCGGGCTGATGTTAACGCCGTGGGCTCACAAAAGGCAGGCAGAAATGCAGAGGGTTCAGGTGTAAATAATAATGTCTTTTATTTAACATAAACAAACCAAAACACAAACCAAATAAACAAAACTCTGACTCTTTCAGCTGAACATACACACAAACTTTGTCACGATAACACACGGGATACCAACTTAAGAAACATGAAACGGGGAACTATAACCCTGTGCTCAAGCTCGAGGTCACAACACAGGTTTCACGACAATCAGGCTCTAATACCTGAGACATATAACGGGGCTCTGTGTCAGTCCCTTACAATAGTAAAGTATAGTTTAGTATATATAGTAAAGAAACATCATCTCTCTGAGTCACAATAACTCACTAAAATCATCAGTTCATAGTTTATTCAGTGTTTTAGTAACTGACATTTTTCTGCACAAATATATTACTCACTGATAATAATAATAATAATAATAATAATAACTAGAGAGGTACATTTCCTGAAGAAAATGTGAGTGGTGCTTGACGTGGCAAGTTAACACGAGGCTAGCTAATCAGCTTAACTCCATGATAGTGACATGGTAATCATGTTAAGTGCGCAAAGGAAAGTTTAATCAATGTCAATTCTATGAGCGGTAAATTGCCCCCTGCGGCGGCAATTAACCGCCCAGCCCCTCAGAGAGGTCACTGCACACCCCTCCCGGATAAGACGCACGATATGACATCTCATTCAAGGGTCTACGACAAACGGTGAGGGACCAGCGGTTAATTGCCCCCTGCGGGGGCAATTAACCACCCCAGCCCTGAGAGAAGACATTGCACCCCATTCCCGAACAAGCTGCACGGTTTGACACCACATTCAGGGGTCTACGACAAATGGTGATGGACTAGCGGTTAATTGCCCCCTGCTGGGGCAATTAACAGTCCAGCCCCTCAGAGAGATCACTGCACACCCCTGCCGGATAAGACGCACGATATGACACCTCATTCATGGGCCTACGACATACGGTGTTGTTCTAGCAGTTAATTGCCCCCATTAACCGCCCGCACTCAGTAGTATCATAGAACCCCATGCCCGACTGAGGCGAACGGTTTGACACCTCATTCAAGGGTCTACGACAAACTCAGGCAAATCTCAACTCAATGTTAAGACTATTAACCACCCCAGCCCTGAGAAAAGACATTGCACCCCATTCCCGAACAAGCTGAACGGTTTGACACCTCATTCATGGGCCTACAAAAAACACAGTCAAAGCTGGTCTCAATGCTAAGTCTATGAGCGGTCAATTGCCCCCTGCGGGGGCAATTAACCGCCCAGCCCTGAGCAGAGTCATATCACCCTACCCCCGGATAAGCAGCACGATATGACACGTCATTCATGGGTGTAGGACTAACGGTGCGGGACTAGCCATTAAAATGTTAAGTCTATGGGCGTTTAATTGCCCCCTGCGGGGGCAATTAACCGCCCAGCCCCTCAGAAAAGGAATAGCACCCCATCCCCGAACCAGCCGAACGGTTTGACACCTCATTCATGGGTCTGCGACAAAGTAATTATTCGATAAATTCCCCATTATAAGTCAATGGGGCAACTTTGGGGACCTCTCTTGCCCCGGGGGTACAAATTAAACCCTTGTGCGGGGTATCCTCTGACACAGGTTGCAAACCTCTTCAATTGTGGCGAATTTCACGTTTCTAAAAAATTCCCTCACTGTGCCACAATCTGTCAAAATTTGGCCTCCATGTTATCCTATGGGACTTTTTTGGGTGCTTAATTGCCCCCTGCATTAAGCACCCACCCCTTAGAAAAGTCATGGCACCCCATTCCCGACTAGGCCGCACGATTTGACACCTCAGTCATGGGTCTAGGACAAACGGTGCGGGACTAGTTACGCGCCGATCTTTCATACGGAAGAATAATAATTAGAAGAAGAAGAAAAAGAATAAAAATAAGCCTGCAAGATAGTAGTAGTGATGCTTTTCAAGCACCACTAATAATAATAATAATAATAACAATGAAATTAAACAGACGTACAGTTAGATCCATTTTACAGACACAACATCTTTAAAGTAAATATTAAACCAGGATGTAATGTTGAAGTGTGTGTATTTGTGTGATATGAAAAATAAAATCATTATTTAAAAACTGCATTTTCTATTTGATTTGTATATCTTTGTTTAATATTAAAATGTGATTATCTGAATCATCTAAGTGTGACAAATATACAAAAATAACATAAAAAGAAGGGGCAAATAATTTAACATCATCTTTAAAATAAATATTAACCTAACATGTAATGCTGATGTGTGTGTCATTGTGTGACATCATTATTTAAAAACTGCATTTTCTATTTGGTTATCTTTGTTTAATATTAAGAACATCTGGATTATTTAATCTGCACAAAACTGCACTGTGAATATTAATCCAGGATGTAAATGTGTTGATGAAGTGTGTGTCATTGTGTCTCTGCAGGTTGGATGAGTGTGGTGTCTCAGATGAAGGCTGTGCTGCTCTGACTTCAGCTCTTAGATCAAACCCCTCACACCTGAGAGAACTGTATCTGTCTGATAATAATAATCTAGGAGACTCAGGAGTGAAGTGTGTCTCTGCTGTACTGGAGAATCCTGACTGTAAACTGGAGACACTGAGGTAAGATCATCTCTCTGAGTCACAATAACTCACCAAAATCATCAGTAACTGAAATTCATTATTAACTGACATTTTTCTGTAATAGTACAGCATACAGAACAAATATATTACTCACTAATAATAATACAATTAAAGAGTCCTACAGTTAGGTACATGTGCACTAAAATACTGTTAAACAGGGATAAATTCTACATTATACAACTCAACTCATTACATTTCACTTCTCTTAAAACATCAGTACTTTTGTACCTCTAGTGCACTTAATGTAGATAAATCTCAATAACAGCAGTAATACTTTGGTGTGAGTTAATAATATCTTGGGATTGGTGAAGGAAAGGAAGACTGTCCAACATGACGGACACGTCCTCTTAACAACTAGGGTTGTTCCGATTCCGATACTGGTATCGGAAATGCTGCCGATACCACAAAAAAATCTGGCATCGGAATCGGCGAGTACTTGAGTCCACGTACCGATTCGATACCATTTTCCTAAACATAACCTATTTATGCCCGCTAGCTTTGCTAGCTTAGCTTACTTACAGAGTGTCACGGCGTGCGCCTGTGATGGGCGTGCGTCCAAATTGATATCGCTCCTCGCTCACTAGTTAGGTGGCCTCCCCCCACTTTAGGTATGTGAAGTAGCAGGGCCGCAGAATTAGGCAACGGGCCATGAGCTATCGGCGCTATAAAACACAGCGGGGAGTGTAGCTCGGGGTCTGACTGTCGGGAAGCTGGACTTTGCGACGCGGTGGATGTTATGAGAGACAGTGGCACAAGAGCGGGGCAATGTGATGCGCCCCAGAGACTTTAAAAAGGGCGCGCCTTTGATCTCCGCGAGAGGAGCGCGTGAACGAGCTGCGCGAGCTCCCGCGGCACCTTCACTTCCGCGTCGAGCCCGCCTTCGCATCCCTGCCGCCGAAGGGGAAAAGACCGCATAGAGCCTTTAACCCTTTCCTTCCCCATTTTTCTAAATAAATGATCCTTTTTCCTGTAAGACCTCTCCTCGTGTCCGTGTTTCATGGTGTCGCCCGTTCACTTAGGGCCGAACACGTTACACAGGGCTAGTAGTATTTTACGTAAAAAAAGAAATTATATATATATTTATTATGTATATGTGTATATATATATATATATATATATATATATATATATATATATATATATAGTATGTGTGTGTATATATATATATATATATATATATATATATATATATATATATATATATATACACACATACACACACACAGTACAGATACACACCCAGGTATCGGATCGGTACTCGGTATCGGCCGATACCCTGAGCCCAAGTATCGGAATCGGTATCGGGAGGGAAAAAATGGTATCGGAACATCTCTATTAACAACAAGTATTACCTCTCACACCTGAGAGAACTAAATGTGAGGAGACTCAGGAGTGAAGTGTGTCTCTGCTGTACTGGAGGATCCTCACTGGAGCTGAGGTTCATGTTCTGGTCTTCAGTTCGAGCCCCAGGTCCACCAGGTTGCCGCTGTTGAAAAAAGTAAAATCCAGTAATTTCATCTCCTCAAAATAAATGCTGTAAACTTTGAATTATGGTAAAAACAGGATCATAAATTAAAATAATATAGATATTCTATATTTTTAATAATATAAATCTGTATTGTTATAAATAAAGGCTGTGGAGGTTCAGGTTTATTGTCCCTGTGTAGTGAAATATAAGTCTAATAGAGAACCATCTGAGATGGCATTTACCATTTGGTTATCTTTGTTTAATATTAAAACTTGAACATCTGGATCATTTACGTGTGATGAATCTGCACAAAAAACTGCACTGTGAATAATAATCCAGGATGTAAATGTGTTGATGAAGTGTGTGTCATTGTGTCTCTGCAGGTTGTGGCGGTGTGGTGTCTCAGATGAAGGCTGTGCTGCTCTGACTTCAGCTCTGAGATCAAACCCCTCACACCTGAGACACCTGGATCTGTCCTGTAATAATAAACTAGGAGACTCAGGAGTGAAGTGTGTCTCTGCTGTACTGGAGAATCCTGACTGTAAACTGGAGACACTGAGGTAAGATCATCTCTCTGAGAGTCACATGACCTGCTCCTCAGTAAGACACATTCTCTAATAGTGAGACTGAAGCAGAGGTTTTAGGTTCATCATCAATGTCCTGAGGAGGAAGATTGTTTCTTTTCACTGCACACTGATGATTTGTCACAGAGTCTTTGGGTCAGATGTACGTATGTGAGAAGCTGCAGCACAAAACCTGACTTGATGCGACTGCAGTGTGTCTGAAATGACTGTGAAATTTACTACAACACTGTAACTAATCACACAAACTGCAGCTGAGACACAAACTAACTGCACTGTGTGAGCTGCAGGGTTTAAAAGCAGCAGTGACATTCTCAGAGATGAACATTAGTTCTGTTACTGAGTGTTATGACCCAGAGTCATAGGTATGAAAATGTATTGCATACTAACTGTTTTTTTCCTACTTTGAATTTGTAGTATGCTTTGAAAGTGTGTGTGTGTGGAGTTATAGGAGACCTCCTGTGAATGGCCCATTCAAACAAATTGAAGCAAGCTGATTGGACAAGCTGGGATCCACATGTTTAAAACCCACCACCTGACAGAGCTCTCCCTCGCTACCATGCCACTCCCAACTAAACCGTTTGCGTGTGACCTTTGTGTAATGTGATGTGAAGTTTAAAAAAAGTGCAGTCTGAGCTGTGACCAAAAATTGGGTGACAATTTTGAAAGTAGGGGGTTGTGTTGTTAACTAGTAAAAAAAACAAAGACATCACTGTATATATTGAGCACTGTAGCCTCTGTAGGAGTGAGAAGCCTCTATTTTTACCTATATATTTTTCTCCTGTTTCTTGTCCAGGAAGGTAGGTTAGACAAGTTTGTATTTTATTTTGTATTTGATTTGGACTAGGCAAGCCCAGGGTGTGGCAGAGTATTTTTGTTTGTTGTTTTGGGCATTACTCAACTCTGAATCTAAATAAAGGCTACATTAACTTTGTTAAACCTGGTGACTACCTTTACTTGGGAGTGGGAAGGTGGTGAGCGGTCTTATGTTATGTCCATTACACCCCTAGGTAGAGTTCGTAACACTGAGGATTATTTCAGTAAATCTGTGTCTATCTGCTATGAACAGGGTTGCCAGATCTGTGTTACAGAAGCAGTTCAGTGGACAAGCAGTATTAAACCCATGCAGATTTCCTCATTAGTGTAGAGGATTTATAAACTGTGGCAGTAAAATTCACTTTTTGATCATTAACGACATTCACATGAATCTAAAAGTCACAAAAGTAACGCTTTAGGCCTGAAATTAGTATAACTTGGTTTAAATTCATGATTGTTTTTCACCCTGATTCAGACTTTTACTTCCTTGATTTTGCAGTAGGGCTGCGCGATTAATTGAAATCGTATCGAAATCGCGATGTGAATAAACAGAGCGCGAGAACAGGAGACTGAGCTTAGCCACAAATAGACTGCAGAAACAGGAACACGCTCGCGCGCGCACACACACACACACACACACACAAGCACACACACACACACACACACACACACACACAGTATAGTTCATGGTCAGTTTATTGGTCTCTGTTTAGCTGCAGCTGCTAAGTTATAAGTTATAAACTAAGTCAGAAACTCTAACACTCAGTATTATCATTATTAATTACACTGTTAATTATAATAATCACGTGATATTAAATCCTCATGACATTCTGAATAATAAAATCATTTTACAGACATCATCTTTAAAATAAATATTAACCTAACATGTAATGCTGAAGTGTGTGTCATTGTGTGACATCATTATTTAAAAACTGCATTTTCTATTTGGTTATCTTTGTTTAATATTAAGAACATCTGGATCATTTACGTGTGATGAATCTGCACAAAACTGCACTGTGAATAATAATCCAGGATGTAAATGTGTTGATGAAGTGTGTGTCATTGTGTCTCTGCAGGTTGAGTGAGTGTGGTGTCTCAGATGAAGGCTGTGCTGCTCTGACTTCAGCTCTGAGATCAAACCCCTCACACCTGAGAGAACTGAATCTGTCCTGTAATAATCTAGGAGACTCAGGAGTGAAGTGTGTCTCTGCTGTACTGGAGAATCCTGACTGTAAACTGGAGACACTGGGGTAAGATCATCTCTCTGAGAGTCACATGACCTGCTCCTGGGTAGAAAAAGCTAAAAAGAGACCGTCTCTCTCCTCTGGACCAGGGCTCAGCTCCACCAAGGGAGCATGTTATTTTATTATTTATTTATTTATTTTTAAGTGAAAAATATAACATCTCCTCACACACCTGCTGCCCCCATATAGGAGGTGAGCGCACCTGCTCAGATCATGTTTTGGAAGGTTTCATTAAAAATATAATAATAATAATAATCTATCTACAGTTGTGTTCAATATAATAGCAGTCCAACATCAGTAACCAGATCAATAATTGTTTTTGGGAGAAATTATATTTCTTGATGGTAAATATTTTACTTGTAGGTGTAGTGCAGTAATAGAAAACCAACAGACTCAACAGTCATGACTTGCACGCACCTGATTTTTGTGTAATTGAATCATTAATTGAAATGGGGCGTGTTAAAAATAATAGCAGTGTGGAGTTTAATTAAAGAGGTAAATTATTCTGTGAAAAACAGGCGTCAAACAAGTTCCCCTTATTTAAGGATTAATGCAGAAAAGGTTGTCCTGTGCATTTCTCTCTGAACATCAGAGTAAAGTGGGTCGTCTAGACATTGTTCAAAAGAACAGCGTACTTTGATTCACAAGCTGATTAGAGATGGAAAACATACATAGAAGTGCAGAAAATGATCGGCTGCTCTGCTAAAATGATACCAAATGCTTTAAAATGGAAAACCAGAAAGAAAGCGGAAAACTACAATTCAAATGGATCGAAGAATAACAAAATTGGCAAAGACTCAGCCAATGATCAGTTCCAGCATGATCACAGAACATCTAAAGTTACCTGTTAGTGCTGTTACTATTAGAAGACGTCTATGTGAAGTCAAGCTATCAGCAAGAAGCCCCGCAAAGTCCCATTGTTGAAAATAGACATGTGCTGAAGAGGTTACAGTTCACCAAAGAACACATTGACTGTCCTAAAGAGAAATGGTGCAATATTTAGTGGACTGATGAAAGTAAGATTGTTGTTTTTGGGTCTAGAGGCCGCAGACAGTTTGTCATGTGACCCCCAAACACTGAATTCAAGCCACAGTACACTGTGAAGACGGTGAAGCCTGGAGACACAAGCATCATGATATGGGGATGTAGCTTCTCGTACTGTGGTGTTGGGGCTATTTATCACATTTCAGGGATCATGGATCAATTTGAGTTCATCAGAATACTTAAAGAGGTCATGTTGCCTCATGCTGAAGAGGAAATGATCTTGAAATGGGTGTTTTAACAAGACAACGACCCCAAACACACCAGTACTCGAGCAGCATCTTGGCTCCAGACCAACAAGATTAATGTTATGGAGAGTCCAGTCCGATCCCCAGACCTTAATCCAATAGAACAACTTGTGGCCTGACATTAAAAATACTGTTTCTGAGGCAAAACCAAGAAATGCAGAGGAATTGTGGCGTGTAGTACAATTGTACAGATGTGAAGCAGTTCTCAGAAACCTGGTTATACAACTAAATATTAGCTCAGAGAAAGATTCAACTTCAAGCATTTTAGTTTAAACGGTAAATTCATCACTTTATAAAGATGAGTGATGACACTGCTATTTGTTTAACAGACTAATATTTGTTTTTCTTCATTTTCTGTAAACTAATTATACATTTAGCACATTTTTCTTCATGTTGTGATTCAGAATAGAATGTACAGGAAGTCCAATGTGTTTATGTGATTTAAATTAAAGTTATTATATGGATATGGAGCTTTACTCACTTTATTCAACAAACTGCTATTATTTCTAACACCACTGTATGTGTGTGTGTGTGTGTGTGTGTGTGTGTGTGTGTGTGTGTGTGTGTGTGTGTGTGTGTGTGTGTGTGTGTGTGTGTGTGTGCGCGCGTGCGTGTATATAGTGGAGAAATGTTTGTCCACTTACAAGTATGGTTGGGTATCACTGGGTTTTTTTTTAAGATATGGAGTTACATCTCTGGTCGATGGGTAATTTACTGGCTAATGGCTAATGGTTAGCCTTCTTTAACAATAACTTTTGGTTTACCTTTTAAATAAATTAATATTCACAACATTACAGTCGACCGTTTGCTACAGAAAAATCCCTTTTCTCCATGTTATATTCATTACAGTACAGGTTTAAAAAAGCAGCAAAAATGGGTGGGAAATGCCTCATAACATCCCCAACATAAGTGGGTTAAAACAGTTTTTCAGCCATTTTTATTGTCTGTCTTGTGATTGGCTAGTACAATGCACATCACCAAAGGAGCGTTCAGTTTATTTAAAACTACACCCACTGAAATAGTGTGTGTTAGACAGAAGTTAAACAGCAGTATTTCATCTGTAACATTAACACACACTTACATGTACATTAACTTGGTAAAAAAAAGAAGTAGAATTCATGAGGTTTAAGATGATCAGTAATATTCACAATAAGGTTTGACTTGTTCTTCAGTAGCAGTTTTTTCCCTCACACACACACACACACACACACACACACACACTAAATAAGGTTTGTTCACCAGAAACTTAATCATACAAATCATACACACTTAATGCATCACACTTTCTAACAGAAGTAGTTAGTGGTGCTTGAAAAGCATCACTACTATTATCTTGCAGGCTTATTTTTATTAGTGGTGCTTGAAAAGCATCACTACTATTATCTTGCAGGCTTATTTATTTATTTTTTTTATTAGTGGTGCTTGAAAAGCATCACTATTGTTATCTTGCAGGCTTATTATTTTTAGTGGTGCTTGAAAAGCATCACTACTATTATCTTGCATACTCATTAGTGGTGCTTGAAAAGCATCACTACTGTTATCTTGCATACTTATTATTAAGTGTGTCTATGCAATAGACCACTTATTACTATTCGTCTGAAAACTTTGGACGCTCCCACGCCGGAGAGCTTTGGTCCGACGGCCACGAATCATGCACCATCGCGTCCGGCTCGATCGGGAGAACTTATGGAACATCGGCTCCCGAAGCGATCCGACGCACCGTTTTCCCGCAATTCCCAAAAAACTGATTTCGAAAATGAAAAACGTATTTATTATTCTTTTTATTATTATTAGTGGTGCTTGAAAAGCATCACTACTATTATCTTGTTAGTGGTGCTTGAAAAGCATCACTATTGTTATCTTGCATACTTATTATTTTTTTTCTTTTTATTCTTCCTTTTCTTCCGTATGAAAGTTCGGCGCGTAACTAGTCCCGCACCGTTTGTCGTAGAACCATGAATGGGGTGTCAAATCGTGCGGCTTAATCGGGAATGGGGTGCTATGACTTTTCTAAGGGGTGGGTGCTTAATTGCCCCCGCAGGGGGCAATTAAGCACCCAAAAAAGTCCCATAGATTAACATGGAGGCCAAATTTTGACGGCTTGTGGCGCAGAGAGGGAATTTTGTAGAAACGTGAAATTCCCCCCATTTGAGGAGGTTTGCGACCTGTGTCAGAGGATACCCCGCACAAGGGTATAAGTTCTACCCCCGGGGCAAAAGAGGTCCCCAAATTTGCCCCATTGACTTATAATGGGGTATTTATCGAAGAATTAGTTTGTCGCAGACCCATGAATGAGGTGTCAAACCATTTGGCTGGTTCAGGGATGGGGTGCTATGCCTTTTCTGAGGGGCTGGGTGGTTAATTGCCCCCGCAGGGGGCAATTAATCGCCCATAGACTTAACATTTTAATGGCTAGTCCCGCACCGTTTGTCATGGACCCGTGAATGAGGTGTCAAATCGTACGGCTTGTCTGCGGGTGGGGTGCTATGACTTTGCTCAGGCCTGGGCGGTTAATTGCCCCCGCAGGGGGCAATTAAACTCTCATAGACATAACATTTTAATCGCTATTCCCGCACCGTTTGTCATACACCCATGAATGAGGTGTCATATCGTGCGGCTTATCCGGGCTTGGGCTGCTTTTACTTAGCTCAGGGCTGGGCGGTCAATTGCCCCCACAGGGGGCAATTGACCGCTCATAGACTTAACATTGAGACCAGCTTTGACAATATTTTTTGTAGGCCCATAAATGAGGTGTCAAACTGTGCAGCTTGTTCAGGAATGGGGTGCAATGTCTTTTCTCAGGGCTGGGGTGGTTAATTGCCCCCGCAGGGGGCAATTAACCACTCATAGACTTAATATTGAGATCAGCTTTCCCTGAGTTAGTCGTAGACCCTTGAATGAGGTGACAAACCGTTCGCCTCATTCGGGCATGGGGTTATATGATACTACTGAGGGCGCGCGGTTAATTGCCCCCGCAGGGGGCAATTAACTGCTAGAACAACTCCGTATGTCGTAGGCCCATAAATGGGGTGTCATATCGTGCGTCTTATCCGGCAGGGTTGTGCAGTGACCTCTCTGAGGGGCTGGGCTGTTAATTGCCCCAGCAGGGGGCAATTAATCCCTGGTCCCTCACGGTTTGTCGTAGACCCTTGAATGAGGTGTCATATCGTGCGTCTTATCCGGCAGGGGTGTGCAGTGACCTCTCTGAGGGCCTGGGCTGTTAATTGCCCCAGCAGGGGGCAATTAACCGCTAGTCCAGCACCATTTGTCGTACACCCTTGAATGTGGTGTCAAACCGTGCAGCCTGTTCGGGAATGGGGTGCAATGTGTTTTCTCAGGGCTGGGGTGATTAATTGCCCCCACAGGGGGCAATTAACCGCTGGTCCCTCACCGTTTGTCGTAGACCCTTGACTGAGGTGTCATATCGTGCGTCTTAACCGGGAGGGGTGTGCAGTGACATCTCTGACGGGCTGGGTGGTTAATTGCCCCCGCATGGGGCAATTAACCACTCATAGACTTGACATTGTTTAAACTTTGCTACACTCATTAGAACTCCCCCGTCCCACACACCCCCCACCATCAGCCCACCTCCCCCCTCCGCCACTGACAGGAGTTTCGCCACGTCAAGCACCACTCACATTTTCTTCAGGAAATGTACCTCTCTAGTTAAGTGTGTCTATGGAATAGACCACTTATTACTATTCATCCCGAAACTTTGGACGCTCCCACGCCGGAGAGCTTTGGTCCGACGGCCACGAATCATACACCATCGCGTCCGGCTCGATCAGGAGAACTTATGGAACCGCGGCTCCCGAAGCGATCCGACGCACCGTTTTCCCGCAATTCCCAAAAAACTGATTTCGAAAATCGAAAAAGAGTTTTTTATTCTTATTATTCTTCTTCTTCCGCCTAAAATTTTGCCGGGTTTCTTCTCCCGCAGTTTTGAGAAAACCTACACGTATGTTACATCGTTTCGTGTGTCCCGATCGGGAATGGTGTGCTATGACTTTTCTAAGGGGTTCATCACGCGGTTTTCCCGAAATTCCCAAAAAAGTACCCAAATTTTCCCCATTCATTTCTATGGAATTTTTTTTTAAAAAGCTTGTAGCGCAGAGAGGGAATTTTGTAGAAACGTGAAATTCACCAGGTTTGAAGATGTTTGCACCCTGTGTCAGAAGATACCCCGAACGAGGGGATAAGTTGTACCCCCGGGGCAAGAGAGGTCTTCACAATTGCCCCATAGACTTTGAATGGGGAATTTTACGAATAATTAGTTTGTCACAGACCCATGAATGAGGTGTCAAACCGTTCGGCTGGTTCGGGGGTGGGGTGCTATGCCTTTTCTGAGGGGCTGGGCGGTTAATTGCCCCCGCAGGGGGCAATTAAAAGCTCATAGACTTGACATTTTAACCGCTATTCCCGCACCGTTCGTCGTACACCCATGAATGACGTGCCATATCGTGCGGCTTATCCGGGGCTGTGGTGCTATGACTTTGCTCAGGGCTGGGCATTCAATTGCCCCCGCAGGGGGCAATTGACCGCTCATAGACTTAGCATTGAGACCAGCTTTGACTGTGTTTTTGTAGACCCTTGATTGTGGTCTCAAACCGTTCACCTCCTTCGGGCATGGGGTGCTATGACGTTACTGAGGGTTGGGCGGTTAATTGCCCCAGCGGGGGGCAATTAATCGGTCATAGACTAAACATTGAGATCAGCTTTGCCTCAGTTTGTCCTAGACCCTTGGGTGAGGTATCAAACCGTTCGCCTCATTCGGCCATGGGTTTATATGATACTACTGAGGGCAGGCGGTTAATTGCCCCCGCAGGGGGCAATTAACCGCTGGTCCATCACCGTTCGTCGTAGACCCTTGAATGAGGTGTCATATCGTGCGTCTTATCCGGCAGGGGTGTGCAGTGACCTCTCTGAGGGGCTGGGCTGTTAATTGCCCCAGCAGGGGGCAATTAACCGCTAGTCCAGCACCATTTGTCGTAGACCCTTGAATGTGGTGTCAAACCGTTCGCCTCCTTCGGGCATGGGGTGCTATGGTGTTACTGAGGGTCGGGCGGTTAATTGCCCCCGCAGGGGGCAATTAACCGCTAGTCCAGCACCGTTCGTCGTAGACCCTTGAATGAGGTGTCATATCGTGCGTCTTATCCGGCAGGGGTGTGCAGTGACCTCTCTGAGGGGCTGGGCTGTTAATTGCCCCAGCAGGGGGCAATTAACCACTAGTCAAACACCATTTGTCGTTGACCCATGAATGAGGTGTCAAATTGTGCGGCTTATCCGGGGATGGGGTGGTATGGCTTTTGTTGGTTGCATGATGTTTTGCCACCGCCCCGGCACGCGCATAGACACACTTAAAATTTCTTCAGGAATTTTCCCCTCTCTAGTTAGTGGTGCTTGAAAAGCATCACTATTGTTATCTTGCAGGCTTATTTTTTAAGTGTGTCTATGGAATAGACACACTTATTACTATTCGTCTGAAAACTTTGGACGCTCCCACGCCGGAGAGCTTTGGTCCGACGGCCACGAATCATACACCATCGCGTCCGGCTCGATCGGGAGAGCTTATGGAACATCGGCTCCCGAAGCGATCCGACGCACCGTTTGCCCGCAATTCCCAAAAAACTGATTTCCAAAATGAAAAACGTATTTATTATTCTTTTTATTATTATTATTATTATTATTATTCTTCTTCCGCCTAAAATTTTGAAACGTTTCTCGTCCCGCAGTTTTGAGAAAACCTACACGTATGTTACATCGTTTCGTGCGGCCCGATCGGGAATGGTGTGCTATGACTTTTCTAAGGGGTTCATCACGCGGTTTTCCCGAAATTCCCAAAAAAGTACCCCATTTTTCCCCATTCATCTCTATGGAATTTTTTATTTGACAGGTTGTAGCGCAGAGAGGGATTTTTGTAGAAACGTGAAATTCGCCAGATTTGAAGAGGTTTGCACCCTGTGTCAGGGGATACCCCGAACGAGGGGATAAGTTTTACCCCCGGGGCAATAGAGGTCTTCACAATTGCCCCATAGACTTTGAATGGGGAATTTTTTCGAATAATTAGTTTGTCGTTGACCCACGAATGAGGTGTCAAACCGTTCGCCTGATTTGGCAATGGGGTGCTATGACTTTTCTGAGGGGCTGGGCGGTTAATTGCCCCCGCAGGGGGCAATTAACCGCTCATAGACTTAGCATTGAGACCAACTTTGAATGTTTGTCGTAGACCCATGACTGCCGTGTCAAATCGTGCGGCTTATCTGGGAGAGGAGGTGCTATGACATTTCTAAGGTCTGGGCGGTTAATTCCCCCCGCAGGGGGCAATTAAACTCTCATAGACTTGACATTTTAGCCGCTAGTCCCGCACCGTTTGTGATACACCCATGAATGAGGTGTGATATCGTGCGGGTTATCCGGGAGGGGTGTGCAGTGACCTCTCTGAGGGGCTAGGCTGTTAATTGCCCCAGCAGGGGGCAATTAACTGCTAGTCCCTCACCGTTCGTCGTAGACCCTTGAATGAGGTGTCATATCGTGCGTCTTATCCGGGAGGGACGTGCAGTGACCTGTCTGAGGGGCTGGGCTGTTAATTGCCCCAGCAGGGGGCAATTAACCGCTAGTCCAGCACCATTTGTCGTAGACCCTTGAATGTGGTGTCAAACCGTTCGCCTCCATCGGGCATGGGGTGCTATGGCGTTACTGAGGGTTGTGCGGTTAATTGCCCCAGCAGGGGGCAATTAACCTCTAGTCCAGCACCGTTTGTCGTACACCCATGAATGAGGTATCAGATCGTGCGGCTTCTCCGGCAATGGGGTGGTATGGCTTTTCTAAGGGGTTGGGCGGTCAATTGCCCCCATAGGGGGCAATTAATCGGTCATAGACTAAACATTGAAATCAGCTTTGAATGAGTTTGTCAACATGTTATGCTGATTTGCATGTTGGTTGCATGATGTTTTGGCACTGATCCGGCACGCGCATAGACACACTTAAAATTTCTTCAGGAATTTTCCCCCCTCTAGTTTTATTATTATTCTTCTTCCGTATGAAAGTTTGGCGCGTAACTAGTCCCGCACCGTTTGTCCTAGACCCATGAATGGGGTGTCATATCGTGCGGCCTAATCGGGAATGGGGTGCTATGACTTTTATAAGGGGTGGGTGCTTAATTGCCCCCGCAGGGGGCAATTAAGCACCCAAAAAAGTCCCATAGGATAACATGGAGTCCGAATTTTGACGGCTTGTGGCGCAGAGAGGGAATTTTGTAGAAACGTGAAATTCACCCCATTTGAGGGGGTTTGCAACCTGTGTCAGAGGATACCCCGCACAAGGGTATAAGTTGTACCCCCGGGGCAATTGAGGTCCCCAAAGTTGCCCCATTGACTTATAATGGGGAATTTATCGAATAATTAGTTTGTCGCAGACACATGAATGAGGTGTCAAACCGTTCGGCTGGTTCAGCGATGGGGTGCTATGCCTTTTCTGAGGGGCTGGGTGGTTTATTGCCCCCGCAGGGGGCAATTAATCGCCCATAGACTTATCATTTTAATGGCTAGTCCCGCACCGTTTGTCATGGACCCGTGAATGAGGTGTCAAATCGTACGGTTTGTCCGGGGGTGGGGTGCTATGACTTCGCTCAGGGCTGGGCGGTTAATTGCCCCCGCAGGGGGCAATTAAACTCTCATAGACTTAACATTTTAACCGCTATTCCCGCACCGTTTGTCATACACCCATGACAGAGGTGTCATATCGTGCGGCTTATCCGGGGGTGGGTTGCTATGACATTGCTCAGGGCTGGGCCGTTAATTGCCCCCGCAGGGGGCAATTAATCGCTCATAGACTTAACATTGAGATCAGCTTTGACAGAGTTTTTTGTAGGCCCATGAATGAGGTGACAAACCGTTCGCCTCATTCGGGCATGGGGTTATTTGATACCACTGAGGGCGGGCGGTTAATTGCCCCCGCAGGGGGCAATTAACTGCTAGAACAACACCGTATGTCGTAGGCCCATGAATGAGGTGTCATATCGTGCGTCTTATCCGGCAGGGGTGTGCAGTGACCTGTCTGAGGGGCTGGGCGGTTAATTGCCCCCGCAGGGGGCAATTAATCGCTATTCCAGCACCGTTTGTCGTTGACCCTTGAATGAGGTGTCAAACCGTTCGCCTCAGTCGGGCATGGGGTTATATGATACTACTGAGGGCGGGCGGTTAATTGCCCCTGCAGGGGGCAATTAACTGCTATAACAACACCGTATGCCGTAGTCCCATGAATGAGGTGTCATATCGTGCGTCATATCCGGCAGGGGTGTGCAGTGATCTCTCTGAGGGGCTGGACTGTTAATTGCCCCAGCAGGGGGCAATTAACCGCTGGTCCCTCACCGTTTGTCGTAAACCCTTGACTGAGGTGTCATATCATGCGTCTTATCCGGGAGGGGTGTGCAGTGACCTCTCTTAGGGGCTGGGCGGTTAATTGCCCCCGCAGGGGGCAATTAACCGCTCATAGACTTGACATTGATTAAACTTTGCTTTGCGCACTTAACATGATTACCATGTCCCTATCATGGAGTTAAGCTGATTAGCTAGCCTCGTGTTAACTTGCCACGTCAAGCACCACTCACATTTTCTTCAGGAAATGTACCTCTCTAGTTAAGTGTGTCTATGCAATAGACCACTTATTACTATTCGTCTGAAAACTTTGGACGCTCCCACGCCGGAGAGCTTTGGTCCGACGGCCACGAATCATGCACCATCGCGTCCGGCTCGATCGGGAGAACTTATGGAACATCGGCTCCCGAAGCGATCCGACGCACCGTTTTCCCGCAATTCCCAAAAAACTGATTTCGAAAATGAAAAACGTATTTATTATTCTTTTTATTATTATTATTATTATTATTATTCTTCTTCCGCCTAAAATTTTGAAACGTTTCTCGTCCCGCAGTTTTGAGAAAACCAACACGTATGTTACATCGTTTCGTGCGGCCCGATCGGGAATGGTGTGCTATGACTTTTCTAAGGGGTTCATCACGCGGTATTCCCGAAATTCCCAAAAAAGTACCCCATTTTTCCCCATTCATCTCTATGGAATTTTTTATTTGACAGGTTGTAGCGCAGAGAGGGAATTTTGTAGAAACGTGAAATTCACCACATTTGAAGAGGTTTGCACCCTGTGTCAGAGGATACCCCGAACGAGGGTATAAGTTGTACCCCCGGGGCAAGAGAGGTCTTCACAATAGCCCCATAGACTTTGAATGGGGAATTTTTCGAATACTTAGTTTGTCGTTGATCCACGAATGAGGTGTCAAACCGTTCGCCTGATTCGGCAATGGGGTGCTATGACTTTTCTGAGGGGCTGGGCGGTTAATTGCCCCCGCAGGGGGCAATTAATCGCTCATAGACTTAACATTTTAACCGCTATTCCCGCACCGTTTGTCATACACCCATGAATGAGGTGTCAAATCGTGCGGCTTATCCGGGCATGGGGTGGGATGGCTTTTCTAAGGGGTTGGGCGGTTAATTGCCCCCATGGGGGGCAATTAATAGGTCATAGACTTAAAATTGAGATCAGCTTTGCCTGAGTTTGTCGTCGGCCCTTGAATGAGGTGTCAAACCATTCGCCTCATTCGGGCATGGGGTTATATGATACTACTGAGGGCGGGCGGTTAATTGCCCCCGCAGGGGGCAATTAACCGCTGGTCCCTCACCGTTCGTCGTAGCCCCATGAATGAGGTGTCATATCGTGCGTCTTATCCGGCAGGGGTGTGCAGTGACCTCTCTGAGGGGCTGGGCTGTTAATTGCCCCAGCAGGGGGCAATTAACTGCTAGTCCAGCACCGTTTGTCTTAGACCTATGAATGAGGTATCAAATCGTGCGGCTTATCCGGGAATGGGGTGGTGTGGGTTTTCTAAAGGGTTGGGCGGTTAATTGCCCCCATAGGGGGCAATTAATCAGTCATAGACTAAACATTGAAATCAGCTTTGAATGAGTTTGTCAACATGTTATGCTGATTTGCATATTGGCTGCATGATGTTTTGGCACTGATCCGGCACGCGCATAGACACACTTAAAATTTCTTCAGGAATTTTCCCCCCTCTAGTTATTATTATTCTTCTTCCGCCTAAAATTTTGAAACGTTTCTCGTCCCGTAGTTTTGAGAAAACCAACACGTATGTTACATCGTTTCGTGCGGCCCGATCGGGAATGGTGTGCTATGACTTTTCTAAGGGGTTCATCACGCGGTATTCCCGAAATTCCCAAAAAAGTACCCCATTTTTCCCCATTCATCTCTATGGAATTTTTTATTTGACAGGTTGTAGCGCAGAGAGGGAATTTTGTAGAAACGTGAAATTCACCACATTTGAAGAGGTTTGCACCCTGTGTCAGAGGATACCCCGAACGAGGGTATAAGTTGTACCCCCGGGGCAAGAGAGGTCTTCACAATAGCCCCATAGACTTTGAATGGGGAATTTTTTCGAATACTTAGTTTGTCGTTGATCCACGAATGAGGTGTCAAACCGTTCGCCTGATTCGGCAATGGGGTGCTATGACGTTTCTGAGGGGCTGGGCGGTTAATTGCCCCCGCAGGGGGCAATTAATCGCTCATAGACTTAACATTTTAACCGCTATTCCCGCACCGTTTGTCATACTCACATGAATGAGGTGTGATATCGTGCGGCTTATCCGGGGGTGGGGTTCTATGACTTTGCTCTGGGCTGGGTGGTCAATTGCCCCCGCAGGGGGCAATTGACCGCTCATAGACTTAACATTGAGATTAGCTTTGCCTGAGTTTGTCGTTGACCCTTGAATGAGATGTCAACCCGTTCGCCTCATTCGGGCATGGGGTTATATGATACTACGGAAGGCGGGCAATTAACCGCCGGCCCCTCACCGTTCGTCGTAGAGCCTTGAATGAGGTGTCATATCGTGCGTCTTGTCCGAGAGGGGTGTGCAGTGACCTCTCTGAGGGGCTGGGCTGTTAATTGCCCCAGCAGGGGGCAATTAACCGCTAGTCCAGCACCATTTGTTGTAGACCCTTGAATGTGGTGTCAAACCGTTCGCCTCCTTCGGGCATGGGGTGCTATGGCGTTACTGAGGGTCGGGCGGTTAATTGCCCCAGCAGGGGGCAATTAACCTCTAGTCCAGCACCATTTGTCGTAGACCCTTGAATGTGGTGTCAAACCGTTCGCCTCCTTCGGGCGTGGGGTGCTATGGTGTTACTGAGGGTCGGGCGGTTAATTGCCCCAGCAGGGGGCAATTGACCGCTAGTTCGCCACCGTTTATCATAATCCCATGAATGAGGTGTCAAATCGTGCGGCTTATCCGGGAATGGGGTGGTATGCCTTTTCTAAGGGGTTGGGCGGTTAATTGCCCCCATAGGGGGCAATTAATCGGTCATAGACTAAACATTGAAATCAGCTTTGAATGAGTTTGTCAACATGTTATGCTGATTTGCATATTGGTTGCATGATGTTTTGGCACTGATCCGGCACGCGCATAGACACACTTAAAATTTCTTCAGGAATTTTCCCCCCTCTAGTTATTATTATTATTCCAAAACAAAAAGGAATAAAACAATTAAACAGACGAGAACTGAATACACAATTTACAGGAAGTTTATAGGACGCTTCTCAGGCTTTATGGTTAACACTTTATGCTCTATTTATTCACTTTTCAAAATGCTCCTGTTTGTTATCTGAGTCGCAATCTTCTGCAGAGGAAAAGGTAAACTCCTCCCACTGTCCAGAACTTCCTGAACCTTCAGCTGACCTTCTACTCCATTGTGGTACTTGTTACTGTACAAAAGTCATCCTCGCTCTACAGCACTTATGTACATGTATCTAAGACTTTTACTCAGTACTGTACATTTTATTAACTGTAAATCTGACGTCCTAAATCTGTAGAATCTGATGAACCTGATTTATAAATATTTTACATTCTATCAGTTTTATCATTCAGAACTTTCAATTTAGTAATAAATTATCAGTCAGTAATATTGTTTATTAAAGACATGAGTTTTGATTCTCCTCAAAAGTAACACTTTAGACCTGACATTAGTATAACTTGGTTTAACTTAATGATTGTGTTGTTTTTCCCCCTGATTCAGACTTTTACTTCCTTGATTCTGCAGTAATATAAATCTATAGTGTTATGTAAATGTCTAGTGTTATTAAACACAGGTTATGGAGAAACAAGTTTATTCACCCTGTATAGTGCACTATAAGTCTGTTAGAGAACCACTTTGTAGACTCACCATCTTAAAAATAAAATAATAATACAGGATGTAAATGTGTTGATGAAGTGTGTGTCATTGTGTCTCTGCAGGTTGTATGAGTGTGATGTCTCAGATGAAGGCTGTGCTGCTCTGACTTCAGCTCTGAGATCAAACCCCTCACACCTGAGAGACCTGAATCTGTCCTGTAATAATCTAGGAGACTCAGGAGTGAAGTGTGTCTCTGCTGTACTGGAGAATCCTGACTGTAAACTGGAGACACTGGGGTAAGATCATCTCTATGAGAGTCACATGACCTGCTCCTCAGTAAGACACATTCTCTAATAGTGAGACTGAAGCAGAGGTTTTAGGTTCATCATCAATGTCCTGAGGAGGAAGATTGTTTCTTTTCACTGCACACTGATGATTTGTCACAGAGTCTTTGGGTCAGATGTACGTATGTGAGAAGCTGCAGCACGAAACCTGACTTGATGCGACTGCAGTGTGTCTGAAATGACTGTGAAATTTACTACAACACTGTAACTAATCACACAAACTGCAGCTGAGACACAAACTAACTGCACTGTGTGAGCTGCAGGGTTTAAAAGCAGCAGTGACATTCTCAGAGATGAACATTAGTTCTGTTACTCAGGATTATTTCACTACATCTGTGTCTATCTGCTATGAACAGGGTTGCCAGATCTGTGTTACAGAAGCAGTTCAGTGGACTAGCAGTATTAAACCCATGTAGATTTCCTCATTAGTTCTTTCTCTAATATTTTAAAATAGTCTCATATTATTACACATTTAGTCATAAATATAGAATGTCTACGAATAAACCCACAGACTCAAATCCATTCATATAGTAACACAGAGCTAAAGTAGAGAACACCATCAGTAGGTGTGTGTGTGTGTGTGTGTGTGTGTGTGTGTGTGTGTGTGTGTGTGTGTGTGTGTGTGTGTGAGGAACATAAAATAACATACCTTAGATAAAATGCCCAAATTTTCTCTCTCTTACACACACACACACACACACACATATGCACGCGCGCACACACACAAAGCTTGTCTTGATGTTTATATCCTGAGAGAGTGAAGTGTGTGTCATTGTGTCTCTGCAGGTTGTATAAGTGTGGTGTCTCAGATGAAGGCTGTGCTGCTCTGACTTCAGCTCTGAGATCAAACCCCTCACACCTGAGAGAACTGGATCTGAATGGGAATAAAATAGGAGACTTAGGAGTGAAGTGTCTCTCTGCCCTTCAGGATGATGAACATTACAAACTACAGACACTGATGTGAGTAATGATCTCTTTTTATAAACACTGAAACATTAACCGACTGATTAGCATTATTTTTTACATTAGCATTAGCTTGTACATTAGCATTTCTCTTCAGTTCCAGTAAATATCAGATTACAGAGTTAAAATGTCACTTTATTCTATTTAATCAGACTTTTTCTAACAATTATCTTTAATGCTGTTTGGTGTTGATTTAAACTTCATGTGAAAGCAGAAGACAGGGAGTCAGACGGAGTTTATAAAACATCCCACCTGAGTGCATGAGAGTGATTGTAAATGAACAGCTGGTCTCCTTGTGACACGCTGCTATCTCTGACTTCATACTGCTGCTTCTGTCTGAATAAGATGATCTCAGCTTTTCCCTGTTTCTGATAAGCAGCAGACTTTCTCCTCAACTCTCATAAAAACTCATGAAAATCATCATCTTTAATGCCACACTGCCACAAATATTAGATTTAATCAGCTACTTTACTCACTCTGACACTCCTTCCAGCACTCCACCTCCTCACCGTGTCTTCTGTCATTCCTGTAAACTTCACCTCCGCTTCTTCTTAAAGTCTGCACTTAAATATACATGTAGAACAGGAGATAAAACACACAGCAGTGATATGATTTTAAAGCTCTACAGTCTGTGATGTGATTGTAAATGTCGGCTCACTTTCCTGTTAGAACTTAAGGAAGTTCTCATTTGTTCTAGGTGAATTGTCTGAAATAGTTTATAAATGTTAAATTACATACATGAGATAGTAATGTTTTCCTTACAGCTAAGGTGATTATGTGCTGTTGATCATGAAGCAGCACCGTCTAGTTTGTGTTTATTAATTCAGATATTTCTCTTTTAGATTTGACTGGTGATGAACAGCTGTGTGCCGAAGATTAAATTTTATTGCCTTTTCATGTCAGCAAACGGAGGACACATTTATAGAAATGTAATCTTTTAATAATAGCACACCGAACAGACTCAGAGACTTGGACATAAATTCCTCAATCCCATAAAAACCTGAAGGACTATTAGGATCAGCAGGTGAAAAACCACATGGACTCGAGCTGAACCCAGTGAGTGGAACAGAGAGCTGAAATGGACAGGAACAGTTTCAGGACATTGATGGGATTCTCACCTGACAGGACTGGCATTGGGGAGTTTATCTGAGGAAACCTGTAGGAGACTCAGTACAAGTCATATTTATCACTTTGTTACTTAATATAGTTGAAATTTTTTTGTTACATGATCAGACTGATCCCAGCAGGAACCCTATATGCTGTATAATGTTGTCATTGGAGAGGTAATTAGGTTCCACTTTAAAAAAGAGATTGCCCTGGTGCTAGACACCACAGTACACCTGTCCCACAGAGGTCTCATGGAGCCACGCCCCAATGGTTCAGAGCCACCCTGACACATGGAGAACCCTAAAAGCTAGGTTTTGTTCATGTGAATGGTTTTTACTGTTACAGGTGATCTGTGAAGACATTTACTAGCATCAGCAGCAGGTTGACTGGTGGACCAGAGATTAGCACTCAGCACTCCACTCTAACCACCATGGCCTAGCTTTGGGTCCAGATAAAGATGCCATCCTATTTGGCGTATTCCAGTATCAAACAAAAAACTAAATTGTCTCATATAATAATTCAGGCCAGTAAATTAAGTGGATCAGCCCAGATTTCTGTGTCTGAACTGTACAGCTGCTGAATGATGAGGAAGGAAACCCTGGTCACTGAGTGTCGTTCTCATCCCCTGCATAGTTCATTCATGCTATTGTCATTATGCAGCGCTACAACGTCCCACTGGACCAGAAACACATTTACAGGAAATCATTCATTCTCAGTGCAATAACCCTCCTCAACAGTTAAAACAGGACTTTCCTGTGCATTTACTAATTGTTTATTGTGTGTAAATTATGGATCCTTGTCAAAGAAGAATTTCTGTTACTATTTGAGACAAACAATATAGATTATCTTATCTTCTGTAAGTATATGCTAGAATTAAATGATTTAGTGTCACATTTGCAAGATTGTGTTTTGTTCTTTTTTTTTTAAACATTGTCCTAATTTCGTATTTCTCTTGGCATCAGCCGATGAAACCCAGTATAGAACCACTTATCATTTCTAATAAACAATATAATGCTCACAATTATTTTGCTCACAGTAATTATCATTAAAATAAATTTTGATAAAATTTATATATATGTTTTACATGTAGTTTTATGTATTTAACACAGTGCTGAGAGTGAGTGCGGCTGAGACATGTCCGCCCATCCTTACTGCCTGTGGTCTGCCAGTCAGAAAATTGGAGATCCACTGACATATAGATGAGCTCAGTTCCAGGTGCTCCAGCTTGGTGGTGAGTGTGGAGGGAATTATGGTATTAAAAGCAGAGCTGTAGTCGATGAAGAGCATTTTAACATAATTCCCTTTCCTAGTGTCCAGGTGAGTGAGTGATGTGTGGAGGAGATGAGAGATTGCATCGTCTGTGGAGCGGTTCTGACGGTATGCAAACTGTAGTGGGTCCAGTGTGTCGGGTAGTGAAGAAATTTCGTGCGTTCAAAGCACTTCATCACTACTGAGGTGAGGGCTACAGGGCGATAGTCATTGAGGGAAGCAGGATGTGGTTTCTTCGGGACAGGAACAATGATGGACTCTTTGAAGCATGTGGGGATCACCGACTGAGATAAAGAGATGTTGAATATCTCAGTGAACACAGGTGCTAGCTGGTCTGCGCAGGCTCTGAGAATATGACCTGAGATGCCGTCTGGTCCTGCTGCTTTCCTGGTGTTCACTCTCTTGAAGGTTCTCCTCACGTCGTGCTCGGAGATGATGAGCGCGTTCCCGGTGCTGGCAGTGTCTTCCTGTCTGCAGCCGTTAGCACCGCTAGCATTAGCGCCGTTAGCATTAGCGCCGTTAGCATTAGCATCGCTAGCGTCTTTAGCTGCAGCCTCGAAGCGAGCATAGAAGGTGTTGAGCTCGTCTGCCAGAGTCGCGTCCGCGTTCGTCATACCGGATGCTGGTGCTTTATAGTCCGTTATTGTTCTTAGTCCCTGCCACAGGCTCCTAGAGTCACTCTGTTGAAGCTGTGACTCTAGTTTTCTCCCGTAGCGCTGCTTCGCCTCTTTCACCGCCTTCCGGACGTTGTATGACGCAGCCTTGTACGGTTCCATGTCCCCCGACGCAAGTCCCGTGTTGTAGGCAGCTGTGCGAGATCTCAGAGCGTCGCGGATGGTTTTATCCACCCACGGCTTCTGGTTGGGAAACGTTCTGATAGTCTTTTTCTCCACCGCATCGTCCACCAGCTTCTCAATAAATCCCACAACCGCTTCCGTAAACACGCTGACGTCATCATCGGAGCTGTTTCTGAACATGTCCCAGTGTGCGTCATCGAGTGCGTCCTGTAACGCGGCCACCGATTGGTCCGTCCAGCGCGGGACCTCCCTCTGAACCGGAACTTCCTGTTTCAGCCTTTGTTTATATTTTGGCATGAGGAAGATGGCGGCGTGGTCGGATTTACCAAATGCTGGACGAGATTGTGCCTTGTAACCGTCTTTGACCGTGGTATAACAATGGTCCAGTGTCCTTTCGCCCCTGGTGGGGCAGGTGATGTGCTGATAAAAGTTCGGCGCTGCGCGTTTGAGGTTGGAACTATTAAAATCCCCCGCCACAATGAGCGCAGCGTCCCGGTGCTGTGTCTGGTGCTGTGTGAGCACCTCATGCAGCTCGCATAAGGCAGTGTCAGTGTCAAGACCTTCAAGCCCCTATTCTCAAGTACCATAACCCTTCTAAGCTTTCTGTTAAAGAGATCTATGCTTTAGATACTGGTGTCAGTTGGTCGATTCACATAGAGTTGGGAAAAAACCCAAGTTATCCGTCCCTCGTTCACGTTGTAAAACGAAGGGTGATCAGGCTTTTCCAGTAGTTGCCCCAAAACTCTGGAACAGTTTACCATTGCACATCAGAGCTTCTACATCATTGGATGTTTTCAAATCGAGCTTAAAGACTTATTTTTACTCATTAGCATGTGGGTGGTGGTGTGCATGTATTTTGCATCATAGTTGTTGATCTTTCGGCTGCTCCTGGCAAGGGGTCGCCACAGCGGAATATCCAGTCCGCACTACAACTTGGCACAGGTTTTACGCCGGATGCCCTTCCTGACGCAACCCTCCCATTTTATCCGGGCTTGGGACCGGCACTGTATCCAGTGGCTGGGGTGTGGGCACTGGCTGGAATCGAACCCGGGCCGTCCGCATGGCAGGCGAAACACCTACCACTGAGCCGCCAGTGCCCTATGTATTTTGCATAATTAATTTGTGTTAAATTGTTGTGTTGTGTTATGAATTCCTTTTATATTTGTTTTATCCTTTGCTCTTTATTTTTATTGTAAAGCACTTTGGATCAACTACAGTTGTGTTAAACCTGTGCTCTATAAATGAAATTTGACTTGACCTGACTTGAATTTGCACAAAGTAACAATAAAAAAAAAAAAGAAAAGGAAAAAAAAACACTTATTTTCTTCTCACACACACACACCTCTCAGATATGAGCGTGGCAAAGGCTGCATCTTTAGCTCTGATACTTGTTATTCAATTCAATTCAGTTTTATTTGTATAGCGCTTTTAACAATTGACATTGTCTCAAAACAGCTTTACACAATCAAAAGAATTATTTAAGTTTGTATGGAATGTGAATGTGTATGAATCAAAATGTTCAGATAGTCCCTGGTGAGCAAGCCCGAGGGCGACAGTGGCAAGGAAAAACTCCCTGAGATGGTATATTGACCTTAAGCAGCTTTTAAAGAGTTTCAGTGGTAAAGCGGCTGCGTTACTCAGCAATAAACCGCAGCTTGTAGCTTCGTTAATACTCTAACAGCGTCTGTGTTTTGGGTCTCATTTTTAACGGATACCCATTCATTAATCTCAGTTGAGTCCATTTTCGGTTGTTCTATGTTGTTGTCAGTTTGCTGTAACATTTGATATTTTACTGTGATTTACTAAATTCCTTTGGGGTTAAGCAAAATATAATTGGAGCAACTCACCGCTTTAATCATACGCTAGATTTAATTATATCCCATGGTATAGATATCTCTAATATAGAGATCATACCTCAAAGTGATGATATCACAGATCATCACCTCCTGACATATACTCTACCCGTAGAACAGATTAGCTGTGTCTCCCCACGTTATCAATCTGTTAGAAATATGAATCCCACTACTAAAGACAGATTCAAGTAATCTGCCGGATCTGTCCCAATTTCTTATTAGACCCCTAAATGCAGATGATCTAGATGAAGTGACTAGCAGCATGGGCACTATTTTTACCAGTACATTAGACACTGTTGCTCCCATCAGATTAAAAAAAGTCAGAGATAAAACATTGGCACCGTGGTACAACAGTCATACTCGCGCCCTAAAGAGAGCAACCCGTAACCTCGAGCGAAAATGGAGGAAAACTAAATTTGAAGTTTTTCGAATTGCGTATAAAGACAGTATGTGCAGCTATAGACAGGCTCTAAAAACTGCTAGGACTGAGCATCTTAGCCAACTGATAGCAAGAAACCAAAACAATCCCAGGTTCTTATTTAGTACAGTGGCTCGCCTAACAAAACCTAAGATGCCCGCAGAGAGTATCCCATCACAGTTTAGAAGTGAAGACGTTATGGACTTCTTTAATGAAAAAATCAATAATATCAGGAAGAAAATAATGGAGGTTCAACCTCTAATAGTATCTCACAATCCAGTTCAGCCTATAGCTTCACATTTAGATTTTCACTGCTTTACAGGTATAGGACAGGAAGAGCTGTATAAACTTATCACCTCGGCTAAATCAACAACGTGCCTGTTAGACCCAATCCCAACCAGATTTTTAAAAGAAGTGATGCTTACGGTTGGAGAGCCACTCCTAAACATTATTAATTCTTCATTACATCTAGGTCACGTCCCTAAACCTTTCAAGTTAGCAGTTATTAAGCCGCTTCTTAAAAAATCTAATTTGGACGCGAATGAAATAACAAATTACAGACCGATTTCAAACCTCCCGTTCATTTTTCCCGTTACTTTTCAAACTCTGCCGCGCTGTGTTTCACGGAAACCTGGCTGAATGAAGCCATCCCGGACAACGCGCTACACCTGCCGGGCTTCCAGCTGTTCAGAGCGGATCGCGACACAGAATCAACGGGGAAATCGCGAGGCGGCGGGACATGCTTTTACATCAACGAAAGTTGGTGTACAAATGTGACACCATTGATGAAGATGTGCTGTCCTGATCTAGAGGCATATTTCATCAACTGCAAGCCTTTCTATTCGCCGCGCGAGTTCACCTCGTTCATTCTTGTGAGTGTGTACATCCCTCCACAAGCGTGTGTGAACGCAGCATTGCAACAGCTGGCTGCTCAGATCACAGACACGGAGCAACAACACCCGGACTCTCTAATAATTATACTTGGGGATTTTAACAAAGCAAACCTCAAACGTGAACTGCCTAAATACAAACAGCACATTACATGCCCCACCAGAGACAAAAATACTTTGGATCACTGCTACACCACAATAAAGGATGCATATCGCTCCGTCCCCAGAGCAGCTTTAGGACTTTCTGACCACTGCCTGGTTCATCTTCTCCCAACCTATAGGCAAAAACTTAAATCTGCTAAGCCTGTAGCAAGGACAGTAAAGAGATGGACCAGTGAAGCAGAACAGGAATTACAGGCCTGTTTTGACTGCAATGATTGGAGTGTTTTTCAAGCTGCTGCCACCAATCTGGACGAGCTCACAGATTCTGTAACATCCTACATCAGTTTCTGTGAGGACATGTGCATCCCTACCAGGACATTTTTAACATATAACAATGACAAACCATGGTTTACAGCAAAGCTCAGACAGCTTCGTCAGGCCAAAGAGGATGCCTACAGGAGTGGGGACAGGATCTTGTACAACCAGGCCAGGAACACACTAACAAGGGCGATCAGAGCAGCTAAGAGGAGCTACTCTAAAAAACTGGAAAACCAGTTTTCGGCAAACGACCCTGCTTCAGTGTGGAAAGGCCTGAAATCCATCACTAACTACAAGACGCCATCCCCCAACTCTGTAGGGAATCAACAACTGGTTGATGACCTGAATGAGTTCTATTGTAGATTTGAAACTCCCAGTCTCACACCACACTCCTGTCCTAACCCTCTTTCTACACCACCATTATCACCTCTGACAACCACCCTCTCTTCCCCCCCTGCACTCCAGGTCTGTGAAAAGGATGTTCGCCAGATCTTTCTGAAACAAAAGAGAAGGAAAGCTCCAGGCCCAGACGGCGTGACACCAGCCTGTCTGAAATCCTGTGCTGACCAGCTGGCGCCCATTTTCACACAGATCTTCAACAGATCACTGGAACAATGTGAAGTGCCTTTGTGCTTTAAACGTTCCACAATCATCCCCATTCCAAAAAAAACTAAAATCACAGGACTTAATGACTACAGGCCAGTCGCCCTAACATCTGTGGTCATGAAGTCATTTGAAAGACTGGTGTTGGCCTATCTGAGGGACATCACAGGACCCTTACTGGACCCCCTGCAGTTTGCTTATAGAGCAAACAGGTCTGTTGATGATGCAGTTAATATGGGACTGCACTTCATCCTTCAACATCTGGACAAACCAGGGGCTTATGCAAGGGTCTTGTTCATAGACTTTTCATCAGCTTTTAATACGATCATCCCAGCACTGCTTCAGACCAAATTAAACCAGCTCTCTGTTCCTAGCTCTATCTGTCACTGGATCACCAGCTTTCTGACAGACAGGCAGCAGCTAGTGAAACTGGGAAAATTCATGTCCAACAGTCACACCACCAATACTGGAGCCCCTCAGGGATGCGTTCTCTCCCCACTGCTCTTCTCCATCTACACCAACGACTGCACCTCCACAGACCCCACTGTCACGCTCCTGAAATTTGCAGATGACACTACAATCATCGGCCTCATCCAGGACGGTGACGAGTCTGCATACAGAAGGGAGGTCAAGCAGTTGGCTGTCTGGTGCAGTCACAACAACCTGGAGCTAAACACGCTCAAAACAATGGAGATGATCGTGGACTTCAGGAGAAACCCACCTGCACTTCCCCCACTCACCATCATGAACAGCACTGTGACGGCAGTGGAGTCATTCCGGTTCCTGGGCACGACCATCTCTCAGGACCTGAAGTGGGACATTCACATTGACTCCATTGTTAAAAAGGCCCACCAGAGGTTGTATTTCCTTCGCCAGCTGAAGAAATTCAACCTGCCACAGGAGCTGCTCACACAGTTCTACTCAGCCGTCATTGAATCCGTCCTGTGCACTTCAATAACTGTCTGGTTTGGCTCAGCTACGAAAGCAGACATCAGAAGACTACAAAGGACGGTTCGGACTGCTGAAAGAATTATTGGCACTCCCCTGCCCACGCTGCAAGAACTGTATATATCCAGAGTGAAGAAAAGGGCACGGAATATCACTTTGGACCCCTCACACCCAAGCCACCTTCTTTTTGAACTTTTGCCATCGGGTCGACGCTACAGAGCACTGAACACCAGGACAGTCAGGCATAAGAACAGTTTTGTCCCCCAGGCAATCTACCTCCTTAACAGATAAACATCATTCTAACGGTCAATAAATATATGTGCAATATTGTGTACAATACCACTGTGCAATATACTGTATAATACCACAGACTTCAGATATTTATGTAACTTATTTAAAAGTATCTCACATCGTACTCCATTTGATGTCAACCATTTAAAATTTTTTTTTTTTTTTTTTTTTGCGTCATGCTGTTTTTGTCTTGTCATTTGTATTTTTTGTTCTGGAAGCTCCGTCACTAAAACAAATTCCTTGTACGTGCAGCGTACTTGGCAATAAAACTCTTTCTGATTCTGTTTCTGATTCTGATTCATATCAAAAATACTAGAAAAAGTAGTATCAGCTCAAATTTGCACATTCTTGCAGGATAACAACATCCTTGAAGAATTTCAGTCAGGTTTCAGGCCCCATCATAGCACAGAAATTGCACTAGTTAAGATTACAAACGACTTGTTTTTAGCTTCAGACCAAGGCTGCATCTCATTGCTAGTCCTGCTCGATCTTAGTGCTGCATTCGACACTATAGATCATAATATTCTCATAGATCGCTTACAAAATGATATAGGTATTCAGGGACAGGCATTAAAATGGTTTAGATCTTACCTGTCTGATCGCTACCATTTTGTAGATCTAAATGGAGAACCGTCTGGTGTAATGCCAGTGAAATATGGGGTCCCACAAGGGTCAGTTTTAGGACCTCTGTTGTTCTCAATATACATGCTTCCCTTGGGTAACATCATTAGAAGACATGGGATTAGTTTCCATTGTTATGCTGATGATACCCAATTATATATCTCAACTAAACCAGATGAAATACCTAAGTTGTCTAGATTAACTGAGTGTGTCCAGGACATAAAAGATTGGATGACCAATAACTTTCTTTTATTAAATTCAGATAAGACAGAGATATTACTTATTGGCCCAAAAACCAGCACACAACAGCTTTCACAATTCAGCTTGCGCTTATAAGGATGTACTGTTACTACCAGCTCAGCAGTAAAAGATCTGGGAGTAATATTAGACAGTAACTTGTCTTTTGAAAATCACATTTCAAATTTCACAAAAACAGCCTTTTTCCATCTTCGAAATATTGCTAAACTTAGGAACATCTTATCCGTATCTGATGCAGAAAAACTAGTTCATGCATTCATGACCTCCAGACTGGACTATTGTAATGCATTACTAGGTGGTTGTCCTGTATCCTCAATAAACAAGCTTCAGTTAATCCAAAATGCAGCTGCCAGGGTTCTCACTAGATCCAGAAAATATGATCATATAACCCCAATATTATCATCCCTGCACTGGCTACCTGTTCAGTTTAGAATAAATTACAAAATAGTATTACTTACATACAAGGCCTTAAATGGTTTAGCTCCCACATACCTAACCAGTCTTCTGATGCGCTACAATCCACCACGCGCCTTAAGATCACAACGCTCCGGACTTCTGGTAGTTCCCAGAATTTCAAAATCTACAAAAGGGGGTAGGGCTTTTTCATATTTAGCTCCAAAGCTTTGGAATAGCCTTCCAGACAGTGTTCGGGGAGCAGACACGGTTTCTCAGTTCAAAAGTAGACTCAAGACGCATCTTTTTAATCTGGCATACACGTAACTCATCCCATAATCTTATACTCCAGTACACCTATACCGAATGGCAACTACGCTAATTCTCCCCATCTGTTCTGTATTTCTCTACCCATCCCGAGGCATCGGGAGATTTTGCCAGCTTCAGTAGACAAAGGCCGACCCTGCGAGGTTCCTGAGGCATCCAGAGAAGGACCAGCTCCAGCTGGATTCAGCTTTATGATGGTTGGAGCTACACATGCTGCTCCTGTGCTTCCAGTGATCCAGACCTCATCTGCCCTCTGCACCTACTGACTCGTCCCTATGCTGAACTGGTCTTCATGTCAATTTAAATAATTTCTGTCATATTGAATTTTCACCTGCACAACACACAAGATGTTATATCATTTCTATCTGTTATCGCCCAAATGAGGATGGGTTCCCTGTTGAGTCTGGTTCCTCTCAAGGTTTCTTCCTAATGCCATCTCAGGGAGTTTTTCCTTGCCACCGTCGCCGTCACCCTTGGCTTGCTCATCAGAGAAATTTCATTCATTCGTCTCATTATTATTATCTGCACATTTTTCTCACACATCCACACTTCCAATTATTTTATTTTCTATAATTATTATTATTATTATTTGTTTTTATTTATTTATTTTCTATTATTATTATTATTATTATTTGTTTTTTTTTGTAAAATTTCTTTAACTTTTGTGAAGCTGCTTTGAGACAATGACCATTGTTAAAAGCGCTATATAAATAAAATTGAATTGAATTGAATTGTGTTCAGCACTAGTTCTTGTAGACACCTGCAAATACATGGTGATACATACAGGCCTGACACGACTATAATCACAATCGGTAGAAGACTAGAAGACAGACAATAACCCCAGACTCCCCACAACTGTCTTAACCACGAGATCCAAGAATCTACTTGGGGACGTGTTTGTAAAGTCTTCTTCATGTGCTCTATGATGTCACTGATATTCTGACGATTGTCAAGTCTATAGAAACAACAGGAGGTGTCTAACACTTTACATAACTCGCCTCTTTCGGTCAGTAAAATGTTCCCTGCACGTCTCAGATTAGTGTTATACTTTTTTTATCATGCTGTCTCCTCACATTGTTCTAGTTTAAATGGAAGTGGCTCGGTTTTGCTAAATAGACTTTACTGAGGCTATTTCTCCCCGAGTCCTCAATAAGGAGGCACGTCAGGGTAACAGTTACTATAATCAAACCCAGATTGTGTTGGGGTGTTGGAGTCGATTTCTCATTTTTAACCGAGGATCTGGTCCATCTAATTCTCTGTCGTGTCTACGTTAGTGGTACTAATCTCAGTAACTGATATTCTCTGTCTTTTAAAACAGTCTTTTATCCTCTCAATAGTTACAACATATTTTTAACTCTAGTTGCTGCTACTTTTACACGTCCCCATGTGTTACACCGTGTCATCTCGATTCCTTTCCGTGTGTTATTAGTAGCACAAATGCACATACTATTGGCCACACCCTCTTTTGACACATGGTCCTTAAATGTGTGTCAGTTTTGCTTAATGAGGAAACAGCGTTTTTGGTAAAAAAGGTTTTTCTCCTGACGTGTCTCGTGTCAGCAGATCCTGTAAATCAACTGTTGGAGCTGAAAATCTTGTTCTGCACCTATTAGTGATGTCATTTAGTGATCTCAACACCGCTGTCTTCACTGCTGCATCTGCTTTTCTGAAATACGATCTGTTTTGGTAGTTTGAGCATCACATTTACACTTTTTAAATTCCACATGCTGTTCATCACTGCAAACACGTAACGCTGATCCGTCCACAACAGATTTGAATCTGGATTCTGTAGCGTCACTTCCTGTGGATCAGTCCTAGGGGAAAAGAAATTGTTCTAAAGACTTGATTTTTTTATATGAATTGTATCTTTGATACGACTTGCTTTATGAGCTTGTTCTGCTGGACAATAAGGAGGTGCTGGTGTGAACTATGACATCAGCTTTCAATAAAGAATTAAACACTGGAATTATTTCAGCCATGGCCTCAGGTAGACGGGGAAACTGTATGAAGTGTTCAGGACCTAAATGTAGACTTTGGGGTGATCACCACCAGTTCAGTTCCCCTGATTAAACCTACATCATGTTGCCCTTAGCACATCAGTTTTAGTGAGTGATGATAAACCTGAATTGTCATTAAATAATAAAAAGTCTTCACATAGTGATGAGCTCATTTCCTGACTGTCCAGGTCTTGTGAGCTGTAATGTACCCAGTTCTTTTACACTTTACCACTTAATTTAACAGCATTGCATCAGCATTTGTTTCTCTGAAGCTGTACTTTACTTTTGGATAAGACGTCACATTCCAAATCGCTCTCACTCGTACCACATGTCACCCAAAGGCCCAAATCTTTTTACTCATCCTTATTACTTTTAACCAATAACACATTAGTGCTGCCACTGCTAATGACATAACTGTGACACTTCCTCATGTGCACACTGATTATATCTACATTAACTACACATCTGGGCTCGTCTTAAACACTTGAGATGTGTGACATACAGTGTGATGTATTTACTGACATGTGATCTATAAAGTCTGTCATCGTAGTGTTTACTGAACTCACAGCTGAAGTGCAGATCTTCCATTCATACACACGACAGGGGCGACGGATCACATTTCACAAGAGTCAAATCTTCAGGATCAATACTGGTTTAGTCTCAGGAGTTTTAGACCTAATTTACATATCAAATCTCGACCCAATAGATTTAATTAAAAAAAATAAAAATTTATCATACACACCTGGAGAAAGTCACACACTTGGTCGCGTGAAGTTTTCTTGATCTGCAAGTCCTGAAGTGTCCACAGAGTTCAGGAATCTGTCGTTCTGTTTCACCAAATTGTCAAATTCACATACTTTAATGACTGAATGACCTGCACAGATGTGTTTGTCATGGAGCTGCAGTTCTGTTGTTGGTATTTTGCTGTTAGACTTCAAGATCAAACTTAACATCTGTACCTACAGTGGATGGAAATTACTTCATCCATCACACAAGAATCACTGAAAAAGATAACGAGCTTTTGTGATCAGAGCGAGAAGTGTTAGTAGGAGTCGATCGGTTCTTCATCGTCCTTCAGGGTCTCACTTAGTGGCTGTTCTACACTGAATTGCTCCCTGGGCGAGATGCCCTCCCCACGCCCCAAGCGCCTCCCATCCCCCCCCAAAAAAAAGAAAAAATGACAAAATTTCACATTTTGTACACACCACACGTTTTACTGTAGTAATACTACATGTCGTTGCGTAACAGACCAATTTTTGCAAAAAATAAATAAACTACTCATAACCTAAATAAATATACTCTGTAAAAACAAATATTATTTAAGAAAAAATATTTAAAATGATTAAGAATAATATACAATAATAATACAAAAATACAATAATGGGAATTATATTGGTTTTTAATGGTAAGTATAACAAAGTCTGCTGGTATATGATGGATTCTATTGGTGGGTGTGATGGTAAATCCTATTGGAAAAGTGTCCAAAACACACTACAATAAGCAATTTTGTGATAGTTTCACTGAAAACGTTAATGGTTCATAATGGTATTTAGTAGAATTTCTGTGATGGTTTGTAGATTAGCCTTTTATTGTGTGTGTGTGTTTGTGTGTTTTTTTTTGTTTTTTTTAGCAAGGTAAGCATACTGTAGCAAGCATCATAAGCAAGAAGGCTAACAATTAACCTAAGAGTTAACGTTATACCACTAATTAACATGATGATATGAATACCTAAATCATACAGAGACAACATTGTTGTATACCTTTATCTTTTGCCCGTTTCTCCTCATCTTCTTTTCTTTTTTTCCCTAAATTGGGCAGCTGACAGCTTTGGCCTTTTTCTCTCCATCGCTGTGTGTACAGGTGAACTGTACTCTGGTCAGGATCTGTCTTAACACACTGGAGAGATTGTAGCTATATTACACTGTATTCTAAATAAACTACAAACAAATAAAATATTTTTCTTTTTGTCCTCAGATTATTTTCTTGTATCTCTTCCCTCTCTGTCACACACCTGACTGAAAGACTCATTATGCAGCTCATTATGCATGTCTTTGTCTCCTCAAGTGTGAATTACAGCATTATTCATGATCATTCACGTCTCCTCACATGCGGCCTTTATAAACAAGAAGTGTCTTAGAAAATGTAAATGAAGACCTTGTTCTCTGTGAATGAGTGAACAGGATGATTGTCACATCATTTTGAAGTAAAAACTCAGAATTACAAGATCCAGTTCACAAAAGTCACATAAACAAGAGTTATTAAAATGTACATGTAAGAAGTGCTTTACCTCTGACTCTGTGTGTGAGCTGGTTCCTGAATAGGAATCTTCAGAATTAAGGGGTGATTTCTTTGTGTTATATTTTTTATTCAGAGTTTGGAAATGACCTGTTGTGTCCTTTATTCTCATACAGCATTAATGCAAAAAGTCTCAGATATTCCACAGTTTGTGAGATTTTTCTACATCATCCTGGTATTACTGGTCTACTGAATCTCCCTTTAAAGACAAAAAATATTCTTTCTCTCTCTCTCTCTCTCTCTCTCTCTCTCAGTATGTGGGTGAAAGTGTCTCTGTGAAGTGAAGACTAAGATTATTGAGACGCTGGACAGATGGACTGTAGTGTCCCTAACAAGTCCAAGATTAATGAAGTTTACTGGACACTGAGGAGACGAGGTGATTACATCCGACACCGAGCTTCATCACTCTACACCTTCACCTTCACAGGAGGAGCTTTAGACATTTTAACGGGAACATATTCAGAAAGAGGAACTGATTTATTAGTTTTTAAAGTTTTACCTATGTCAGTTAACTTATCAGAAGGTTCTAAAGGCATGACATTATTTTCTTGAATTTTCAGCCAATCAGCTCTCTCTAGGCCCCCGGCTGTGGGAGGCTTCAGCATCTCTGGATTTTCAAAGCCATTTTAAAGTCACAGTCAACTGAGTCCATGTGAACTTCTGACATGCATGACATGTGATACAGTAACTTATAAATTAGACAGTCTATCTGTAAACAATTGCTATTACTGTCATGCATACAGATGTCCTGACTGACTCACAACAACTATAGTTTAACATGAAATCTGAGAAGTGGTTAAAAATGTGTTTTTATGACTCCAAGCTAAGTGTACGTAAACGCCCGACTTTAACTGTATGTTGTTAGTGATGTAAAGTCTTGTTATTCTTATTTCTGTAGTTGTTGTTATTATGAATGCAGGGCTGAATGATCCTCCTCTGGTACAGAGCAGACCCAAAGTGGAAGACGTGTCCAACCAGTGGACATCATTACAGGTACCTGCTCACTCATGTCCCACATTTGAGGCAGTTAGAGACCTGAACTCTATAAGAGGTTACAGGTTTACACACGGCTACTTCCACTGAAACGCGGATGATGATTATCATGATGACAGTGATGATGATGATGATGATGATGTCTAACATCTGGACCACCACATGATGATTTGTTTGAGGATAATTTTGAATCTAAACTTAATTATTTGTTTGAAGATAAATGTGAATCTAAACTAAATTATTTATAGGAAAACAATGAAGTCACCACCTGGATTTAACAAATACAGTGGTGTGAAAAACTATTTGCCCCCTTCCTGATTTCTTATTCTTTTGCATGTTTGTCACACTTAAATGTTTCTGCTCATCAAAAACCGTTAACTATTAGTCAAAGATAACATAATTGAACACAAAATGCAGTTTTTAAATGAAGGTTTACGTTATTAAGGGAGAAAAAGTGATTGCCTGTGTGAAAAAGTGATTGCCCCCCTTGTTAAAAAATAACTTAACTGTGGTTTATCACACCTGAGTTCAATTTCTGTAGTCACCCCCAGGCCTGATTACTGCCACACCTGTTTCAATCAAGTAATCACTTAAATAGGAGCTACCTGACACAGAGAAGTAGACCAAAAGCACCTCAAAAGCTAGACATCATGTCAAGATCCAAAGAAATTCAGGAACAAATGAGAACAAAAGTAATTGAGATCTATCAGTCTGGTAAAGGTTATAAAGCCATTTCTAAAGCTTTGGGACTCCAGCGAACCACAGTGAGAGCCATTATCCACAAATGGCAAAAACATGGAACAGTGGTGAACCTTCCCAGGAGTGGCTGGCCGACCAAAATTACCCCAAGAGCACAGAGACGACTCATCCGAGAGGCCACAAAAGACCCCAGGACAACATCTAAAGAACTGCAGGCCTCACTTGCCTCAATTAAGGTCAGTGTTCACGACTCCACCATAAGAAAGAGACTGGGCAAAAATGGCCTGCATGGCAGATTTCCAAGGCACAAACCACTTTTAAGCAAAAAGAACATTAAGGCTCGTCTCAATTTTGCTAAAAAACATCTCAATAATTGCCAAGACTTTTGGGAAAATACCTTGTGGACCGACGAGACAAAAGTTGAACTTTTTGGAAGGTGCGTGTCCCGTTACATCTGGCGTAAAAGTAACACAGCATTTCAGAAAAAGAACATCATACCAACAGTAAAATATGGTGGTGGTAGTGTGATGGTCTGGGGTTGTTTTGCTGCTTCAGGACCTGGAAGGCTTGCTGTGATAGATGGAACCATGAATTCTACTGTCTACCAAAAAATCCTGAAGGAGAATGTCCGGCCATCTGATCGTCAACTCAAGCTGAAGCGATCTTGGGTGCTGCAGCAGGACAATGACCCAAAACACACCAGCAAATCCACCTCTGAATGGCTGAAGAAAAACAAAATGAAGACTTTGGAGTGGCCTAGTCAAAGTCCTGACCTGAATCCTATTGAGATGTTGTGGCATGACCTTAAAAAGGCGGTTCATGCTAGAAAACCCTCAAATAAAGCTGAATTACAACAATTCTGCAAAGATGAGTGGGCCAAAATTCGTCCAGAGCGCTGTAAAAGACTCGTTGCAAGTTATCGCAAACGCTTGATTGCAGTTATTGCTGCTAAGGGTGGCCCAACCAGTTATTAGCTTCAGGGGGCAATTACTTTTTCACACAGGGCCATGTAGGTTTGGATTTTTTTTCTCCCTAAATAATAAAACCCCTCATTTAAAAACTGCATTTTGTGTTTACGTGTGTTATCTTTGACTAATAGTTAAATGTGTTTGATGATCAGAAACATTTTGTGTGACAAACATGCAAAAGAATAAGAAATCAGGAGGGGGGCAAATAGTTTTTCACACCACTGTAGTTACGAGGCTTCTAATTACTGCAGTTAATATGCATCAGTTGACAACAAGTTATTTAACCCTAACTGATGCAGTGAGTAGCTTCTCATTTCTTACATCACATCAGAAGATTTATCCTGTGGTCATGGCAAAGATGTTACTCTGTTTCAGAACGGTCAGATTATTAATAATAACAGAAAATAACACATGATTATTACCTGGAGGAAGAAATGTGGTCGGAAAAACATCCTGAATAAGCGTGATGAGGGATCAGTTCAGGGTAAGGAGAGAGGCAGATAAATTGATGAACCAATCATGCCCATGATCTGGGGTTGCCTTTGATTGTCAGGTCTACTGTAGGTCCAGCAATGTTATGTGCCCCAAAAATTCAGTCAGCTGATGACCTGAATATACTGAATGACCAGGTTTTTCCATCATTAGATTTTTTTTCTTCTCTGATGGCATATGGCATATTCCAGAATTCATGGGGCTCAAATTGTGAACTCATCAAAAGTATTAGGTACAACTGAAATTGTTGTATTGAGGGCAAATCCATGTTAGTTTCAGTGTAATGCCAAATGTATTGATCACAAAACAACAACAATGATCTCTTTTTAGGCCTTTATTTATTATTTAGAACATGTTATTATTGTCACGTTTCCCTCTATGTCTGTGTCGGCCGTGTGTGCGAGGCATGATCGCGGAGGCGAGCTGACGGTTAACAAAGTCCTTTATTTCAATTTCAAACAAAACATAAAACAAAAACACTCCAACACAAACTAACGTAAATGAACGGTTGCTAGACACCTGACTGGAGTCCAGCCAGGCTATTTATACATAAACATAAAACATTGATCAAATTAACTTCCCTCGGTTCAGGTGAGCTTCTACGTCACCTGACCGAGGTGCAAACTGGGAAATGAAGTAGAACCTAACTCAAAACAAAACTACAACTCAAGAATAATCAAATCATACACGGGCGTTAGGCGCCCTCTAGGGGTTAACCGTTACATTACCCCCCCTCCCAAAAATGCTCCTCCGGAGCATCGCCGGAGGCCCCGGACACCCAACCCAATGTTCTACCTCTCGCCTCCTATCCAGGAGGCTGGGTGACGGGGCTGGAGGCATGCTCTGCGGCTGCTGGGCTGGAAGCGTGCTCGGCGGCTGCAGAGCTGGAAGCGTGCTCGGCGGCTGCAGAGCTGGAAGCGTGCTCGGCGGCTGCAGAGCTGAAGAAGTGCTCGGCGGCTGCAGAGCTGGAGAAGTGCTCGGCGGCTGCAGAGCTGGAGAAGTGCTCGGCGGCTGCAGAGCTGGAGAAGTGCTCGGCGGCTGCAGAGCTGGAAGCGTGCTCGGCGGCTGCAGAGCTGGAAGCGTGCTCGGCGGCTGCAGAGCTGGAAGCGTGCTCGGCGGCTGCAGAGCTGGAAGCGTGCTCGGCGGCTGCAGAGCTGGAGAAGCGCTCGGCGGCTGCAGAGCTGGAGAAGCGCTCGGCGGCTGCAGAGCTGGAGAAGCGCTCGGCGGCTGCAGAGCTGGTGAAGCGCTCGGCGGCTGCAGAGCTGGTGAAGTGCTCGGCGCCGGCGTTAGAGCGGTCACTGCGCTCGACGACGGCGTGGGAGCGGTCACTGCGCTCGACGACGGCGTGGGAGCGGTCACTGCGCTCGAAGACGGCGTGGGAGCGGTCACTGCGCTCGAAGACGGCGTGGGAGCGGTCACTGCGCTCGAAGACGGCGTGGGAGCGTGCAGTGCGCTCAGCGACGGCTCAACGTCGTTCTCAAAGCCGGGAGGCGGCGGCAGAACAGGTGCGTGGGACAGCGGCTGCTGACATGCTAGCTCGCTGTCCTCGAAGCCGGGAGGCGGCGGCAGAACTGGTGCATTGGTCAGCAGCTGCTGACATGCTAGCTCGTTGTCCTCGAAGCCGGAACTTGGCGTTGGAGCGTGCACGGCGCCCGACTGCAGCGTTGGAGCGTGCACGGCGCCCGACTGCAGCGTTGGAGCGTGCACGGCGCCCGACTGCAGCGTTGGAGCGTGCACGGCGCCCGACTGCAGCGTTGGAGCGTGCACGGCGCCCGACTGCAGCGTTGGAGCGTGCACGGCGCCCGACTGCAGCGTTGGAGCGTGCACGGCGCCCGACTGCAGCGTTGGAGCGTGCACGGCGCCCGACTGCAGCGTTGGAGCGTGCACGGCGCCCGACTGCAGCGTTGGAGCGTGCACGGCGCCCGACTGCAGCGTTGGAGCGTGCACGGCGCCCGACTGCAGCGTTGGAGCGTGCACAGCGCTCGACTGCAGCGTAACGTCGTCCTCAAAGCCGGGAGGCGGCGGCAGACTGGGTGCGTGGGTCAGCGGCTGCTGGCGTGCTAGCTCGCTGTCCTCGAAGCCGGCAGGCGGCGGCAGCACAGGTGCGTCGGTCAGCTGCTGTTGACACGCTAGCTCGCTGTCCACGAAGCCGGCAGGCGGCGGCAGAACAGATGCGTCGGTCAGCGGCTGCTGACATGCTAGCTCGCTGTCCACGAAGCCGACAGGCAGCGGCAGGATGAGTGCATCGGGCAGCGGCTGCTGACACGCTAGCTCGCTGCTGAGTGTTGGCGAGGGAGGAGAAAGCTCTGAGCCCGCTTCGCGGTTATCCCGGAAGTGGAGGATCATCTGCTGGAGCTCCTTTACATGCTCCAGCATTTCACTCACACGCTCCGGCTCCGGAATCCACCACATGAGCTCCTCCTCTCTCTGCTGCTGCTCTGCCTGGGGTTTTCTTTCCCCCTCGTCACCGCCGTACTTGGGCTTCCTCGCCGTTCTCTTCCGGCCGGTGCGGGGAACCACGTGACCCCGTGCCGCGTCGCCCCTGAATGGTGTCCGCCAAATGGCGAGCCTGCAGCCCTCCCAGCTTTGTGGTGTCTCTCTCTCTCTCTCCTCGCTGCTCTCTCGCAGGTGCTCCTGCTCCTCCAGCAATCTGTACTCACAGCTGCGGTACATCTCCTCCTCGTCCTCTACCAGCCCGATGTAGTTCCAGCCATAGCACTCCTCCTCGCTGTCCCGCCAGTTCGCCAGCTCGGGCGAGATGGTCACCGCGCCCCCCCCAAAAAGCTCCAGGGGGAAACCCTCCGCCATGCCCCTTGTTTGGTCTAGCAATCTGTCACGTTTCCCTCTATGTCTGTGTCGGCCGTGTGTGCGAGGCATGATCGCGGAGGCGAGCTGACGGTTAACAAAGTCCTTTATTTCAATTTCAAACAAAACATAAAACAAAAACACTCCAACACAAACTAACGTAAATGAACGGTTGCTAGACACCTGACTGGAGTCCAGCCAGGCTATTTATACATAAACATAAAACATTGATCAAATTAACTTCCCTCGGTTCAGGTGAGCTTCTACGTCACCTGACCGAGGTGCAAACTGGGAAATGAAGTAGAACCTAACTCAAAACAAAACTACAACTCAAGAATAATCAAATCATACACAGGCGTTAGGCGCCCTCTAGGGGTTAACCGTTACATTACCCCCCTCCCAAAAATGCTCCTCCGGAGCATCGCCGGAGGCCCCGGACACCCAACCCAATGTTCTACCTCTCGCCTCCTATCCAGGAGGCTGGGTGACGGGGCTGGAGGCATGCTCTGCGGCTGCTGGGCTGGAAGCGTGCTCGGCGGCTGCAGAGCTGGAAGCGTGCTCGGCGGCTGCAGAGCTGAAGAAGTGCTCGGCGGCTGCAGAGCTGGAGAAGTGCTCGGCGGCTGCAGAGCTGGAGAAGTGCTCGGCGGCTGCAGAGCTGGAGAAGTGCTCGGCGGCTGCAGAGCTGGAAGCGTGCTCGGCGGCTGCAGAGCTGGAAGCGTGCTCGGCGGCTGCAGAGCTGGAAGCGTGCTCGGCGGCTGCAGGGCTGAAGAAGTGCTCGGCGGCTGCAGAGCTGGAGAAGTGCTCGGCGGCTGCAGAGCTGGAGAAGTGCTCGGCGGCTGCAGAGCTGGAGAAGTGCTCGGCGGCTGCAGAGCTGGAAGCGTGCTCGGCGGCTGCAGAGCTGGAGAAGCGCTCGGCGGCTGCAGAGCTGGAGAAGCGCTCGGCGGCTGCAGAGCTGGAGAAGCGCTCGGCGGCTGCAGAGCTGGTGAAGCGCTCGGCGGCTGCAGAGCTGGTGAAGTGCTCGGCGCCGGCGTTAGAGCGGTCACTGCGCTCGACGACGGCGTGGGAGCGGTCACTGCGCTCGACGACGGCGTGGGAGCGGTCACTGCGCTCGAAGACGGCGTGGGAGCGGTCACTGCGCTCGAAGACGGCGTGGGAGCGGTCACTGCGCTCGAAGACGGCGTGGGAGCGTGCAGTGCGCTCAGCGACGGCTCAACGTCGTTCTCAAAGCCGGGAGGCGGCGGCAGAACAGGTGCGTGGGACAGCGGCTGCTGACATGCTAGCTCGCTGTCCTCGAAGCCGGGAGGCGGCGGCAGAACTGGTGCATTGGTCAGCAGCTGCTGACATGCTAGCTCGTTGTCCTCGAAGCCGGAACTTGGCGTTGGAGCGTGCACGGCGCCCGACTGCAGCGTTGGAGCGTGCACGGCGCCCGACTGCAGCGTTGGAGCGTGCACGGCGCCCGACTGCAGCGTTGGAGCGTGCACGGCGCCCGACTGCAGCGTTGGAGCGTGCACGGCGCACGACTGCAGCGTTGGAGCGTGCACGGCGCCCGACTGCAGCGTTGGAGCGTGCACGGCGCCCGACTGCAGCGTTGGAGCGTGCACGGCGCCCGACTGCAGCGTTGGAGCGTGCACGGCGCCCGACTGCAGCGTTGGAGCGTGCACGGCGCCCGACTGCAGCGTTGGAGCGTGCACGGCGCCCGACTGCAGCGTTGGAGCGTGCACGGCGCTCGACTGCAGCGTAACGTCGTCCTCAAAGCCGGGAGGCGGCGGCAGACTGGGTGCGTGGGTCAGCGGCTGCTGGCGTGCTAGCTCGCTGTCCTCGAAGCTGGCAGGCGGCGGCAGCACAGGTGCGTCGGTCAGCTGCTGCTGACATGCTAGCTCGCTGTCCACGAAGCCGACAGGCAGCGGCAGGATGAGTGCATCGGGCAGCGGCTGCTGACACGCTAGCTCGCTGCTGAGTGTTGGCGAGGGAGGAGAAAGCTCTGAGCCTGCTTCGCGGTTATCCCGGAAGTGGAGGATCATCTGCTGGAGCTCCTTTACATGCTCCAGCATTTCACTCACCCGCTCCGGCTCCGGAATCCACCACATGAGCTCCTCCTCTCTCTGCTGCTGCTCTGCCTGGGGTTTTCTTTCCCCCTCGTCACCGCCGTACTTGGGCTTCCTCGCCGTTCTCTTCCGGCCGGTGCGGGGAACCACGTGACCCCGTGCCGCGTCGCCCCTGAATGGTGTCCGCCAAATGGCGAGCCTGCAGCCCTCCCAGCTTTGTGGTGTCTCTCTCTCTCTCTCCTCGCTGCTCTCTCGCAGGTGCTCCTGCTCCTCCAGCAATCTGTACTCACAGCTGCGGTACATCTCCTCCTCGTCCTCTACCAGCCCGATGTAGTTCCAGCCATAGCACTCCTCCTCGCTGTCCCGCCAGTTCGCCAGCTCGGGCGAGATGGTCACCGCGCCCCCCCCAAAAAGCTCCAGGGGGAAACCCTCCGCCATGCCCCTTGTTTGGTCTAGCAATCTGTCACGTTTCCCTCTATGTCTGTGTCGGCCGTGTGTGCGAGGCATGATCGCGGAGGCGAGCTGACGGTTAACAAAGTCCTTTATTTCAATTTCAAACAAAACATAAAACAAAAACACTCCAACACAAACTAACGTAAATGAACGGTTGCTAGACACCTGACTGGAGTCCAGCCAGGCTATTTATACATAAACATAAAACATTGATCAAATTAACTTCCCTCGGTTCAGGTGAGCTTCTACGTCACCTGACCGAGGTGCAAACTGGGAAATGAAGTAGAACCTAACTCAAAACAAAACTACAACTCAAGAATAATCAAATCATACACGGGCGTTAGGCGCCCTCTAGGGGTTAACCGTTACATTACCCCCCCTCCCAAAAATGCTCCTCCGGAGCATCGCCGGAGGCCCCGGACACCCAACCCAATGTTCTACCTCTCGCCTCCTATCCAGGAGGCTGGGTGACGGGGCTGGAGGCATGCTCTGCGGCTGCTGGGCTGGAAGCGTGCTCGGCGGCTGCAGAGCTGGAAGCGTGCTCGGCGGCTGCAGAGCTGAAGAAGTGCTCGGCGGCTGCAGAGCTGGAGAAGTGCTCGGCGGCTGCAGAGCTGGAGAAGTGCTCGGCGGCTGCAGAGCTGGAGAAGTGCTCGGCGGCTGCAGAGCTGGAAGCGTGCTCGGCGGCTGCAGAGCTGGAAGCGTGCTCGGCGGCTGCAGAGCTGGAAGCGTGCTCGGCGGCTGCAGGGCTGAAGAAGTGCTCGGCGGCTGCAGAGCTGGAGAAGTGCTCGGCGGCTGCAGAGCTGGAGAAGTGCTCGGCGGCTGCAGAGCTGGAGAAGTGCTCGGCGGCTGCAGAGCTGGAAGCGTGCTCGGCGGCTGCAGAGCTGGAAGCGTGCTCGGCGGCTGCAGAGCTGGAAGCGTGCTCGGCGGCTGCAGAGCTGGAGAAGTGCTCGGCGGCTGCAGAGCTGGAGAAGTGCTCGGCGGCTGCAGAGCTGGAAGCGTGCTCGGCGGCTGCAGAGCTGGAAGCGTGCTCGGCGGCTGCAGAGCTGGAAGCGTGCTCGGCGGCTGCAGGGCTGAAGAAGTGCTCGGCGGCTGCAGAGCTGGAGAAGTGCTCGGCGGCTGCAGAGCTGGAGAAGTGCTCGGCGGCTGCAGAGCTGGAGAAGTGCTCGGCGGCTGCAGAGCTGGAAGCGTGCTCGGCGGCTGCAGAGCTGGAAGCGTGCTCGGCGGCTGCAGAGCTGGAAGCGTGCTCGGCGGCTGCAGAGCTGGAGAAGCGCTCGGCGGCTGCAGAGCTGGTGAAGCGCTCGGCGGCTGCAGAGCTGGTGAAGTGCTCGGCGCCGGCGTTAGAGCGGTCACTGCGCTCGACGACGGCGTGGGAGCGGTCACTGCGCTCGACGACGGCGTGGGAGCGGTCACTGCGCTCGAAGACGGCGTGGGAGCGGTCACTGCGCTCGAAGACGGCGTGGGAGCGGTCACTGCGCTCGAAGACGGCGTGGGAGCGTGCAGTGCGCTCAGCGACGGCTCAACGTCGTTCTCAAAGCCGGGAGGCGGCGGCAGAACAGGTGCGTGGGACAGCGGCTGCTGACATGCTAGCTCGCTGTCCTCGAAGCCGGGAGGCGGCGGCAGAACTGGTGCATTGGTCAGCAGCTGCTGACATGCTAGCTCGTTGTCCTCGAAGCCGGAACTTGGCGTTGGAGCGTGCACGGCGCCCGACTGCAGCGTTGGAGCGTGCACGGCGCCCGACTGCAGCGTTGGAGCGTGCACGGCGCCCGACTGCAGCGTTGGAGCGTGCACGGCGCCCGACTGCAGCGTTGGAGCGTGCACGGCGCCCGACTGCAGCGTTGGAGCGTGCACGGCGCCCGACTGCAGCGTTGGAGCGTGCACGGCGCCCGACTGCAGCGTTGGAGCGTGCACGGCGCCCGACTGCAGCGTTGGAGCGTGCACGGCGCCCGACTGCAGCGTTGGAGCGTGCACGGCGCCCGACTGCAGCGTTGGAGCGTGCACGGCGCCCGACTGCAGCGTTGGAGCGTGCCGGCGCTCGACTGCAGCGTAACGTCGTCCTCAAAGCCGGGAGGCGGCGGCAGACTGGGTGCGTGGGTCAGCGGCTGCTGGCGTGCTAGCTCGCTGTCCTCGAAGCCGGCAGGCGGCGGGAGCACAGGGGGGTCGGTCAGCTGCTGTTGACACGCTAGCTCGCTGTCCACGAAGCCGGCAGGCGGCGGCAGAACAGATGCGTCGGTCAGCGGCTGCTGACATGCTAGCTCGCTGTCCACGAAGCCGACAGGCAGCGGCAGGATGAGTGCATCGGGCAGCGGCTGCTGACACGCTAGCTCGCTGCTGAGTGTTGGCGAGGGAGGAGAAAGCTCTGAGCCCGCTTCGCGGTTATCCCGGAAGTGGAGGATCATCTGCTGGAGCTCCTTTACATGCTCCAGCATTTCACTCACCCGCTCCGGCTCCGGAATCCACCACATGAGCTCCTCCTCTCTCTGCTGCTGCTCTGCCTGGGGTTTTCTTTCCCCCTCGTCACCGCCGTACTTGGGCTTCCTCGCCGTTCTCTTCCGGCCGGTGCGGGGAACCACGTGACCCCGTGCCGCGTCGCCCCTGAATGGTGTCCGCCGAATGGCGAGCCTGCAGCCCTCCCAGCTTTGTGGTGTCTCTCTCTCTCTCTCCTCGCTGCTCTCTCGCAGGTGCTCCTGCTCCTCCAGCAATCTGTACTCACAGCTGCGGTACATCTCCTCCTCGTCCTCTACCAGCCCGATGTAGTTCCAGCCATAGCACTCCTCCTCGCTGTCCCGCCAGTTCGCCAGCTCGGGCGAGATGGTCACCGTGCCCCCCCCAAAAAGCTCCAGGGGGAAACCCTCCGCCATGCCCCTTGTTTGGTCTAGCAATCTGTCACGTTTCCCTCTATGTCTGTGTCGGCCGTGTGTGCGAGGCATGATCGCGGAGGCGAGCTGACGGTTAACAAAGTCCTTTATTTCAATTTCAAACAAAACATAAAACAAAAACACTCCAACACAAACTAACGTAAATGAACGGTTGCTAGACACCTGACTGGAGTCCAGCCAGGCTATTTATACATAAACATAAAACATTGATCAAATTAACTTCCCTCGGTTCAGGTGAGCTTCTACGTCACCTGACCGAGGTGCAAACTGGGAAATGAAGTAGAACCTAACTCAAAACAAAACTACAACTCAAGAATAATCAAATCATATAAACCGCCCTCTAGGGGTTAACCGTTACAATTATTTATCTATCAGGTATGCTGTACACAGTGATATAATGGAGTATATACTGTAGGGCTGAAACGATTCCTCGAGAAACTCGAGTACTTCGATTACAGAATTCAGATAATGGAGGCAAAATCTTCTGCCTCGAAGCTTCTTTTATTAAATTTTAAAAGCTTGCGTTATGTTTTTGCGCAATTATTTGTTTGGCGTGACACAGCGCGCTTCCGGATGCAAGCCGCCAGTAAACACAGACGAAGAAGAAGCGCTTACGTCACCCACAAAGCGGAAGGAGACGCGTGAACAGTTAGCTGTGTAATGATTTGAGGGAGCGTTGTGGTGTGGCTGCAAAATGGAAACCAGCAAGAGAAAACAACAGAAGTTGTCAGTAAAGGCTTATCTTATGCCTGAGCTGTAGATTTAGAAACTTTTAGTCCTGAAAGTTAAGTTGCACTACTTAATGTTTTTGTATAATTATTTATTTTAATGTGTGCCTTAGTTTTTTTGATACTTAGTCATTTGAAATACCTTTTTTTTTTTTTTATTTTTGCACCCGAGAAAAGGCTTTAAAATAACAATGTATGTCACTGTAATGCACTTAATTCAGCCTCGGTCAACTTTAAGCTCTTCCTTGTATTGTGAATAATGACAATGTTTATTTTTGATAAAATGCTGTATGCATTTAAAAAATAAAGGTAGATTTTTCTAAAAAGAAAACCAATAAATCTTTGTTTCTCTTATATATTTTACATTGCTGTTTAATTAAGCAAAAGTACATTATCCGATTACTTGATTAATTGATTACATTTTTGGTAGAATACTCATTTACTAAAATATTCGATAGCTACAGCCCTACCATACTGTATATTTACTGTATCTATGATCACCTGACTCCTCTCTCTGTCAGGCTCCTCCTGGACTCGACCTGTTCTCTGGTGAAGCAGCAGTGTTTCCTCCTACACACACCATAAGCCACCACACACACACACACACACACACCCTGACGTGGTGACTCAGGGGCTGCAGGATCTCACCATGCTGAACCCTGTAGAGGTGAAGGGGTGAGACACGGCTCCTACAGTCCTGTTCTGGATGAAAAGACGGATCTCTGACACACTGGTGCATTCTGGGTAATAAATAACCTGTTTAGAAGAGGTGCAGTACAACCCAATTTCCAAATCTGTACATGAAGAGTTTTATAGAAACTGAAGTGTGGGTTCTGTAAATAAAAAATAAAAGAAGTGCTTTTAATTGTGTAGTGTCTCAGATCTCTCTGCTCATCAGGAAAATCTGTTTCCCCTACTGGCTGTGGAAGTATCAGAGATGTCTGAAACTGACTCAGAGACATATGTGCTTAGGTCATACTGTACAGTGAGATGATGTTTAAAAACAAAACAACAACACTATTTTTAATACAGTAAGAGACTCCTGGAAATCAATTCATCTATTTAATATTTGTAATAAACTTTGTAGTAAAATAACCAATTCAGATACATTATTTAATTTGAATTTTATTCTGCACGCGAATCTGCGCGCGACCGGGGAAACATAGGGACACTGAATTTCCCGGAACAGCTGAACTGACTGAGACTGAAGTATTGAAGAGAAACCGGAAGTAGGTGTAGAAGTAGCGGATTCTGTTTGGAAAAGAACAAATAAACTTTAACTTCAGGCAGAAACGGTGATATTAATGTCACACAACCAGGACTGCTGAGTAAAAGTGAGTGATTTATTCATCAGAAACGACTTTATATCTGAATAATGAGTTTATATTTAATATAAAACTTGTGTTATGTTATTAAACTGGTGTAAAAAAAAAAAAAGCCGTTAAACTGCGTCACGTGACCGGAAGTGAAGTGTTTATCTCCTGTGTGTGTTTTATATACTGAGTTTATCTCCTCTGTTTATCATTAATTACACATTCAGAGTGTTTGTGGGAATTCTAGATTTAATAATCTGGAACAAAATAATAAAGTTTAAGATCTGACCGGAAGTCCAGGAAAATCCGCGCGCGTTGTGTTATATATTTACTTTCCTGTATATCGGTTGATCACAGATTAGTTTTTTGTGATTATCTTGGTGAAATAACCGATCGTGATCACGTTCATGAATAAATTCTTCTAAAACAAATCCAAACTTCGGCGTAAATTAACCACTTCCGCGTTTAATGCCCCCTAGCGGAAACCATGCTGAACTACATCTAACGTATGTGTCGGTGACGTCATTAGCTAGAGCCTGGAGCATTAACGTTGGAGTGAGTGTGTAAGAGAGAGGACCACATACACACAGCTGTGCTGTCACTGTAACACACTGTATTCAGGAGAGACACTGTGGACTCAGTTCTGTGTTTAATACAATAAATCATCAGGATCATTAGCTAGAGCCTGGAGCATTAACGTTGGAGTGAGTGTGTAAGAGAGAGGACCACATACACACAGCTGTGCTGTCACTGTAACACACTGTATTCAGGAGAGACACTGTGGACTCAGTTCTGTGTTTAATACAATAAATCATCAGGATCCTGCTGAAGACCAACACGACATTCTGATGGAGCTCTTTTAGATCTGGACATTTTATCAGTTTTGTCCTGATCATGTTTATATGGAGGACTAAACATGACATAAGTATAAATAAATAATTGTGTGAATAAATAAGTAAATATATAAATAAATACAATATACCCTGGAAAATTGTATTAGTATTTTTTGTTTATTAACATATTTCAAGATTTATTTATTTCTGAATTTCCACATTTCTTAATTTATTTATTTTTGTGTTGTCAAATTTCTTTATTTATCTATTTTAGATTTTCCACATTTCTACATGTATTTCTTTGTTGCTGTATGCTGATGAGGTAGGCAGTCCCAGCCTTAGTCGAAACCGTGATTGGTTAAATCAGTGGTTCTCAAAGTGTGGGGCGCGCCCCACTAGTGGGGAATACAGACATGACAGGTGGGGCGCAATGAACGGGAGGGAAAACAGGAAAGTACCTATTCTAATTCATGCTTTTCTTTATTGATAATGAAGAGCGTACGCTCAAAACTAAACAATCACACACAAATAAATGGATCATTAATACAAGTAAATTTAAAATAACATCAGTTGTGGGCCGGGAGAAAAAGTGGAACCATAGTGGAACAATAACGGTTTAACGTCGAGCCAACTTGAGCAGCGCTGCTCGAATCACAAACCTGCGCGACCCACTGGGCAGCACTGCGCGACTCTGACAGAAATAAACCGCGCCGACCATCAAAATACATTTTACCCCGCTGGGATGCGCACGTACAAACCAGGCATGGCAAGGCGGAAACAATATTAAACAGTCCTGACATGTTAAATTGTTTTAAAATAAAAACACAGTGGGTCGCGCAGGTTTGTGATTTGAGCGGCGCTGCGCGATCCACCGGGCTGCGCGAATAAACCAGATCATCACTGCGCTATCCAGATAGTCGCGCTGCGCTGTATTTGCGCAGATATTTGGTTCAATCGGGTGCCACGGTTTCATCCCACTTTTGACGTGTTTGGCTTCACATACACTTCGACAATGGAAGAAGTGCAGCAGCAGTGAGTTTACTTACATGTGACGAAACCAACAACGAGGAGATTGTAAAGAAAAAAGTGCCTCGTCTGTGGTGTGGAATTGGTTTGGGTATAAGAAAAGTGATACGAATGAGATGAACGTGATTTGTGAGGTACACAAGTGCACTGTTTTAACAAGTGGTGGAAACACGTCAAACCTTTTCTATCATCTGAAATACAAATCGAATATGGCCAAAGTAAAAAAAATGCGGCAAACCTCAGCAATTCACAGTTTAAATAAAATTACATTAAAAAATGAAATTATGTAAAACAATTTCTTTGTGTTTTCATTTTTATTTATGCATTTTCAGATACAAATTGCTATATTGTGATATATCGTTATTGAGTTAGAAAATTGCTTCTACCGTGATAGAAGATTTTGGTTATATCACCCACCCCTAATGAAGCCTATCTTCAACTTGGATTCATGGTGGGGATGGTGGGGGCAGGAGAGAGGCACGTGTGTGTTTTGTGTCTTAAACCGCTGGCAGCAGATCGCATGAGACCCAACAAATTAGGAAGATACTTAGAGACAACACACTCACAGTCACGTTAATAAACCACTGGACGTCTTTGAAAGAAAGCTGGCAGAATACAGACAGCAGGAGAATCGCATGGTAAAATCTGAATCAGTGGACAGCAAAGCACAAATGGCTTCATTCAAAGTTACATACAGAATTGGCCAGTGCAAAAAAAACTACAAATGATTACTGAGCAGCTAATAAACATGGGGTCAATTATGCAAAGATAAGTGACAACGTAAGCCTTTTATAACAATTACATGTGTATTTTACCTTTTTTTAACTTGGTGGTGTTTGATCTTATTGGTTTAGGAATTGATATTTCAATAAACAGTAAACTTGGCCGATTTCGTTATTATTTTGTTAACAAGTGGGGCTTGAAAATTCGCTCAACCCCTTAAGTGGGGAATGACAGAAAAAGTTTGAGAACCACTGGGTTAAATGAAGTGAGATTGTTTCGACTCCACTAGTAATGCCTTGGCTTGTAATGACTGCTGTCTGGCAACTATGGCGTATTTTTTTTACAAGCTGCCGCTAATGAGTTAAAATCATTAGCTGGTGAAATTGAGAACCTCACAGCAAATGACTACGTTTATATCGTGTTGAAAGATTAATGGACGATTTAGTTCAGCTTGATGCTGAGAAGGATGTTGACCTTCACCAATCTGTGTTTGACGGTCTTCAAGAAGTTGTCCACCAACTTCATATCCTCACACAGAAAGAGGAAGGGGAACGTTGTGCATTTTACCTCCGAATATAATTGAGGCTCATCTACTGCTGGGTAAAACAGACCATGGACACCCAGCGTTCCTCTTTCCGTGTGAGGATATGAAGTTCTTGAAGACTGTTAAACACAGTTTGGTTAAGGATTCAAATTCAAATTCAAATTTTATTGGTCACATAGACAATCATACACAGTATAATATGCAGTGAAATGCTTTATACGACCGCCAGTGACCTTAAAAAAAATAAAAATAAGAAAATAAAAGCTTGTACGTGAAATAAATAATCAATAAAAAGGAAATACTAAAGAATATAATTTTAACTAGTAAAATTAACTGTGCATAAGGGCATAATAAAATATTGCAGAAATATAGGAATATAGGATTAAAGTGTCAGTGGTTGTGCAAATATGCATGAAGGTGACATGTGCAATTGTCCAGATGTATGAGTATTTAGTGCAAGTGTGTATGAATGTGTCCATGATTGTCCAGTCAATGTTGTGAGCTTAAAAGATGCTATTAGTCCTGTGTGGAGGTGTGGTTGTGTGGTTGAGAGACCTTATCGCCTGCGGGAAGAAGCTCCTCCTCAGTCTCTCTGTGTTGGCCTTTAGGGAGCGGAATCTCTTCCCAGACCGCAACAAAGAGAACAGTCCATTACTGGGGTGACTGAGGTCCTTCATGATCTTCCTGGCCTTAGTCCAGCACCGCTTGCTGTAGATGGAGTGTAGGTCAGGGAGCTCAGTGCGGATGATGCGCTCGGCTGATCGCACCACCCTCTGTAGAGCTCGTCTGTCCTGCATGGTGCTGTTCCCGAACCAGGTCGGGATGTTTCCCGTCAGGATGCTCTCTATGGTGCAGGAGTAGAAGTTCCTGAGCACCTTGGAGGGCAGTCTAAAGTCTCTCAAGAGTCTGAGGTGGTAGAGACGCTGCCGGGCTTTTTTCACCACGGTGTTGATGTGACAGGACCATGACAGGTCCTGCGTGATGTGAACACCGAGGTATCTGAAGCTGTCCACTCTCTCCACTGGGCTCCTTGATGACGGGGGTCTGGTAGTTCCTCTCCTGCTTCGTACTAAAGTCCACTATCAGCTCCTTTGTCTTACTGACGTTCAGGAGGAGATTGTTCCTCTGGCACCAGTTCTCCAGATTTCCAATCTCCTCTAGGTAGTCCGACTCATCATTGTTGGTGATCAGTCCGACCACGACGGTGTCGTCAGTAAACTTGATGATGGAGGTGGAGTTGGTAGTGGCCACGCAGTCGTGGGTGTACAAAGAGTACAGCAGGGGGCTCAGAACACAACCATGGGGGGCTCCAGTGCTGAGAGTGAGTGTAGCTGAGACATGTCCGCCCATCCTTACTGCCTGTGGTCTGCCAGTCAGAAAATTGGAGATCCACTGACATATAGATGAGCTCAGTCCCAGGTGCTTCAGCTTGGTGGTGAGTGTGGAGGGAATTATTGTGTTAAAAGCAGAGCTGTAGTCGATGAAGAGCATTTTAACATAATTCCCTTTCCTAGTGTCCAGGTGAGTGAGTGATGTGTGGAGGAGATGAGAGATTGCATCGTCTGTGGAGCGGTTCTGACGGTATGCAAACTGTAGTGGGTCCAGTGTGTCGGGTAGTGAAGAAATGATGAAGTCTCTGATAAGGCATTCAAAGCACTTCATCACTACTGAGGTGAGGGCTACAGGGCGATAGTCATTGAGGGAAGCAGGATGTGGTTTCTTTGGAACAGGAACAATGATGGACTCTTTGAAGCATGTGGGGATCACCGACTGAGATAGAGAGATGTTGAATATCTCAGTGAACACAGGTGCTAGCTGGTCTGCGCAGGCTCTGAGAATACGACCTGAGATGCCGTCTGGTCCTGCTGCTTTCCTGGTGTTCACTCTCTTGAAGGCTCTCCTCACGTCGTGCTCGGAGATGATGAGCGCGTTTCCGGTGCTGGCTGTGTCTTCCTGTCAGCAGCCGTTAGCATTAGCGCCGTTAGCATTAGCGCCGTTAGCATTAGCATTGCTAGCGTCTTTAGCTGCAGCCCCGAAGCGAGCGTAAAATGTGTTGAGCTCGTCTGACAGAGCCGCGTCCGCGTTCGTCATACCGGATGTTGGTGCTCTATAATCCGTTATTGTTCTCAGTCCCTGCCACAGGCTCCTAGAGTCACTCTGTTGAAGCTGTGACTCTAGTTTTCTCCCGTAGCGCTGCTTCGCCTCTTTCACCGCCTTCCGGACGTTGTATGACGCAGCCTTGTACGGTTCCATGTCCCCCGAAGCAAGTCCCGTGTTGTAGGCAGCTGTGCGAGATCTCAGAGCGTCGAGGATGGTTTTATCCACCCACGGCTTCTGGTTGGGAAACGTTCTGATAGTCTTTTTCTCTACCGTATCGTCCACTAGCTTCTCAATAAATCCCACAACCGCTTCCGTAAACACGCTGACGTCATCATCGGAGCTGTTTCTGAACATGTCCCAGTCTGCGTCATCGAGTGCGTCCTGTAACGCGGCCACCAATTGGTCCGTCCAGCGCGCGACCTCCCTCTGAGAAAGCACTTCCTGTTTCAGCCTCTGTTTATATTTTGGCATGAGGAAGATGGCGGCGTGTTCAGATTTACCAAACGCTGGACGAGATTGTGCCTTGTAACCGTCTTTGACCGTGGTATAGCAATGGTCCAGTGTCCTTTCGCCCCTGGTGGGGCAGGTGATGTGCTGATAAAAGTTCGGCGCTGCGCGTTTGAGGTTGGCACTATTAAAATCCCCCGCCACAATGAGCGCAGCATCCCGGTGTTGTGTCTGGTGCTGTGTGAGCGCCTCATGCAGCTCGCATAAGGCAGTTTCAGTGTCCGCTTGTGGTGGTATGTATACGGCACTGATTATGACCGATGTGAACTCCCGTGGAAGATAAAATGGACGACACAAGATGGACAGTAGTTCCAGGTTTGGTGTGCAGGAGCGTGTAAGAGGAACAACGCTCGCGCTGTTGCACCAGCTGTTGTTCACCATTAAGCACACGCCTCCTCCTCTTGACTTCCCAGAGTCCCGCGTCCTGTCCATGCGGTGAACCGAGAAGAACTCGGCCGGCTGTATGGCGTGGTCTGGCACCGCTGGGTTCAGCCATGTCTCGGTGAAGCAGAGGAGATTGCAGTCCCGAATGTCTCTCTGGAACTTTATCCTGGCCCTGAGGTCATCGAGCATGTTCTCCAGTGACTGGACGTTGGCGAGCAGGATGCTAGGCAGAGGTGTGCGGTGTGCACGGGCCCTGAGCCTGTTCCTCACACCAGCTCGTCTCCCTCGGGTTCGTCGCTTCGCATCGCGTCCATTGTTCTCCCTCAGGATCTCACTCGGCCAGCTCGGATCCGGAGTTAAAACTGTCGAATTGTGAGTACATTGTATACCAATAGAAACAAGAGTGTCTCTATCATACCTAATGTACTCAATGGTGGTGATTTTGCCGATTTTAAAACACTGAAAACTAACTTAAAGAACAAAAACAATAAAAGGTGTTCGGAGCAGTCGTGACGGCAGCCGACCTCACCAGCGCCATCCTGGAATTGGATCCTGCAGAACGTGTGATAACGGTCTCTCGTTGGCAGCCATTTGCATAGTTAGTGTCAGATAATTAAAAAGCATCACGCTGATTAGATCGATTGCTTCTGTCTGAGGAGCCCTGCGGCCCAATCAGGGTTTCGACTAAGGCTGGGACCGCCTACCTCATCAGCATACAGTGACAAATAAATACATGTGGAAATGTGGAAATGCAGAAATAAATAAATCTTGAAATATGTTAATAAACAAAAGAAGGAATACATTTAGCAATTTTCCAGGGTATATTGTATTTATTTACTTATTTATTCACACAATTATTTATTTATAATTGTCATGTTTTGTCCTCCATATGTTTAACCCTTTTCACCTGCTATTTACCCCTAAATATTCAGAACATGAGTGTGTGTCATGTCATGCAGGAGCAAAGAGAGAGAGAGAGATTTCTGTTTGTGTAGTATATATAGGGGAATATATGTCACTCAGGTAAAGTTTGAGTCAAAAGCTCATAATCCCTCTGCTGTGATTATATCTGACTAAATACAATTTCATTAAAACCTGTAGATATTTATTAACTGCATGATTGTTGTTGTGTGTTTAGGAGTGTAATTTATTCCAGCAGTAGAGATCAGCATCTTCAGGATTCAGCAGTGTGTCCATGAGCTCTCTGTACATACACTAATATTCAAACATGGAGACGCCTGATCTGGAGACAGAGAATGAGACCCCGCCCTCAGAAAAGCAGTAAGTTACTGTGTCCTAGTGTTTTAGTCACTGAACATTCATATGTAATATATGTAGTGAGTATTCATGAAAATAATAACTAACACAGACATCACCTGACAAAAATCCCAGATTCTGTTCATTGTGAAAAGATGTCCTTATAAAGTGCAGTTAAAAAGTAAACAGTAGTCATGAGACAATACACTAATGTCATGATATAAGACATATCGCTATACAGGCTTCACAATAATGAACAGGCAGTGTCGACACAAAACACTTTATATTAAATTGTATTACGTTTATTTTTCTCTGTAATGGCAACATATCCAACGACTGCAATATCACTACCACAGGGTGTTAAACTCTCACTCTGACTGGGACACATCGGCATTTTAGTGAGACCCTGCAGAGACACAACTACAATGTATATTATATAGTTTATTTATTTATTTATAATTAATATAAAATCACAGCACCAGTACAAACACACTGTGCTTCTGAATGGTGTTAGACACGAGTGTGACTTACATCAAGCACAGCACAAACGTGTTGATTTTAATCTGCATTTTAGATCGTGATCAAGCCAACAGTGATATAAACTGGAGTGTACGTATATACAGCAGTTCACAGTAACTACCTTCAGACGGCTGCACTGTGGATCTGCTGTGAATTCTGGGTAATGTGATCATGTTAAACACAGTTTCAGTCTTAGTTCTCCGAGTTCATGCAGAGAGAATGAGACGAGACTGTTGGCCTGGTGTTTGTCCCGTGTGCTATGATTGGAGGTTTCCTGAAAAAAACTGATGTGACGCAACAGAAAAACACTAAATACACTAAAGCAGTTCATCAACTAACGACTGTTGTGATTATTGATTAATAAATCGATTACTGAAATGATTAATTGATTAATCAGACTAGTATTGGCACAATTACTCAATAGCTCTTATTCAGATTTCAGGTTTTAAATTTAGCTTGAGGTTGTTTTGTACCTGTGATAACTAACAATGTAGACAATAAAGATGAAAATATTATTAAATAAACATAATAATTATGTCTTTAAATCAACTTTCCTAATGAAATAAAACTTAAAATCCAACAAAAAGTCGAGTAGCAGCAATAAAATATAACTATTAATTAAAGCGTAAGTCTATGGTGAGGGGCGGAGTCAAGTAAAGTGACGGAAAAGTACACACACCTGAGGAGAGTGTGTGTGTGTGAGACAGAGAGAGAGAAAATGCTTGTACGCATTTGCAGAGCCAGAAAAAAGGTTGATTGATGTGAACTGGAAGTAAAAACCAGACTGAGAGCGACACACACTCCGTAATTATCCACATTCTCTTCAGAGTTATAAATCTATTCCCACTATCCTGACAGCATTTGTGTGAGATCCTGAAGAGAAATTATCATAATGTATATATTTTTTACTTTTTTAACATTGTCAGTATTAAAAGAGTGTGTGATGAGCTCTGTATGCTACACACTCTGGTGCTGTTATCTAGTGTGTAAGATGAGGTGGAGCTCATGAAGATTATTAAATAGAATTATTGTGATTTGACAAATTGCTGTTCATATCGAGTCTCTCCTGGTATTCTGTATCATTATATTAAATAATTAATTTCTGTCTCATGTCCACTCTATGATGTTGTTCAGTAAACTCCAGATAAAGAGATCAGACTCACCAGAACCCAGCTGTGTCTCCATGAAGAGTGATGCGTCTATGGATCCTCCTGAGAAGTTTAAACGTGGAGTCTCCTCATCTGTACACAGGTAACATCCCATAATTCTCAGAGTTAAAGTCAAACACATTATCTGTTCATACTGTATGATGTAGTAATATTCTGTTACATCTCTAATGATCACTGTAAATGTGTGTAGACAAAATGACCAACACTTCTGTAGCACCGAGCTCTTTCTTTATTTATCACCACGCACCGCCAGTAACTTCCTGTTCGTTACCCACACACCCCCGGGACCTTTTATATATATATATTTTTATTGTAAACAGCCACTAAGGGGGACCAAACAGCCATTAACATGATCTACATCCCCCTTCTTAATTAAGCGTGTATCTACCTAGGTTTAACATGAATACAACAATGAAACTGAATTAACAAGAACAGTTTTAACAGTCTTTTTTTTTTTTAATGAATCGTTTCAACGGTTAGCCTTGATGCATGTAAATACTAAAATCCTATAACAATGTTATATTTTACTTAACAGCCAAATGGAACCGGGCTGTTGAACTATAAGTCATGAGCTTATGTGGTGTAGTCCTTATATAGGGAGTTGGGCTTTGATACCCTTCCTGAGCGGGTGACTACCACGGGTGCTTCGTGCACCTCTTCTGTTTGCGGCTGGTCAACACTTTGCTGGGGCTCTGGCAGAGGTTCGTTGTTGGTGTTGAGTGTGACCTGTGTAGTTGCAGGCGAGGTGTATTGTTCAGGCGTATGTAAGAGATGGCACCTGTTTCTTACATATGTGGCATCTCCAGCCTGAACCTGGTAGCTGTTTGGCTGTGGTGCTCTTCCTATTATCGTTGCCAATCTGTTATAACCCTTGTCCGTCTGTATTCTCACGGTCTGCCCTGCATGCAATGGGGCCAAGGGCCTGGCGGACCTGTCATAATGTGTCTTTCCTCTCTGTCTGTTCCGTGTTATAGCTGCCTGGACCTGTGTTTCCACCTTTGGCACATACATTGCTTTGATCATGGGAATGGAAGTCTTGGTGCGCCGAGAAAGCAGGCGCTGGGCTGGTGAAGGCAGCCCATCTCTTGGTATGTTGCGTAGATTGAGCAGTGCCAAATATAGGTCTGTTCCATCACGTGCACATTTTTCTAATAGGTGTTTGGCTGAGCGCACAGCTCTCTCAGCCAGCCCATTTCATTGAGGGTAGTGTGGACTGCTGGTAATATGGCAGAAGTCCCATAGGCTGGAAAATTCTTTAAACTCCCTGCTTGTAAAATATGCTGCGTTGTCAGTCATTAGCTCCTGGGGAGCTCCATGAGTGGCAAAGTGGTGTTTTAGTCTGGTTATGATGGCCGTACTGGTTGAATTTGGGAGCTGGTCTATTTCAAACCAGCCAGAATAGGAGTCAACGAGCACCAGATATTCTCTCCCTCTCCACTCAAAAATGTCCGCCGCTGTAAGGGCCCACGGCAAGTCTGGTATATCATGCAGTTGAAGGGGTTCCCTTCTTTGGTGTGGTCTGAGGGCAGTACAAGGAGCGCATCTGGAGACTTCATGTTTAATGTCCTGGTATATACTAGGCCAAAACATGGTTTCCTTGGCCCTGCGCTTTGTTGCTTCTAGACCCGGGTGACCTTGATGCAGTTGTTTGGTATAAAAGTGTTGCAGTGAGTGGGGAATGACAAAACGCTGACCGCGGAGCAGAGCAGTAAGCCATCATTCAAGATTCAAGATTCAAAGAACTTTATTAATCCCAAAGAGAAATTGCTTGTTAGTCATCAACAGTTAGTTCATCTCTCATAGCATAGAATTGCCTAAGGTCATGCGGCAACTTCTTTGATGAGTCAGACCAACCTGTGACAACGACCTCAAGCAATTGCCTGCATATACGGTCTGCCTGTGTTTCCCGTCTCAGCTCCTCAATTCTCCCTGTGGAGAGGGCTTCCACGGTCATTACATCATAGTCCTCACTAGTTTCGGCACAGTCAGTGGAAGGCATGAGAGAGTGCGCGTGAGAGCGCGTCTGCTAAGTACAACTCTTTGCCTCTTTTGTAAATAACATTGAGGTTGTAACACTGAAGCTTAAGCATCATCCTCTGAAGGCGTGCAGAGGCTGAGTGTAGGGGTTTTCGTAGAATAGTGATAAGGGGCTGATGATCAGTTTCAACAGTCACTGGATGGCCATATATGTAGTCGTGGAATTTCTGACATGCATAGACAAGGGCCAGCAGCTCCTTCTCTATCTGAGCATAACGTGACTCAGTCTCCGTCAGTGCTCTTGAAGCAAACGCTACTGGTTTATTGCTCTGGAGGCAGACGGCACCCAGGCCGTGCTGCGATGCATCTGCAGATAAAACCACTGGTTGGTGCACATCAAAGTACTGAAGTACAGGAGGACCAGTGAGGAGTTCTTTGAGTCTGGTGAACGCAGCCATGTGGTGCTCCTGCCATGTCCACTCCACATCTTGAAGTAGGAGTTGATGTAGGGGGGCTGTGATTTCGCTGTACCCTGGGATGAATTTTGATTAATAGTTTGTCATGCCCAAGAACCTTTGAACACCATGCTTGTCTGCTGGGGTTGGCATAGAACGGACTGCATCCATCTTCATTGGGTCAGGCTTTATGCCCTGGTCAGTTAGGAGGTGACCTACATATGGCACCTCAGACACCCGGAAATGGCATTTATCAGGGTTTAGTTTGAGATTTACAGCACGTATTCTGTCCTTGACCTGCCGCAGACGCATGTCATGCTCCTCTCTTGTGCTGCCCCAAGCAAGGATGTCGTCGAGAACGATTGCACATGGCTGTCCTTCAAAAAGTTGCTCCATACACCTTTGGAAGACTTCACTACCCGTGGATATCCCATAGGGCATGCGGAGAAAGGCATATCGCCCCGCAGGGGTCATAAACGTAGTCAGGTTTGATGATTCCTCACTGAGTGACACCTGCCAGAATCCACACTTTGCATCAAGGACGCTGAACACCTTGGCACCTGGCATGTCGGCAATCACCTGTTCTATTGTTTTCATGGGATGGTGCGGTCTAAGGAGGGCTCTATTGAGGTGAACGGGGTCAATGCATAGTCTTAGGGCACCATCTTTTTTACGTGTTGCCACCATAGAGGACATCCACTCTGTGGGCTCTTGAATTGGTCTAATGACTCCCAGTTTGGTCATCCTGTCGAGTTCACTGATTATTTTGTCTTTCATTGCCAACGGCACTCTTCTTGGAGCACAGATTGTCGGGTGCACTGAGGGGTCTAGGCGCATATGATAAACTACAGGCAGTTTGCCTACAGTGCTGCAATCAAAGAGATCTTTGTACTCTGTAAGTTCAGGCCCCCCCTGCTGGAGAACATGCACATTTGGGCCCAGATGCACAAAGCCTAGTTTGACACTGTCTCTGAGGCCCAAGAGAGGTTTTACTGTACATCACTGTCAACAATATGGAACTGTAGTGTCCCACACGTGAAGCTTATATTAGTAACGCCCAAAGTTCTTATAATCTGACCACCATAAGCTACAAGGTTTTACATGCCTCTACACTTTCACAGTAAAATAAGTCTGCTGGTTCGCAAGCACTCTGTGCATCAAGTTCACTTATTCTATGTATTTGTCCTCCCCGGCGTATGGTGGGGGGTGCTCTGTTTGGATAAGATGGACCTTGTCCTTGTCTGTAGTACGTGCGTGTTCTACTTGACCTGCAGCATTTAGAGAAGTGGTTCCATTTTCCACATGCATTGCAGCGTTTGTTGAAGGCTGGACAGCTGCTGCGGTCAGATGAATGTTGGCCCCCACAGTTGGAGCATGCAGAATGCTGCACAGCACAGACTTCACTTTCCTTCTTTAGTTCTCTATTGTCTGCTTCCTTTCATATCTCTTTATGTCAGTATGTCTGCATCCTCAGGATCTTCCCCCTCCATGAAAGTGAATGTGTCATATTTATCTTGGGCATCAGGACTGGCAAGGTTGAGAAATGTGTACGCTTGCACTTTTTTCGTTGCAGCAGAAAGACCGACGTTGCAGTAAATGCCCCATTCACGCTTAAACTTCAACCAGTTGTCCGCGATATTCTCGTTAAAGATGAGGGGGTCAATCTTGCGAAGTCCTTGTGCCATCAGTACAGGCTTACTTCTGACACCATGTAAATGTGTGTAGACAAAATGACCAACACTTCTGTAGCACCGAGCTCTTTCTTTATTTATCACCACGCACCGCCAGTAACTTCCTGTTCGTTACCCACACACCCCCGGGGACCTTTTATATATATATTTTTATTCTAAACAGCCACTAAGGGGCGCCAAACAGCCATTAACATGATCTACAATCACATAGAAAGAATTAATCAGAAAACATTGAATTAAAACAGAGGCAGATTATTTTGTGTTTATCACTGTGTTCTCTAAATATTCATGTCCTCGTGCAAAATGATTCAATTAAATTAGAGGTCAAATTTAGATTTTGGTATAAATTGATTAAAGTTATTTCTTTAATGGCTACTTTGTGTTCCCAGTGATGTACAGATTAATATCAACACCAACAACATGACTGTGACACTGACACGAAAACAATAACTTAATAATATCACCATTCAAAAATCCCAGATTCTGTTCATTATTAAATGATGTCCTTAAAAATGCCGTTAAACAGTGAAGAGTAGACCTGAGAGAGTACAATAAAGCCATGATCTGAGACGTCTCCCTATACAGGCTTCACAGTAATGATGGGACAGTGTTGACACAAATATTTTAAATTGTAAAACTTTTTATTTTCTAATGGCAACAAATCCAGCCATTTAACATTCTGTCTCATGTCCACTCTATAATGTTGTACAGTAAACTCAAGAGGAAGAGATCAGACTCACCAGAACCCAGCTGTGTCTCCATGAAGAGTGATTGGTCTATGGATCCTCCTTGGAACTTTAAACGTGGAGTCTCCTCATCTGTACACAGGTAACATCCCATAATTCTCCGAGTTAAAGTACAAACAAATTATCTGTTCATTCTGTATGATGTAGTAATATTCTGTTACATCTCTAATGATTGTGCAGGAAAAAATAGTAAACTTCAAATTAAAATGGGCAGATTTTTTTTCTTCCATTCTTACAGTATTTTTCTTCAAATGTTAATCCACTCATACAAAATTATTTAATGAAATTAGGACTAAACTCTAGGTTTACAGCAACCATGTACAGGATAAGCAGTATAGAGAATGAACGAAACATTAGGACTAAACGTTCCGCTGTAGTATTCAAGTGGTTGAATTTATTGTCTTTAACAATGTTTGTTTGTTCCCAGTGATCCACAGAAGACAGGAGATGATAACGAACAGATCATTATTACAGATACAGGGTGAGATCAACACTAACTACATCACACACTGGTGTTAAAAACCTCTCTGCTGTTATTTCATACAGAGTAATTAGATAATAACAAACATACAGGAGATATACAGAGTGACAAAATCATAAAGAACTGTCTGTGGTAACCACTCAGACCACTGTGATCTTTAATAATTAACCCCCATGTCTCACCATGTCTTCCTACTTCACCCTGTCACAGACACGACCAAGAATCTGCTGCTGTAAATGAATTCCAGAAGAAGTTCAGATTAAATCTGATGAAGAAGTTTGAGTGTGTAAATGGAGTGATAATAAATCAGGAAAAGCGAACACTCCTGAATGAGATCTACACAGAGCTCTACATCACAGAGGGAGACAGTGGAGACGTCAATAAAGAACATGAGGTGAGACAGATCGAGGCAGCGTCCAGGAGAACAACATCAGAGGAAACACCAATCAAATGCAGTGACATCTTTAAGTCCTTATCTGATCAAGACAAACCCATCAGAACTGTGCTGACAAAGTCCTTATCTAAAAAACCCAAACCCATCAGAACTGTGCTGACAAAGTCCTTATCTAAAAAACCCAAACCCATCAGAACTGTGCTGACAAAGGGAGTCGCTGGCATCGGAAAAACCGTCTCTGTGCAGAAGTTCATTCTGGACTGGGCTGAAGGGAAAACAAATCAGGACGTCCCCCTCATATTTCCACTTCCTTTCAGAGAGCTGAATCTGATGAAGGAGCAGAAACTGAGTCTGATGGAGCTCCTTCATGTCTGTTTTAAGGAAACAAAAGAAACAGAAATGTCCAGTTTGGAAAAGGTTCTGTTCATTTTTGATGGATTGGACGAGTGTCGTTTCTCTCTGGATTTCCAGAACACAGTGAGAGTGTGTGATGTAACTGAATCAGCATCAGTGCCTGTGCTGCTGATAAACCTGATCAAAGGGAATCTGCTTCCCTCTGCTCTCATCTGGATCACCTCCCGACCTGCAGCAGCTGATCAAATCCCCTCTGAGTGTGTCGATCGAGTCACAGAGGTACGAGGGTTCAATGACCCACAGAAGGAGGAGTACTTCAGGAAGAGGATCAGTGATCAGAGCCTGGCCAATGACATCATCACACACCTGAAGTCATTAAGAAGCCTCTACATCATGTGTCACATACCAGTCTTCTGCTGGATCTCAGCCGCTGTTCTAGAGAGAATGTTGTGTGAAGCAGAGAGAGGAGAGATCCCCAAGACTCTGACTCAAATGTACACACACTTCCTCATCATTCAGATAAACATCATAAGAGAAAAGTACTCAGAGAAGCAGGAGAGTGATGAAGAAATGCTTCTCAAACTGGGACGACTGGCTTTTCAGCAGCTGGAGAAACACAACCTGATCTTCTATGATGAAGACCTGAGAGAGTGTGGCATTGATGTGAGAGAAGCAGCAGTGTACTCAGGTGTGTGTACGCAGATCTTCAGAGAGGAGTTTGGGCTTCACCAGAGTAAAGTGTACTGCTTTGTTCATCTGAGTATTCAGGAGCATCTCGCAGCTCTGTATGTGCACCTGATGTTCATGAGGGAAAAGAGAAATGTTCTTCAACAGAGTCGGTCCTTTAATACAATCTCAGATGTCCACATTAGTGCTGTACATCAGGCCTTAGACAGTAAGACTGGACATCTGGATCTTTTCCTCCGCTTTCTTCTGGGTCTCTCACTGGAGTCCAATCAGAAACTCTTACATGCCTTAGTAACACAGACAGGAAGTAGCTCACAGAGCAAAGAGGAAACAGTTCAGTACATTAAGGAGGAGATCAGTAGAGATCTTCCTACAGAGAAATCCATCAATCTGTTCCACTGTCTGAATGAACTGGGTGATGATTCTCTAGTGGAGGAAATCCAACACTACCTGAAATCTGGAAAACAAAGTGAACTCTCTCCTTCACAGTGGTCTGCTCTGGTGTTTGTGTTACTGACATCAGCAGAGGATCTGGAGGAATTTGACCTGAATAAATATATCAGTCCAGAGAAGATAACAGATGATGTTCTTGTGAGGGTGATGCCTGTGATTGCAGCATCCAGAAAATCAACGTAAGTAAATCTGTATAAATCTGTTCTACTGTAGAAAGAGAGAAACTGAAAACACTTTGATTTACTTTAAGATGTTTTGAGCTTCAGGTGATACAGAGTGGTGTTAATGTGAATAAATAAATAGTTACATAAGAGAATAACGATCATGTGAACAAATGAATAAGACTGAAGGGCAGATAGTAAATGTGTGGAAGACAGTTTCTGTCAGTTGAGGTGAAAAACACTTTTTAACTCTTACATTAATGTCTTGTTGCCTGAAATAATGAGAAACATTATTGATATTCTGATTTCTTTTGACAGTAAAGTTGGTTTTATTCTGGATATTTAACACATGTTCACACTCTAGAGTTCAGAGGAGAGTCTGTAAAAATCCTGTAAAACAAAACTGTTTATTTACATAAACATTATTAATTTCACACCCACGTCTACAGTATTTAACATTTTCATTGTAACTTTCTTTTATTTGTTTTCACATTAAATGTGTGTTAGACTAGAAGTGCAGTTATACACACACTGAGCCGATTTCATTGTTATTAGTAAAACATTCCTGCTATTATATCTATATAGAAGGAGTGTAATAGATGTGAGGGGTTGCCAGGTTGTTGCCTCTTATCGGTGCACTGCTGTCGACAAGCCCCCATTCAACCTGTGTGTGATTCTGTGACTTTTAATTTGCTTAAAGGGGCCTAGTTATGAAGAATTCACTTTTGGATCATTTTGGTCAGTCTAATGTCTCACTCTTGTGTGTGTACATGCAAAAACTACGTTTTTTCTCTCTCTTGTGCTGCGGAATTGTGGGTAATCGTCTCCCCTGCTGGGTCTTAGTGCGCGTCTCTCACTGCTATAATCAACATCCGTGCACGTGTGTACTGTTTACTATAACACTCTGACCGTGTGTGTGTGTAAAAAATTTTTTTTTTGTTATTGTATGCGTGTGTGTAAAGCAAAAGAAAGTCTCATTACAAAGGTTAACGATCCATTTTCTCTCTCTCACTGTGTATCAGCCTGTAACACCCCTCCTCTTCTCACCTTCACACGCACACGCACACACACACACACACACACACACGCACATACAATCTCTCTCTAATGGAAACACTGCTCTGTCGCGATTCTTTTCAAAAGTGCAGGTAAATTTTTATTTTTTTTTACTTTACAGCAGTGTCATTAACGATGTTCCTTGTTAATTTTTCAGATAAAACAGTCTTTCCATTAATATGTCTTTCCGTTAACACACACACACACACACACACACACACACACACAGCGCCTGTGTGCCTAAACGGAAACTTATCTGTCGGGATTTATTTTCACTTTTTTTTAAAACGTAAAGTGCAGGTTAATTTTTTTATTTTTACTTTATATTTTGTATTAATTATTTTATGTATTTATTTTTTGGGGCTGTAGAAAGAATAATTTGAGTTTCCATTATTTCTTATGGGGAAATTCAGTTTGATTCACGAGTGTTTAGAGAACGACTTATGCTCGTAGTCCAAGTTTCCACTGTGTGTGTGTGTGTGTGTGTGTGTGTGTGTGTGTGTGTATACATATATACAGTGTTGTGAAAAACTATTTGCCCCCTTCCTGATTTCTTATTCTTTTGCATGTTTGTCACACTTAAATGTTTCTGATCATCAAAAACCGTTAACTATTAGTCAAAGATAACATAATTGAACACAAAATGCAGTTTTTAAATGAAGGTTTACGTTATTAAGGAAGAAAAAAAACTCCAAATCTACATGGCCCTGTGTGAAAAAGTGATTGCCCCCCTTGTTAAAAAATAACTTAACTGTGGTTTATCACACCTGAGTTCAATTTCTGTAGTCACCCCCAGGCCTGATTACTGCCACACCTGTTTCAATCAAGAAATCACTTAAATAGGAGCTACCTGTCACAGAGAAGTAGACCAAAAGCACCTCAAAAACTAGACATCATGCCAAGATCCAAAGAAATTCAGGAACAAATGAGAACAAAAGTAATTGAGATCCATCAGTCTGGTAAAGGTTATAAAGCCATTTCTAAAGCTTTGGGACTCCAGCGAACCACAGTGAGAGCCATTATCCACAAATGGCAAAAACATGGTACAGTGGTGAACCTTCCCAGGAGTAGCCGGCCGACCAAAATTACCCCAAGAGCGCAGAGACGACTCATCCGAGAGGCCACAAAAGACCCCAGGACAACATCTAAAGAACTGCAGGCCTCACTTGCCTCAATTAAGGTCAGTGTTCACGACTCCACCATAAGAAAGAGACTGGGCAAAAACGGCCTGCATGGCAGATTTCCAAGGCGCAAACCACTTTTAAGCAAAAAGAACATTAAGTCTCGTCTCAATTTTGCTAAAAAACATCTCAAAGATTGCCAAGACTTTTGGGAAAATACCTTGTGGACCGACGAGACAAAAGTTGAACTTTTTGGAAGGTGCGTGTCCCGTTACATCTGGCGTAAAAGTAACACAGCATTTCAGAAAAAGAACATCATACCAACAGTAAAATATGGTGGTGGTAGTGTGATGGTCTGGGGTTGTTTTGCTGCTTCAGGACCTGGAAGGCTTGCTGTGATAGATGGAACCATGAATTCTACTGTCTACCAAAAAATCCTGAAGGAGAATGTCCGGCCATCTGTTCGTCAACTCAAGCTGAAGCGATCTTGGGTGCTGCAGCAGGACAATGACCCAAAACACACCAGCAAATCCACCTCTGAATGGCTGAAGAAAAACAAAATGAAGACTTTGGAGTGGCCTAGTCAAAGTCCTGACCTGAATCCTATTGAGATGTTGTGGCATGACCTTAAAAAGGCGGTTCATGCTAGAAAACCCTCAAATAAAGCTGAATTACAACAATTCTGCAAAGATGAGTGGGCCAAAATTCCTCCAGAGCGCTGTAAAAGACTCGTTGCAAGTTATCGCAAACGCTTGATTGCAGTTATTGCTGCTAAGGGTGGCCCAACCAGTTATTAGGTTCAGGGGGCAATTACTTTTTCACACAGGGCCATGTAGGTTTGGATTTTTTTTCTCCCTAAATAATAAAACCCCTCATTTAAAAACTGCATTTTGTGTTTACTTGTGTTATCTTTGACTAATAGTTAAATGTGTTTGATGATCAGAAACATTTTGTGTGACAAACATGCAAAAGAATAAGAAATCAGGAGGGGGGCAAAGTTGTGCTTGTGCAAATGAGTTGTGCTTTTGTTCTATTTCACGCTGTAGTTCTTTGATGTAATTATTTGTGTCTCTAAAAACTTTTAGTTTTTACTTCAGACTCTCAACTTCCCAATCTGTCTGAATCTTATGCTCCATGTTTATACAGCGTGTGTGTGTGTGTGTGTGTGATGATGATGATGATGAAGCTGAAACTCCCACCAAGTGGATTCTGAGCCGCTCTGACTGTGAATTACTATTACAGCATTTATCTGTTGTGTCTAACTGCTGTTTGTGCTTTTGGTGTTTATAAAAATGAGACGGTGCAGTGAAAGCTTTGAGGATCTGTTTGATCTTTTGTACTAGTGTTAGTTCATTATGTCTTATTTTATTTCCTTCAGTATCAGGTGTGATAGAATTGGAGGGAGAAGTTGGTCAGCTCTGGTCTCAGTGCTCAACTCAGAAACCTCCAATCTGAGAGAACTGCATCTGACTGTGAAGACACTCGACCTGTCCTATAATAAACTAACAGACTCAGGAGTGAAGCGTCTCTCTGCTGTACTGGAGAATCCTGACTGTAAAGTGGAGACACTGAGGTAAGATCATCTCTCTGAGTCACAATAACTCACTAAAAGCAGCAGTTAATAGTTTATACACTCTAAAAAATAAAACTGTGCTGTACTCAATTTTTTTGGTGAAACATTTTTACACTTAAAAATATCAATATCAATCTAAAAATTAAAAAAATCGTGTAAAATATACTTCATGAATTCAGTAAAAAAATTAAGTAGACCTGAATAACTTTTTTTTAGTACAATAATGTACAAAATTGAGTAAATGTAATGAAAATCATAAGTTAATGCAAGGTTACCCTAAGTGGAAATGAGTAAAATAATTGAGTAGATATGATTGAAATGGAAGGTAGAAGAAACTGAAAATTAGACTATTATTTAACAAACAAATGTGCTACATTTACTTATTTTAAATTAATTTAATTCATACTGGTCTATCACAGAATTAATACCTTACACATATTTAGCTTTTAATCAAGTTTTTTTTTTTTCAATTTAGGTTAATGTATCTAATGACATAACTAATTGTAAACAAAGACACAATACACACATTACCATTTTAATTAAACATTTATTTGCCAAATTTGACAAGACATGACGTCTAAACTCAATCTGGTTTACTTTGCAAATGACATGTAACAAGATCATAAACAATGAGCTGAATTGATCTCATTATTAAACAGTCTCACAAACAATACTTCTGCCACAAATATTATACAGTTAATATGTGGAAACTAGACTTTTGTATTAGAATAGAATCACAGTCACATTTTACATCTGAAAGATTGCAGACCTTAACACTTCAGTTTCCTGCAAACTGTGGGATCCATACAAATGTGTGTGCAGACATTCTCAGGTCTTAAAGAAGCAATGACAGTCTAAATGAAGACAGGACACTGAATATCATTGATCAACAGTACCATGCTTCACTCGATAATGATCGAAATTCCTTTTGATGATGCAACACATGTGCAGAGCTTACACCGCCATCCCATAAGCTGGCACCTAAAAAAGGAATGATAGTATACAAGTAAGTACAGTACAAGTGTGACTGTTACTACGGTATATACATCATCACATTGATCTATGAGTGGTGTTCAAGTCAAAGTGGGAATTTTACAGAGCCCATTGCTGGTAAAATTCCGGTGAACATTTCAGTGGAATGCTTTTACAAAAAACAGCCTGCTTTGATCACCAAAGGCGTTTTGCTCTTGCAGAACAATGCACAACCTCATATATAGAGACAGAAATATAGAGAGAAATAAAGGGAGCTTTTACTCTAATAAGTGTGTTCTGTTACATTTAGGCATTTGGCGACTTACATTTTTATCTCATTACACATCTGAGCAGTTGAGGGTTAAGGACCTTGCTCAAGGGCCCAACAGTGGCAACTTGGTGGTTGTGGGGTTTGAACCTGGGATCTTCCGAACTGTAGTCCAATGCCTTAACCACTGAGCTACCCTTGGCCCGCACAATTAAAAGTCCCGCTTTGACTTGAATGTCCCTTGTATAAATTATATAATCAACTATATAATTTTTTTACTTTAGTTACTGGAAAATCTTGTATATTCTAGTGGATTCAATATATTCTGGATTAAAAATAGGTAAAGTGAAATATTTCCAGCCTTGTTTCAATTTCTATCTTGGATTCAATGGTTGCACATTTAATACTTCTGAAACATTTAAAAAGTTGACATTTACCTCATGTTTCATCTCCATTCAACTTCTCTTCTTTAGTGGTGTTGGTGCTGTGAAAGAGATATTGAAAATATATAACGTTTCACGAAAATGATTTAAAAATACTTACATATCACAACATACATAACATATTTCACTTCAATATTTTAATTTTATATTATTTCTCCCATTTATAATTCTGAGAGAAATGTACTTTTACTTAGAACATTTATTTCATCAACGGCCATTTTAATAATGTTTAAGTACACTGTTATGTTTGTGAAGTACTTGTAGTACTTTTGTACTTCAAATACATTAGAAGTTTAGAACGGCATGTACTTACTGTATGGCTTTAACTTGAGTAAAATGTTTGAAGTTCTATTGTTTTAAACAAAGCTATACACCATTATACTGCTAATCAAACTGCCTGTCTGTAGTGCTGTAAATCATGAGACTGAGACTGAACTCAGAGCTGTACTGGACTGGACTCAGAGCTGTGCTGAACTCAGAGCTGTTGCTCTCTGCCGTGTTACTGCTGCTGGACTCACGGCTGATGCATTTACGTTTCCTACCGCAGTGTGCTCAGTGTTTAATCATGTTAAAAATACTCACATACAGTAACGGATAAAACACTGCCAGGTGTCTATAAACAGTGCCAGAGTACGAACACTGCACCTCATTTCTGCTGTTTAAATCTGCTTTATTCTGCGTTTCCTCCTTAAAGTGTCGGAGTGAACCGAGCAGACTCGCGGTTCAGTGTGTGAGGTGGACCTGGTACACACGCGGTAATTATTTGAACACGCTAGTTTTATATCATCGCCACAGTGACGGTTGGCTGCGCAAAATCACCGCATTCGGCGAGAGAAATTCAAATATTGCGGCACAACCGCGGCCGGTTACACCGAGAAACCCGGACATGCACGCGCACGCGGCTCGGTGTTAAATCTCTCCTTTTACACCAGATTTTAAGTGTCTGTATTAACGCCGCTTTACCTGAGCAGTTTGGTGGTTGGAACAAACAAGTAAAATGACACTGAACACCAGGACTGAGCTGTTGCTAGCTATCGTTAGCTATGTAGCTCGGCTGTGACAGGATTCAGAACAGTAACTCACACACTATAAAGTTGTGTATACAGAGAGACAGAGGCATTATTTCAGTAACTTGTGTTAGCTGTTTACTCACCAGGATTCATAAGGAATGTTCCAGAATGTTCCAGGTGCTTCATGTCCATTCTCACATCCTCACAGCCTTCTGGTCTCTGATGTTACACCAGATTTCCCATGAGCACTTGCGCAGGGCAATTTACTCAATTATTTAAGCTTTTCTTGTTAAACATAAAGAATATTGAGTTTGAATGAGTGATAATTGTAGTTCTTGAAACTAATCAGCATTAATTACTCCATTACCAAATATTTTGATTGAAATGTATCAAAAATATTAAGTGCCTGTTAAAAATATAATTCAGTTAAGTCAAGTCAAGTCAAGTCAAGTTTATTTATATAGCACATTTACAACAGTTTGTGCTGCCCAAAGTGCTGTACATGCAGAGAATAGATAATAAAAAAAACCACACAATAAAATACTACATATAATACAAACTAGTTAAGGCAGATAAAACTAGAAGCAGTTAAAATAAAATAAAATTAAATAAAATAGATAAAAACATCAAAGTCAACCTGTGCTAAAAGCCAGTCCATAAAAGTGTGTTTTTAATAAAGATTTAAAAAGCTCCAATGTTTGTGCAGATCTGACATTCAGAGGCAGGTTATTCCAAAGTCTGGGGCCTGCCACAGCAAATGCTCTATCCCCTCTGGTTTTTAACTTTGTTCTTGGAATGGTTAAAATGAGCTGAGTGCTGGATCTCATGGTTCTGGCTGGAGTATGCATAGACAACAGCTCAGATAGATAAGAAGGAGCTAGACCATTCAAAGATTTAAACACAAGTAGTAGGACTTTAAATTGGATCCTGTATGCAACAGGGAGCCAATGAAGAGAGGCAAGCACCGGAGTTATATGCTCTCGCCGCTTGGTACCAGTCAGCAACCGAGCAGCTGCATTTTGAATGAGTTGGAGACGCTGTAATGACAACTGGTCAAGGCCGTAATAAAGAGAATTGCAGTAATCTAGTCGAGAAGTAATAAAGAGGTGAATAACCTGTTCAAAAACGTGAGCTGGAAGGTATGGCTTTACCTTAGCTAACTGTCTAAGATGAAAGAAACCTGACTGGACAACTGCACTAACTTGCTTTTGAAATTTAAAAGACTTGTCAAAAAACACTCCTAGGTTTTTGACATACGGTTTACAATATAAGGATAGTGTGCCCAAGGCATTATTCACTCCATTTGAAGCCGCAGGATCACCAAAAATTACTATTTCAGTTTTCTTTTCATTTAACGTAAGAAAATTAGTTGACAGTTACTCAAATACTAATTTCTATTTGTGAAATAAACTTAAATTATAGTGTAAATTTAAGACAAACAGAACAGTAGTTTTTTTAGGCATTTATTTTGATTTGTCTAACTCAAACAATCATGTATGTGACTTTTAGAGATTTTATTAAGGTAACATAACCTGTTTATTACTGTGAAATTTACAAGGCCACAGAATCATTTTTTAGAGTGTACAGTGATTTAGTAACTGACATTTTTCTGCACAAATATATTACTCACAATAATAATAATAATAATAATAATAATAATAATGAAATTAAACAGACGTACAGTTAGATCCATTTTACAGACACAACATCTTTAAAGTAAATAATAAACCAGGATGTAATGTTGAAGTGTGTGTCATTGTGTGATATGAAAAATTAAATCAATATTTAAAAACTGCATTTTCTGCTTAATTTGTTTCTTTGTTTAATATTAAAATGTGATTATCTGAATCATCTAAGTGTGAGAAATATACAAAAAAACATAAAAATAAGGGACAAATAATTTAAAACACTGTGAATATTAATCCAGGATGTAAATGTGTTGATGAAGTGTGTGTCATTGTGTCTCTGCAGGTTGTATCAGTGTCGTGTCTCAGATGAAGGCTGTGCTGCTCTGACTTCAGCTCTGAGATCAAACCCCTCACACCTGAGAGACCTGGATCTGTCCTGTAATAATAATCTAGGAGACTCAGGAGTGAAGTGTGTCTCTGCTGTACTGGAGAATCCTGACTGTAAACTGGAGACACTGAGGTAAGATCATCTCTCTGAGAGTCACATGACCTGCTCCTGGGTAGAAAATGCTAAAAAGAGACAGTCTCTCTCCTCTGGATCAGGGCTCAGCTCCATCAAGGGAGCATGTTATTTTATTATTTATTTATTTATTTATTTTTAAGTGAAAAATATAACAACATCTCACACACCTGCTGCCCCATATAGGAGGAGAGAGCACCTGCTCAGATCATGTTTTGGAAGGTTTCATTAAAAATATAATAATAATAATAATAATAATAATAATCTATCTACAGTTGTGTTCAATATAATAGCAGTCCAACATCAGTAACCAGATCAATAATTGTTTTTGGGAGAAATTATATTTCTTGATGGTAAATATTTTACTTGTAGGTGTAGTGCAGTAATAGAAAACCAACAGACTCAACAGTCATGACTTGCACACACCTGATTTTGTGTAATTGAATCATTAATTGAAATGGGGTGTGTTTAAAATAATAGCAGTGTGGAGTTTAATTAAAGAGGTAAATTATTCTGTGAAAAACAGGCGTCAAACAAGTTCCCCTTATTTAAGGATAAATGCAGAAAAGGTTGTCCTGTGCATTTCTCTCTGAACATCAGAGTAAAGTGGGTCGTTCCAGACATTGTTCAGAAGAACAGCGTACTTTGATTAAAAAGCTGATTAGAGATGGAAAACATACATAGAAGTGCAGAAAATGATCGTCTGCTCTGCTAAAATGATACCAAATGCTTTAAAATGGAGATCAAAACCAGAAAGACGTGGAAGAAAACGGAAAACTACAATTCGAATGGATCGAAGAATAACAAAATTTGGCAAAGACTCAGCCAATGATCAGTTCCAGCATGATCACAGAACATCTATAGTTACCTGTTAGTGCTGTTACTATTAGAAGACGTCTATGTGAAGTCAAGCTATCAGCAAGAAGCCCCGCAAAGTCCCATTGTTGAAAAATAGACATGTGCTGAAGAGGTTACAGTTCACCAAAGAACACACTGACTGTCCTAAAGAGAAATGGTGCAATATTTAGTGGACTGATGAAAGTAAGATTGTTGTTTTTGGGTCTCGAGGCCGCAGACAGTTTGTCATGTGACCCCCAAACACTGAATTCAAGCCACAGTACACTGTGAAGACGGTGAAGCATGGAGACACGAGCATCATGATATGGGGATGTAGCTTCTCGTACTGTGGTGTTGGGGCTATTTATCACATGTCAGGGATCATGGATCAATTTGAGTTCATCAGAATACTTAAAGAGGTCATGTTGCCTCATGCAGAAGAGGAAATGATCTTGAAATGGGTGTTTTAACAAGACAACGACCCCAAACACACCAGTACTCGAACAGCATCTTGGTTCCAGACCAACAAGATTAACGTTATGGAGCGTCCAGCCCGATCCCCAGACCTTAATCTAATAGAACAACTTGTGGCCTGACATTAAAAATACTGTTTCTGAGGCAAAACCAAGAAATGCAGAGGAATTGTGGTGTGTAGTACAATTGTACAGATGTGAAGCAGTTCTCAGAAACCTGGTTATACAACTAAATATTAGCTCAGAGAAAGATTCAACTTCAAGCATTTTAGTTTAAACGGTAAATTCATCACTTTATAAAGATGAGTGATGACGCTGCTATTTGTTTAACAGACTAATATTTGTTTTTCTTCACTTTCTGTAAACTAATTATACATTTAGCACATTTTTCTTCATGTTGTGATTCAGAATAGAATGTGCAGGGGGTCCAATGTGTTTATGTGATTTAAATTAAAAGTTATTACACTGTGTGTGTGTGTGTGTGTGTGTGTGTGTGTGTACGTGTATATAGTGGAGAAATGTTTGTCCACTTACAAGTATGGTTGGGTATCACTGGGTTTTTTTTAAGATATGGAGTTACATCTCTGGTCGATGGGTAATTTACTGGCTAATGGCTAATGGTTAGCCTTCTTTAACAATTAATTTTGGTTTAACTTTTATATAAATTAATATTCACAACATTACAGTCGACCGTTTGCTGCAGAAAAATCCCTTTTTCTCCATGTTATATTCATTACAGTACAGGTTTAAAAAAGCAGCAAAAATGGGTGGGAAATGCCTCATAACATCCCCAATAGAAGTGGGTTAAAACAGTTTGTTTTTTAGCCATTTTTATTGTCTATCTTCTGATTGGTGTCACGTTCTGCTATGGTGTTCGACTGTGGGCTTGGTGTTGAGGCATAAATGCAGAGGGGATGCAGTGAAACAAAAGAGTCTTTAATGAGAATAATAATAATAAACCAAACAAGCAAGACAAAACATGAACAAAGGAAGTTGGCTTAAACTTGGGAGCATAATGTAACAGAACTCATAAACACTTAGACATAAGACTAGGGATTACATACATTGATACACAATACAGACATGGGATACAAACTGGACAAGACAAGACACACTAAACAGCCTAGAGGACTAAACACAAGGGACTAATTCTCCTAGGGGCTAATCCTGCTAGGAGACACAAGGACAGACATTTCCATACAAACAAACTTAACTTAAAGTGCTCCTGAAACCAAAAGGCCAACCATACTGTTAAACTAAAACAGAAGAAAACCCACATAACAGAAATTAATGCTCAACCCAGTTTCCCAGAACAAACAGGTATTTATAACAGTGCTAACGACCCTCCTCAGTTCAGGTGAGCATCCACGTCACCTGACCGAGGAGGCTTCTGGGAAACTGAGTCTAGGAACAAAAACTAAAAACTAAAAACACTGCCCTCTAGTGGGCAACCCTCACAATTGGCTAGTACAATGCACATCACCAAAGGAGCATTCAGTTTATTTAAAACTACACCCACTGAAATAGTGTGTGTTAGACAGAAGTTAAACAGCAGTATTTCATCTGTAACATTAACACACACTTACATGTACATTAACTTGGTAAAAAAAAAAAAAAAGTAGAATTCATGAGGTTTAAGATGAGCAGTAATATTCACAATAAGGTTTAACTTGTTCTTCAGTAGCAGTTTTTACCCTCACACACACACACACACACACACACACACTCACACTCACACTCACACACACACTAAATAAGGTTTGTTCACCAGAAACTTAATCATACAAATCATACACACTTAATGCATCACACTTTCTAACAGAAGTAGTTATTATTATTATTCCAAAACAAAAAGGAATAAAACAATTAAACAGACGAGAACTGAATAGACAATTTACAGGAAGTTTATAGGACGCTTCTCAGGCTTTATGGTTAACACTTTATGCTCTATTTATTCACTTTTCAAAATGCTCCTGTTTGTTATCTGAGTCGCAATCTTCTGCAGAGGAAAAGGTAAACTCCTCCCACTGTCCAGAACTTCCTGAACCTTCAGCTGACCTTCTACTCCATTGTGGTACTTGTTACTGTACAAAAGTCATCCTCGCTCTACAGCACTTATGTACATGTGTCTAAGACTTTTACTCAGTACTGTACATTTTATTTACTGTAAAATTTTATTGAGTAATAAATTATCAGTCAGTAATATTGTTTATTAAAGACATGAGTTTTGATTCTCCTCAAAAGTAACACTTTAAGCCTGAAATTAGTCAAACTTGGTTTAAATTAATGATTGTGTTTGTTTTTCCCCCTGATTCAGACTTTTACTTCCTTGATTCTGCAGTAATATAAATCTATAGTGTTATATAAATGTCTAGTGTTATTAAACAAAGGTTATGGAGAAACATGTTTATTCCCCCTGTATAGTGCACTATAAGTCTGTTAGAGAAGCATTTTGTAGACTCAACATCTTAATAATAAAATAATAACCCAGGATGTAAATGTGTTGATGAAGTGTGTGTCATTGTGTCTCTGCAGGTTGTGGGGTTGTGGTGTCTCAGGTGAAGGCTGTGCTGCTCTGTCTTCAGCTCTGAGATCAAACCCCTCACACCTGAGACACCTGGATCTGTCCTATAATAATCTAGGAGACTCAGGAGTGAAGTGTCTCTCTGCTGTACTGGAGAATCCTGACTGTAAACTGGAGACACTGAGGTAAGATCATCTCTCTGAGAGTCACATGACCTGCTCCTCAGTAAGACACATTCTCTAATAGTGAGACTGAAGCAGAGGTTTTAGGTTCATCATCAATGTCCTGAGGAGGAAGATTGTTTCTTTTCACTGCACACTGATGATTTGTCACAGAGTCTTTGGGTCAGATGTACGTATGTGAGAAGCTGCAGCACAAAACCTGACTTGATGCGACTGCAGTGTGTCTGAAATGACTGTGAAATTTACTACAAATTTAACGTAACGCGTTAGAGAACTTGGATTACTTTTTTGATGTAACGAGGAATCTAACGCGTTATGTCCGCCATTCATTTACTTACTTTTTAAAAATTTAATCCGTTATACAGACAATTTATGCAACCTGTGAGCCTGACATCAGTCATTCCCAATCCGTTATTGTGTGTGTGAGTGAGTGAAAGTCGTCCTACCAGCCTCACCCCCAATAACCCGCCCCCCTGTGTTATTCCTGCTGTTATACCCCTGTATCTCACCTGTGTGGTTTGACTATGCGAGGATCGATGCACAGAAACATGGAAACTTAATAACAGCGCTAAAACTCGCGGTGAGTCATGATGACCCATACTTACGGCCAACGTGCGAAACCGTGTAGGTTGAGATAAGGGTATTAGTAGTTAACAGATTATGGAGTTACAAAGGAGTTTTCATTTACTGCAGTGGAAAAGTACTCGAACTAGTTACTTTTATCAGAAAGTAACGCTGTAATGTGACTGATTACTTTTTAATGACAGTAATTTTGTAATGTAATTAGTTACTTTAAAACGTAACGTCCCCCAACACTGTAACTAATCACACAAACTGCAGCTGAGACACAAACTAACTGCACTGTGTGAGCTGCAGGGTTTAACAGCTTACAATCAATACAGGACACAACAACCATTCTTATTATTTCTCCTTAGAGGTGAAAGTTCATTTAGTTACTGAATGTTCTTTCAGTTTGTCTTTGTCTATCTGCTATGAACAGGGTTGCCAGATCTGTGTTACAGAAGCAGACAAATGGACAAGCAGTATTAAACCCATGTAGTTTACCTCATTAGTTCTTTCTCTAATATTTTAAAATAGTCTCATATTATTACACATTTAGTCATAAATACAGAATGTCTATGAATAAACCCACAGACTCAAATCTATTCATATAGTAACAACAAGCTAAAGTAGAGAACATCATCAGTAGGTGTGTGTGTGATTAAAATAACATACTTTAGATAAAATGCCCAAGTTTTCTCTCTCTCTCTCTCTCTCTCTCTCTCTCTCTCACACACACACACACACACACACACACACACACACACACACACACACACACACACACACACACAAAGCTTGTCTTGATGTTTATATCCTGAGAGAGTGAAGTGTGTGTCATTGTGTCTCTGCAGGTTGTGTAAGTGTGGTGTCTCAGATGAAGGCTGTGCTGCTCTGACTTCAGCTCTGAGATCAAACCCCTCACACCTGAGACACCTGAATCTGTCCTGTAATAATCTAGGAGACTCAGGAGTGAAGTGTGTCTCTGCTGTACTGGAGAATCCTGACTGTAAACTGGAGACACTGGGGTAAGATCATCTCTCTGAGAGTCACATGACCTGCTCCTCAGTAAGACACATTCTCTAATAGTGAGACTGAAGCAGAGGTTTTAGGTTCATCATCAATGTCCTGAGGAGGAAGATTGTTTCTTTTCACTGCACACTGATGATTTGTCACAGAGTCTTTGGGTCAGATGTACGTATGTGAGAAGCTGCAGCACAAAACCTGACTTGATGCGACTGCAGTGTGTCTGAAATGACTGTGAAATTTACTACAAATTTAACGTAACATGTTAGAGAACTTTGATAACTTTTTTGATGTAACGAGGAATCGAATTCATTATGTCCGCCATTCATTTACTTACGGTACTTTTTTAAAAATGTAATCCGTTATACAGACAATTTATGCAACCTGTGAGCCTGACATCAGTCATTCCCAATCCGTTATTGTGTGTGTGAGTGAAAGTCGTCCTACCAGCCTCACCCCCAATAACCCGCCCCCCTGTGTTATTCCTGCTGTTATACCCCTATATCTCACCTATGTGGTTTGACTATGCGAGGATCGATGCACGGAAAGATGGATCCTTAATCACAGCGCCAAACTCGCGGTGAGTCATGATGACCCATACTTACGGCCACCGTGCGAAACCGCGTAGGTGAGATGGTGGTGTTAGTAGTTAAAAGATTATGGGCTAAACTTCGCTAAGTGATTGTAGAATAATTATAAAGGTCTTGACTAAAACAAGGGCGGCGCGGTGGTGTAGTGGTTAGCACTGTCGCCTTGTACCTCCAGGGTCTGGGTTCGATTCCCCGGCCAGGCTCGATTCCCGTCTCTGTGTGCATGGAGTTTGCATGTTCTCCCCGTGCTTGGTGGGTTTCCTCCGGGTACTCCGGTTTCCTCCCACAGTCCAAAGATATGCAGATTAGGCTAATTGGCGTTCCTAAATTGCCCGTAGTGTGTGATTGGGTGTGTGAGTATGTGTGTGTGCCCTGCGATGGATTGTACCCCGCCTAGTGCCCAAAGTCTCCTGGGATAGGCTCCAGGTCCCCCGCGACCCTGAACACAGGATTAAGCGGTATAGAAGATGAATGAATGAATGAATGACTAAAACAACATGCATGAGGAATCACAATGGAGTTTTCATTTACTGCAGTGGAAAAGTACTCGAACTAGTTGCTTTTATCAGAAAGTAACGCTGTAATGTAACGGATTACTTTTTAATGACAATAATTTTGTAATGTAATTAGTTACTTTAAAACGTAACGTCCCCCAACACTGTAACTAATCACACAAACTGCAGCTGAGACACAAACTAACTGCACTGTGTGAGCTGCAGGGTTTAACAGCTTACAATCAATACAGGACACAACAACCATTCTTATTATTTCTTCTTAGAGTTGAAAGTTTATTTAGTTACTGAATGTTCTTTCAGTTTGTCTCTATCTGCTATGAACAGGGTTGCCAGATCTGTGTTACAGAAGCAGACAAATGGACAAGCAGTATTAAACCCATGTAGATTCCCTCATTAGTTCTTTCTCTAATATTTTAAAATGGTCTCATATTATTACACATTTTATCATAAATACAGAATGTCTATGAATAAACCCACAGACTCAAATCCATTCATATAGTAACACAGAGCTAAAGTAGAGAACACCATCACACACACACACACACCTAGTCTTGATGTTTATATCCTGAGAGAGTGAAGTGTGTGTCATTGTGTCTCTGCAGGTTGGAGTCGTGTGGTGTCTCAGATGAAGGCTGTGCTGCTCTGACTTCAGCTCTGAGATCAAACCCCTCACACCTGAGACACCTGGATCTGTCCTGTAATAACATAGGAGACTCAGGAGTGAAGTGTCTCTCTGCCCTTAAGGATGATGAACTTTACAAACTACAGACACTGATGTGAGTAATCATCTCTTTATATAAACACTGAAACATATTAACAGACTGATTAGCATTATTTTGTACATTAGCATTAGCTTGTACATTAGCATTTCTCTTTAGTTCCAGTAAATATCAGATTACAGAGTTAAAATGTCACTTTATTCTATTTAATCAGACTTTTCCAACAATTATCTTAGGGTGCTTTCACACCTATAGTTCGATTGCTTTAGTCCGCACCAGTCAGAAAAATGTTACAATGTAGTAAACAGACGTTGGTACGGTTTGCTTTCACATATGCAGAGTTCTAAACGAACCAAAATAGACCGCGAAGCCCATCGGCACCGGAAACAGACTATTTTCAGAAAATCGCGCCACTTTCAATAATCATGGAGGAACAGCTTTGCTTTGCGCTCATGGTGCTGATCCTCGCGCACTGCATTGTACGTGCAAATCATTATTTTCAGATAATTAATTTCGAAAACGATTAAGTGAGACACCACACTTAAACAACCTGTAGAGACACAATGACACACACTTCACTCTCTCAGGATATAAACATCAAGACAAGCTTTGTGTGTGTGTGTGTGTGTGTGTGTGTGTGTGTGTGTGTGTGTGTGTGTGTGTGTGTGAGAGAGAGAGAGAGAAAAGATGCCTTTGGGCATTTTATCTAAAGTATGTTATTTTAATCACACACACACACACACACACACCTATTGATAGTGTTCTCTAGTTTAGCTCTGGGTTACTATATGAATGGATTTGAGTCTGTGGGTTTATAGACATTCTGTATTTATGACTAAATGTGTAATAATATGAGACTATTTTAAAATATTAGAGAAAGAACTAATGAGGAAATCTACATGGGTTTAATACTGCTTGTCCATTTGTCTGTTTCTGTAACACAGATCTGGCAACCCTGTTCATAGCAGATAGACACAGATGTAGTGAAATAATCCTCAGTAACAGAAATAATGTTCATCTCTGAGAATGTCACTGCTGCTTTTAAACCCTGCAGCTCACACAGTGCAGTTAGTTTGTGTCTCAGCTGCAGTTTGTGTGATTAGTTACAGTGTTGTAGTAAATTTCACAGTCATTTCAGACACACTGCAGTCGCATCAAGTCAGGTTTTGTGCTGCAGCTTCTCACATACGTACATCTGACCCAAAGACTCTGTGACAAATCATCAGTGTGCAGTGAAAAGAAACAATCTTCCTCCTCAGGACATTGATGATGAACCTAAAACCTCTGCTTCAGTCTCACTATTAGAGAATGTGTCTTACTGAGGAGCAGGTCATGTGACTCTCAGAGAGATGATCTTACCTCAGTGTCTCCAGTTTACAGTCAGGATTCTCCAGTACAGCAGAGAGACACTTCACTCCTGAGTCTCCTAGATTATTATAGGACAGATCCAGGTGTCTCAGGTGTGAGGGGTTTGATCTCAGAGCTGAAGACAGAGCAGCACAGCCTTCACCTGAGACACCACAACCCCACAACCTGCAGAGACACAATGACACACACTTCATCAACACATTTACATCCTGGGATATTATTTTATTATTAAGTTGTTGAGTCTACAAAATGCTTCTCTAACAGACTTATAGTGCACTATACAGGGGGAATAAACTTGTTTCTCCATAACCTTTGTTTAATAACACTAGACATTTATATAACACTATAGATTTATATTACTGCAGAATCAAGGAAGTAAAAGTCTGAATCAGGGGGAAAAACAAACACCACCATTAATTTAAACCAAGTTATACTAATTTCAGGCCTAAAGTGTTACTTTTGAGGAGAATCAAAACTCATGTTTTTAATAAACAATATTCCTCACTGATAATTTATTACTAAATTGAAAGTTCTGAATGATAAAACTGATAGAATGTAAAATATTTACAAGTTCATCAGATTCTACAGATTGAGGACGTCAGATTTACAGTAAATAAAATGTACAGTACTGAGTAAAAGTCTTAGACACATGTACATAAGTGCTGTAGAGCGAGGATGACTTTTGTACAGTAACAAGTACCACAATGGAGTAGAAGGTCAGCTGAAGGTTCAGGAAGTTCTGGACAGTGGGAGGAGTTTACCTTTTCCTCTGCAGAAGATTGCGACTCAGATAACAAACAGGAGCATTTTGAAAAGTGAATAAATAGAGCATAAAGTGTTAACCATAAAGCCTGAGAAGCGTCCTATAAACTTCCTGTAAATTGTGTATTCAGTTCTCGTCTGTTTAATTGTTTTATTCCTTTTTGTTTTGGAATAATAATAAGAACTACTTCTGTTAGAAAGTGTGATGCATTAAGTGTGCATGATTTGTATGATTAAGTTTCTGGTGAACAAACCTTATTTTGTGTGTGTGTGTGTGTGTGTGTGTGTGTGTGTGTGTGTGTGTGTGTGTGTGTGTGTGTGTGTGTAAAAACTGCTACTGAAGAACAAGTCAAACCTTATTGTGAATATTACTGCTCATCTTAGGGTGCTTTCACACCTATAGTTCGATTGCTTTAGTCCGCACCAGTCAGAAAAATGTTACAATGTAGTAAGCAGACGTTGGTACGGTTTGCTTTCACATATGCAGAGTTCTAAACGAACCAAAATAGACCGCGAAGCCCATCGGCACCGGAAACAGACTATTTTCAGAAAATCGCGCCACTTTCAATAATCATGGAGGAACAGCTTTGCTTTGCGCTCATGGTGCTGATCCTCGCGCACTGCATTGTACGTGCAAATCATTATTTTCAGATAATTAATTTCGAACACGATTCGCGGCTGCGACTCCAAACCAGCTTCCCGGTTTATTCATCTCGCCGACGGCGCATCGCGCGCCACTTCAGGGAGAAGAGACGTGCCCTCCTCCTGAATGATCAATTTGTTATTAGCCGGCGATCTTCCTGCAGATCCATCAGGTAATCCGTTGGCCGATCGAAACAGCCCAGCCACACATTTTTTCATCTTTAATGTGAATACAGAGAGGCACTTAATTTCCTCGACACTCCACGTTTCTCCGCGGTTTGATTTCATCGCGAGTCGAGCTTGAAAAATTTAATCGAGTCATCAGGAAGGGAAAATAATTTTACCCGCAACCCCAAAGTGCATTAAACTATACCATTTCATCAGATTTGGTTTGGTTGCTTTTACACCAGACGAACTGTACCAAAGTAGAGCGGATAAAGCGGTCCGAGACCACCCCTTCAGGCAGGTCTCGGATCGATTGATTTGGTGCGCACCAAAGTACCGAGATTGCATTCACATCAACGCAAACGAACCGAACCAAGGGACCAAACACGTTTGGTGCGCAACAAATGCTGTAGGTGTGAAAGCACCCTTTTAATGCTGTTTGGTGTTGATTTAAACTTCATGTGAAAGCAGAAGACAGGGAGTCAGACGGAGTTTATAAAACATCCCACCTGAGTGCATGAGAGTGATTGTAAATGAACAGCTGGTCTCCTTGTGACACGCTGCTATCTCTGACTTCATACTGCTGCTTCTGTCTGAATAAGATGATCTCAGCTTTTCCCTGTTTCTGATAAGCAGCAGACTTTCTCCTCAACTCTCATAAAAACTCATGAAAATCATCATCTTTAATGCCACACTGCCACAAATATTAGATTTAATCAGCTACTTTACTCACTCTGACACTCCTTCCAGCTCTCCACCTCCTCACCGTGTCTTCTGTCATTCCTGTAAACTTCACCTCCGCTTCTTCTTAAAGTCTGCACTTAAATATACATGTAGAACAGGAGATAAAACACACAGCAGTGATATGATTTTAAAGCTCTACAGTCTGTGATGTGATTGTAAATGTCGGCTCACTTTCCTGTTAGAACTTAAGGAAGTTCTCATTTGTTCTAGGTGAATAGTCTGAAATAGTTTATAAATGTTAAATTACATTATATACATGAGATAGTAATGTTTTCCTTACAGCAAAGGTGATTATGTGCTGTTGGTCATGAAGCAGCACCATCTAGTTTGTGTTTATTAATTCAGATATTTCTCTTTTAGATTTGACTGAAGATGAAGAGCTGTGTGCTGAAGATAAAATCTTTCTTGCCTTTTCATGTCAGCAAACAGAGACACATTTATAGAAATGTAATCTTTTAATAATAACACACCGAACAGACTCAGAGACTTGGACATAAATTCCTCAATCCCATAAAAACCTGAAGGACTATTAGGATCAGCAGGTGAAAAACCACATGGACTCGAGCTGAACCCAGTGAGTGGAACAGAGAGCTGAAATGGACAGGAACAGTTTCAGGACATTGATGGGATTCTCACCTGACAGGACTGGCATTGGGGAGTTTATCTGAGGAAACCTGTAGGAGACGCAGTACAAGTCATATTTATCACTTTGTTACTTAATATAGTTGAAATCTTTTTGTTACAGGATCAGACTGAACCCAGCAGGAACCCGATATGCTGTATAATGTTGTCATTGGAGAGGTAATTAGGTTCCACTTTAAAAAAGAGAATGTCCTGGTGCTAGACACCACAGTACACCTGTCCTACAGAGGTCTCATGGAGCCACGCCCCAATGGTCCAGACCCACCCTAACACAAGGAGAACCCTAAAAGCTAGGTTTTGTTCATGTGAATAGTTTTTACTGTTACAGCTGATCTGTGAAGACATTTACTAGCAACAGCAGCAGGTTGACTGGTGGACTAGAGATTAGCACTCAGCACTCCACTCTAACCACCGTGGCCTAGCTTTGGGTCCAGATAAAGGTGTCATCCTATTTGGCGGTGGGAAAAATGAAGTATTCCAGCATCAAACAAAAAACTAAATTGTCTCATATACGTAATCATTCAGGCCAGTAAATTAAGTGGATCAGCCCAGATTTCTGTGTCTGAACTGTACAGCTGCTGAATGATGAGGAAGGAAACCCTGGTCACTGAGTGTCGTTCTCATCCTCTGCATAGTTCATTCATGCTATTGTCATTATGCAGCGCTACAACGTCCCACTGGCCCAGAAACACATTTACAGGAAATCATTCATTCTCAGTGCAATAACCCTCCTGAACAGTTAAAACAGGACTTTCCTGTGCATTTACTAATTGTTTTATTGTTCTTGTATTATAAGAAATCCTGTTACTATTTGAGACAAATAATATAGATTATCTTATCTTCTTTAAGTTTATGCTAGAATTAAATGATGATTTAGTGTCACATTTGTAAGATTGTGTTGAGTTTAACATTGTCCTAATTTCGTATTTCTCTTGGCATCAGCCGATCAAACCCAGTACAGAATTCACACAATTTATAATATTAGCAATATACTGCTTGCAATTATTTTGCTCACAGTAATTGTATCATTAAAATATATTGTGATCAAATTTATATATACACTGTTTATGATTTTGCTTTACATGTAGTTTTATATGCATGTTGTTTTATGTATTTAACATGATTTTTCCGCTCAAACAATTACAAAAAAATGTATTTGTCTAAGAATAAAATATATTTTGAGCTTTATTTTGGGTAATAGATTCTTATTTCTTGCTATTTCAGGTGTAATGTTTAAGAGATTCAGAGAGAGATTTATTTGAAAACCAGTAAGAAACAGTTTGTTTTATTAAATGTAGAAACACTTCATGTTTTATATACAGTACAGTGAGAATGTAAGGGCTTTATGAATGATTATATCTAGAGTGTGAATGTGTGTGTTTAGGTCTCGAATGTTCCCTCCTTCACGATGGCCGTTGCCAGGTTACGCGCCAGAGCCAATCACAACAGCTCCAGCTTTGTGGACTCGACATCATCATCATCCTGAAACACACACACACACACCCTGTATTTCAGTGAACACCACAGAGATTATTTAGTTTTTCTGATTGACCTGCAGGAGCTCATTGAGTTTTTATAACAGCAGCTCTGATAGTAGCTCAGCTGCAAATCACAGATACGGTAAAGTTTCCTGTAAGATGATGTTTATTTAACATGTATGGAAGGAGTCTCCAGTGTCAGCACTTCTTACCAGTCAGCTTTATAAAATAATTAGATGTTAAGTGTGTGTGTGTGTGAGTTGTACCTGCACTAGATGCTCTGGTTCCAGCTTGCTTTTGTCAGACGTCAGCTCTTCCAGACAGAACATGAGTTCATACGTCTGATCCACTGAAAAGATCACCTACACACACACGCACATGATTAGTAAGGAACAATTCCAAATATCAGGGCAACCCCCCCCCCCCCCATTAAAATATGAACAGATGAAATATCTATATTTAATGTATCTGATTGAAGTTATATACACTTGGAGCTCAAACAGAAACATTCTCATTGAGCCTGAATGATCAGCTGTTATATTTACAGTGTGTACAGTTTTTGTGGGGGAAAAAAAATCAGACGCATGGTATTTGAGCTGCTGCTATTCACCGTCACAGTAAAAGCTGCTCAGGGCATTGTAGTAGTAATAATAATAATCATAATCAATTATTTGTCACATGTACGTTACAGCACAGTGAAATTATTATTTCTCATATCCCAGTTAGGAACCGGGGGTCAGAGCACAGGGTCAGCCAGGATACAGCACCCCCTGGAGCAGATAAGGGTCTTGGCTCAAGGAATCAACAGTGGCAACTTGGCAGTTCTGGGGCTGGAACCCACGACCTTCCTATCAGTAGCCCAGTAACCCACAGCCGTAACTGTTTGAGCCACCACTGTCCTGGCCCATGCAATCATAAATAAGATATTTTATATTACAAAAAAGCATTTAGCTCTGATTAATCTGTCACACAACTGGAAGCACACAATTGTATAGAAAGGGTTTGGACACAGTAGTATTACAATTTTCCTCTCCTGGAACTGAAGACCTGCTCTACCATGACAGTGCTCCAGCTGGTGTGTTAAGTTTGGAGTGGAAGATCTTGAATGTCCTAGAAACCCTCCTGGACACCCCTTCTCTTGTAACCGAATGAACACAAATTCCCACAGTGACCCTCCGAGTGACTGCAGTGACACACCTCTTTTTGCTCCAGTAAGGGCGGGGCGTCTGTGAGCAGAGTCATCCAGAAGCTACGAGGAGCGATCTTGGCCGTCATGAGGGAGAGCAGGAGCTTCGCTGCCTCAATGAACTTCTTCTCTCTGTAGAGCCGGTGGAACTCGCGGTACTTCCCTAAACACACACACACACACATCAGTGTTTCTGAGGACCTTCTACTGAATTGTGTAATATACTGAAGCTAAATACAACCATATTCACAGACACAAACAGCTACAACCTGAACTTCAGTAACTTCATCATCCAAATACCTGGTAGATACCAAACACCACACAAAATATCTAGACTTTATCCAAATGAGTCCATCAACATTGTGTTTAGTCTGTCAAACCACAGCAGAAACAACAGCCCCAGACATATCAGGGATACTTATTGTCTTTCATCAAAACACTGATTTAATTATTTGTGTAATTTCTGAGTGAACATGTTAATACACCATAAAGAGAAAATCTGCAATGGTTCCATGTAGGGCTGCAACAACTAATCAATAAAATCGATAATGAAATTCGTTGTCATCGAATGCCGTTATCGATTAGTTGGGCTGCTCATGTTACTGAGGAGCGCGACCACAAGATGCACAAGTACACAAAGATACACACAGATACACAGCCGCTCGCGTAATGGCGGTTACAGAAGCATCTGCAGGAAAAAGCGCGCGCCCCAAGTCCTCCAAGGTACGGGAGCAATTTACATTAAACACCTCTAAAAAGATGGTAACCTGCGCGCTATGCAAGACCGAGCTTTCATGGCATGGCAGGACCACAGTCATGCACGAACACTTAAAAAGAAAACATGTTGGTGTTACGGATGGCGAAACATCAGCAGAGTCAGTAACATCTGTATCTCTTCATCGTGTAAAAGTTGTATAGTTTAAGTGCTTTTGTTTCAACTGTTTGCAACTAGTGATTGTTGTGGTTTTCAGCGAATGCAAATAACAGTACATTTGTGACTATTAGTGTGACTATTAGTGTCAGTGTATTTTTTTTATACATAATATACTCGACTACACACACACACACACACACACACACACACACAGTAGGATGAGAGAACAGCAGACGGCTGATCAGTAAGTGGTACCAGGTTCCCAGCAGCTCTTTCTGCTCCAGCAGAGTGTCTTCATCACCAACCAGGACCCGAACATTATTATTATTATTATTATTATTATTATTATTATAAGTATTGTAACTTTGAACTGTCAGGCCTTTGCAGTAGTCAGGGGTAACGATGTTAACTGTAGTTAAAATAAACAAAGTGTTTATTTTTTGTATCTTAAAAAAAAATAACGAACTGGTGAGGAAACGACTGAACTAAATTAACTGTAGTGGTAAACTAAAAATTGGGTGTCATTTGTTAATTCTTTTTTTTTAAAAAGTCTTATTGGTGAACTGCTATTGACATCTCAGGGAGTTTTTCCTTGCCGCTGTCGCTGTCATTCTTGGCTTGTTCATCAGAGACATTTCATTCATTCATTCATCTCATTATTATCTAGACACATTTTTCTCACACATAAACACTTCCATAAATTTTCTTTTTTCAATTTTCTTTTCATTTTTGTCAAGCTGCTTTAAGACAATGACGATTGTTAATAGACCTATATAAATAAAACTGAATTGAATATTAACATTATAAACACACAGGGTTTGTGTTCCTTGTCCTGCTTGGGGCAGCTCAGGCCTCTCTGGGCAGGACTCCTCAAGACTTCTGGGTGCAGACCTGGCTTCAGAAAGCAAAACGTCCTGACACATATTTGTTCCCTCCATTAACTAAACCAGCACAAATCAGGTGATGTCACTATCTGGCTCAAAGGTTGTGCCAATTAAAATTAGTTAATGGAACAGATTAACTGCAGGACTTTTACTTTCTGAAGTCCGGGTGTCCGCCTCTATCTAGGGGTGTGCTGTGGTGTCTGGCATCAGGACACTGGCAGCAGATCCTTGTGGCCTTGTTTGTCCTGTGTATCCAGTGGAAGTGGGCTGTGGTGCACTGGGTGTTCTGGTGCCTTTCTTTTGTGGCCAGCATTGAATTGTTTTCTGGGATTTGTGTTTTCTGTGGGATCGAACAGGATGGACTGTCTTTCGGTCCTCATAGATGAGGGTGAACCTTGGGTTCCCATGATCATGTGATGGTGAGGTGAAGCCTCACTTGGGCATCCAATAGTTTCACCAAAAAGTTCATTTCATGAAGCTTCATTTAAGGGCTCATTGTACTGACATCTAGTGGACAAATTTTGTGTAGCAACTAGATCGTAACATCGCAAGCCAAAAGATTGTGTGCATTTTCCTTCTTCATACGTATATTATATTAGAAGGAAATGTAAAGTTCATTGTGAATTGCAAAAAAAAAGCTTTCCTGAATCTTGATTTATGAATTTAAGTACAAAAATCTCCAATATAATGATTCAGTCACGTGATTCTGGCAAATGCGAGGCTTCGTTAGTCTTTGGTCACTTGACTCTCTGACACACATCATCAGTCATGTGTTACTGGACATGTGACAGAAGCTCAAACACCAAGTAAAGAAATGATACGTTTCAGCTTCTGTTAAACTTACGAATATAAACGTGTAACTGTACAGATCAGTATAAATTCAGTTCTCACGTTAAACACAGGCATTTTGTGCAGCAGGTTGTCCATGAGCTGATACACTGCTCTGGACGCCGGCTGTAGAGACGCCTGTTTCTGCAAAACCTGTCGAGCCTCGTCCATACGACCCTGCAGGACAAAACTCATCACCTACAGAGAGAGAGAGAGAGAGAGAGTTAGGAAGTTAACACAGCCTCAGAAATCAGCAAGTAACAAACAGCACCTGAGATTAGAGGCGTTATGAAGGATTTACAGATCAGAAGCAGCAGATAAACATCTCAATATCAACTGTTCAGAGGAGATTATTGTGTATTTTGGATAAACGCCTTCAGTATTGTTTTACAGTGTAGAGAACATGGAGTTAGAACTTTTGACTGGTGAGATGAACTGTGCTCTTATTAATGTGTGTAAAGTAGTAAATAATTTATCCAAGAATATCCAAGAATTTATCCAAGAATGTCCTGATACTAGTGATGACGTGTCCTGCTATCCATAGAGACCTGATTTTCATGCTCATCTCAGGGGAAATCTTCGTCATGGTCGATAGTGCGGCAGAAAGCGTGAGTTCAAAAAAATTATGGACTAGCATTTAAAAAGAGACCACGCAGCAGTTAAACCAATGCCTGTGGGTGGGACGGGGGACAGGACCCACCCACTTTTTAGGACCAGTGATACAGTATTGGATCCAGTCACTTTTCAAATTCTAAAATTACAATTCAGCAAGAAAGTTCACATTTTAACTTTCTTTATCTTTTTTTTCTATGATTAATACTTATTTGTGGTGATTTATGTTCTGTACATCTTTTCAAATTGAGATCTCATTTGTAAGTTGCTGCTGGTGTAAAACAGTGTTTTTTATTAAATATAAAATACACATCTCCGTTTTATCCCCTTTGTCTTATGTCTTATCAAATAAAATTTGTTGTCCCAACCCTATTAATTCATCTTAACAGTATTAAATAGGTTGGACGCAGCTGTAGTACACTGTAAAAAATAAATCCTGAAAATAGTTGTTGGAAAAAAGAAATATATGTTGGGCTAATATAAATTTCATTACTCAACTACGAAAGTTTCATCAAGGCAACATTGGAACATTTAATTGACACAACATTATATTTCAATTTGAGGTAATCAGCACAGCAAAAACAAAATAGTTTATACAACTTAAATTGAGCCAACTAAAAATTTTAGATGCAACAGGTCACTAGAAATTTTTTAGTTGGAGTAGCAAGAATTTTTTTACAGTGTAAGTGAGTTAAATGAACATAATACAATTAATTTGACTGAACCTACTGTAAGAACATTAAGTTGGGCCAACATAATTGCTTAATGCTATTAAGTTCTTATATTATATATAAGAACTTATACTATCTTATATTTATATTAAGTATAAATTCTTTCCATGATTCAATTATGTTCTTTCAACAAGTAATTTTTGGGAGTGTATATGCAATCTATTGCTTATTCCAGTTTTATTTTATTTCATATATTACCTTCTCTGCTTTTCTTCTTCCTCCTCCTCCTTTTTTGGATGGGTGTTAACAATATGGCGATTACACCCTGGCAGAATGCATGGGGAGTAAAACGAACTATAAATGGGTGTTAATATTAGGGCGATTAAACCCTGGCAGAATGAATGGGGATTAAAACACACTATAAATTGTGTGATTACTAGGGCGATTACAATGAAGAATAGATTATCAAGTATGGATTAATGCTTAACAGTCGCGCAATTACGTAGTTCTTGAATGTTTAAAAACCACAAAATAAACAAATAAAATGTTTTACACACATACACAAGGAGGACAACGAGTTTATATTAAAATAACAAATATTGTAATATTGTTTTTGCGTTATTATAAATAATGAAATGTGCACATTTCATAATCCAGCAGTGATGTCAGTAGAAGTATAGATACTAGGGTTCAAAAATACTTCTTTACTTCTTTTTTTGGGGATTAAAACACACTGTATGGATTAATGCTTAACAGTCGCGCACTTACAGTACGTAGTTCTTGAATGTTTAAAAAACACAATTTTAATAATTTGAAAAAAAAAACCCGTTTTTTGATTACCGATCAGGTAATAGCCCAATTAACATTTTTGTATTGTGAAATATTTTTATACTACTGTGTGGTTTTAAAACTTAATTTCCACTTTATACACGTAATTAGTCTCACGCTATGATCATTCATTTATGTGCTTCAACGTTCATTTTAAAAGAATCATACATTGCCATCAGTGGCGGTTTTAGGGTAGGGCGATTTTTTTTTTATGCTGCATAAATACTGCATAAATATTATTGAGTACAACAAAACACACCCCAACCCCAGACTTTCTAACACCGACCAGGAGTACTGCAGAAACGATGTCTCCAGCCACAGCGTACATTGCAGGCGACCACCCAGAACTTCCTTTTACTCCTCCCACTACGGAGCTTCTTGAGTCGCTGATGATTCAGTGTCAAGGGCGTCCAGATCGGCTTGGTTGCTTGTTGTTCCGCAATGTGGTGCCGCAGGAGATCTATGCAAACTGGGCGTCCACAACAAACTGGGATGGTTCCAGAGGCAAACGTGGACTGCCAGTAAACGTGAGATATTTTTTGATGAGGACAGTGGCCCAGAAGTTTCCCACCATGACTAGCAGTGACAGCAAGCGGATCAAGGACCGAATAAATGAATTTTTACGCTCACCGAGGGTCACTGTCTCAAGTAGACGTTTAAACTACTAAAAGTTTACATTTGATTTGTTATATTTTTTATTCTGATAGTGTGCTCAATTTGTTTCTAGTAATTTATATATTTAAATTCGGATGCCTTTTAATGTTACAAATTTAACTCTTTGCAAAATAATAAAAATGTGTCTTGCTGTACAAGCCCTTGTGTTGTTGTTTGTGCTGCTGTTCTTTAATAATACCAATAATCAGATACAAACAGTCTGTCTAAACGAGAATTAAGCAATGCTTCTTAACTCATCATTATGTGGATATTTTTCATGTTCGTTGGATAAAGTATGTACTGTAATGATTTGGTCTACTCTGTACTGTATGTGCGTGAGAGAGAGGGGTGTCGCGGTCGTGAAACAAAGGCTCATTTCAGCTCATTCAGTTTCTCTGAATGGATAGGTGAGAACAGCTGATTCACGGTGAATAATTTGCATTTGAGTGTTGCCAAGTGAAAAGAAGACAAACATCAAGACGAACAACATACGTATAAAACTGAGACAATATTTTAAAAAGAATCGCAATCAACCTGAACAGGTAAGCTGGAATAAAATCAGTAGCAGCATTAACTAAAGTAATTAGTAATTATTAGCTGCTACTGATTTTATGGACTCCTCACGGTTAAATACGTTGGTCACATGCCAGCTGTATAAGCCGGTTACGGGATTCATTACGGTTGTATATCGTGCTCTGAATAATAATTTTTTTTTTGTTTGCTGTTTGGGATTGCCACCTTATTGTGGTCAGGGGATTTGCGTGCCTCAGTGCTTGGATGTTTACCGAGGGCTCAAGGGAGGTGTGTCTGTGTGTGTCTGTGTGTGTGTGTCTGTGTGTGTGCGCGCCTGTCCTTTTTTCAGCGGATTTTTCCGCTACCGCAGATCAGTTTATCAACTTGTAATATATAAATTTTAGGAATATATTAACATGTGGAGACATCATTATATGTTGAATGGAACTTGTAAGCCTTTGAATGGTGTTAAAAATACTTGCAAAACAAGTATTGCAGCCATACATTGGAGGGAACTTCTGAGGTGGTCAGTGATTGATGGCACGGTCGGTCGGAGGGGGTTGTGATCACACCTATAGATCTTTTGTTCTAGGCTATCGGTCAAATATCTCTCCACTTGGAAGCAAAAACATGCAAGGGATTTCAGCATCTCGACGCACATACTAAGCTGTTTATAAAGTAGACACTGTTTTTTTTTTTTCATTTTGTAATCTTTCCCGTGTTTACCGTGTACTGTACAATGTATATTCATTTTTTAATGAATTACTGTAAATAAACTACACATTCCGTTGATTTACCAGAAATGACTTTTCTGTTTTTTGTGTGTGCTAAACTAAACTTCAGGGTCAAAGTAATAGCGATTTTATTTGAAAAGTATTATATATTTACAATGCTGATAAGTTCAAGCTTAGATTCATATATAAACTGCTTCAAAGTCTTTCCACCCCGTGACAGCTGAAATCCGACAGACGCAGGGCTCAAGGGAGGTGTGTCTGTGTGTGTGTGTGTGTGTGTGTGTGCGCGCGCGTGTGTATGTGTGTGTGTGTGTGTGCGCTGCAGCCTGTCATTTTCAGCGGATTTTTCCGCTACCGCAGATCAGTTTATCAACTTGTAATATATACATTTTAGGAATATATTAACATGTGCAGACATTTAAGGGTGCGCTGCCCTCTCTTGCCCCTGCGTAGAGCCCACACACACACACACACACACACACATCTATCTATCTATTTATTATATAAATACACATTTGGAATCTGCATCTACATTTTCTGTTACAAGTATAGAATTAGGTTCAGCTGAGACTCATGATCAATGGTGTTAGGGTACTTATGTAGTGATAATTAGTTTCAGCCAAATCATTAAAACTAACAATGGACTATGACACTCTTGTTTTACACACATTGTTTTAGCGATAGTTTCACGGAAGCGAGTTCAGAACTAATCTAACCAAACCAAGAAAAAAACAAACATCCGAAGCTTCAAATAGAATGAACGAACTAATGAAATTGATATATATGTAATTGATACACACACGTCTGTATATACAGTATGTCATTTTAATTCAAATGAACATTTTAATGCTTTCTGATACACTTATCAACTTATCGACATACACTTATCAACACAAACTCTCCGTGCACGCACACACACAATCTCTAAAAAATTAATATTAATAACATACATATACAAATAAACAAAAATATAAACGTCTATATTGAAGTCTACGGTGAACGCAGAGTCGGCTAAGCACACGTGATGACGCGCGCGCCCTCACCTCTGTTACGGCTGCCTACAGTATTTGGCCAAAAGAATTATAATAATTGAACGATATGCCTGGTCCTGGAAAGAGACATCAACAGTCCGGCGCTGAGAAACGAAAGAACCGAAAGAAAAAAAAGCCTAAGATGAAGCCCGTGCATCAATTCCAGAAATAAAACTTTACTTTATTCTGTCGACGTTAATAATGTAATAACGTAACATTAACGTAAAATAACGCAAATTTCATTTAACAGCAGGGGGGACAATAAATATATATTTTTATAAATTTATTGCATTGTTTATGTTGTTTACAGTCAAGCCATCAACATACAATAAAATGTAAACATGAGATCTAAACTAAAAACTGTGCTCCCTGTGCTGGTGCTGGCAATATCATCTCTTTGTTCTGCTGTCTCCGGCTCCCTCCCTGGTCCTGAATCTGCCCCTTCCTCTACCCTCACTGTCTCAGAACAGACTGACTCCTGAAGCAGAAAAAAATGCAGGAAATTTTGTTTTCTAACATGCGTTAGATAGTTTTTTTTAATCACTCTATACACAATACTTTGCTATTTTTATAGATGTTGAGCATCGTGAGCAAGCCCGAGATCATATTAACGTTAATTATCACCAGCCGGCATGAATAGCAAACGAGTAACGTGAGTTGGACGCACACCAATCGATTCGACTATGGTTAATCGCTCACTCCGTAGGCTCCCTGAATAGGCGGGAAAGGGATGGAACCGCGCATTCGTCCCGGCAGGAAAAAAAAAACTAAACAGATCTAACAGATGAGGACTCAGATTAATGTGCAAAAATATATAATAAAACTATATAAGTCTACATAGCCTTTATAAGACTCTACCTTAAGCGCACTTAAAACATTTTATTTAGTTTTAAAATAAAACAATTTTAAAACATCACTCGGGATTTGAACTGGCGCTTTGTAGATCATTAGTCGAGTGTTCTACCCGCTACACCAAGCGGCCACTTAGAGACAATGCACACCAGAGACGTTAATAAGCCACTCGACCTCTTTGAAAGCAAGTGTACGTCTTTGATAAGTGACGAAGTAAGCCTGTTATAATAATAACTTGGTGTTATTTGATCTTATTGGTTTAGAAATTTATATTTAAATAAAACCCTACACACTTATTTTCTAATTACACGTGATAAAATCTAAAGGCTCACTGTGTTAATATTTATTGTGCTTAAATTTGATCTTAATAAGATTTGATTTAATTTGAATTCTACATTTGTACTGTAATTATAGTACTGTGATTATGAATTCGATCAACTACAGTGTTTCACTTGATGTTATGGGCTACTACGTGTATTATTTAATGGGACGCGTCTCATTAATGAGACAGAGAATGTAAGGCATGATGCGTCAGTCTGTAGTTATATAGCGCCACTCAGTGGTAAAAGCAAGCAAATGCACAGCAAATGCACATGCCGTAATGCGGCGGCGACGTTAAATACGATGCTCCGATTTTGTAACAACTGTACAGACAGAGCGAGAGAGAGAGAGAGAGATAGGAAGTTAAGACAGACTCAGAAATCAGCAAGTAACAAACAGCACCTGAGATTAGAGGCGTTATGAAGGATTTACAGATCAGAAGCAGCAGATAAACATCTCAATATCAACTGTTCAGAGGAGATTATTGTGTATTTTGGATAAACGCCTTCAGTATTGTTTTACAGTGTAGAGAACATGGAGTTAGAACTTTTGACTGGTGAGATGAACTGTGCTCTTATTAATGTGTGTAAAATAGTAAATAATTTACTAAGAAAAAATTTATAATAATAAAAAAGTATATTTTTGTAACTATTGACTATTACATAACTATTAAACTATTTTGTACTAATGATCTCATTAAGAACATGCTTGTCTATATTTTCACCTCAATATCTTAATATCAATGGAACATTATAAAAATAAATAAATAAACAGACTTGACAAACTCTACATTTGATCATTTCTGACTTTGTATACACGACCTGTAATGAATTACAGCACTTTGTGAATAAATAAATACACACATCCATACTGATACAGTATTTCATTTTTGTGTGATTAACTGTTGCATCACTAATATGATGTGTGTGTGTGTGTGTGTGTGTGTGTGTGTGTATAGTGAATAATTCTCGGCGAGTGAAACAGTACCTGGTTGCTGAAAAGACTTAGTTACCTCATTACTGAAAGAGAGATCGAGAGAGAGAAAGAGAGAGAGAGAGAGAGAGAGAGAGAGAGAGAGAACTGTTACCACTTGCTGACATCAACAACAAAAATAATCATAAAATAGTGGTCAGGGAAAAAAATGTATTATAATAAATTATGAATGGCGATCACTTACACACACACACACACACACACACACACACACACACACACACACACACACAATGTGATGAGAACTCACAGGATTGGGACTAAACAGCTGTGTGTCTATAAGAAAACCACTTGTTAGGTTTTAGTTTGTTAGTGAGTGTAAAGTCTGGACTTCGGAGTGAGGAGAACGTCTGTATGTCTGTATGTCTGTCCAGCTGGATTTAGTCACAGCATCACATAAAACTGGATCAATAGAATTTAAAGAAACTTTGCAGGCAGGTGGAAGTGAAGTGTCTCTTCTAGACTCAGACTGTCTCACTTCAGAAACGGGGCTTCAATATTCTCAAGATCAAGATGAGCTCAAGCTGGTTAAGAAGAGACTCTGTGTGGAAGCAAAATAATCTCATTAATAATTCACACAAAAGACACCATGCACACCTGCGTATCCCAATTCATGTGCACGAAAAAAACAATAATCACAAAAAAACAACTCGTGCACAAAAATATATATATATATATTCATAATATACGTTTCACAAATGCAAAACCCAATTCACAGATGTACAACTGTGTACAACATTTTTGAATGTTTAAAATTCACGAGTGTATCATGGACTGTGAATGTGAAAATCGTCTTTCCTGTGTGAATATCTCTGGATTTGTGTGTGTGTGTGTGTGTGTGTGTGTGTGTGTGTGTTTTTGAGACTTTGCTGGCAGCAATGTGGGTCGCTCGTACTCTTTAGCCAATCAGATGTGACCTCACCATTCGACCAATCACAGCCCTCCAGCAGCACTCGAGTAGCTCAGCTTTACACACCTTTTACACAATCGGAGTTAATTATAACGGAAATGAAGTTTTACCCTCAAACCAAGAACAGGATTCACGTGTAACTTATTACTTTATTTCATAATGTTTCATTAATGAACTTCGCCGAAAATAACACAGTTAACCAGTTTAAAGTTAAGTTAAGCCTTTATTTGTCACATATACATTACAGCACAGTGAAATTCCTTCTTCACATAATCCAGCGTTCAAGTTGAGTTCAAGCTGGTTAAGAAGAGACTCAGTGTGGAAGTATCACTCCCTGGTTATATTAACACCACTCCAGATGAGAATTCACTGTTTTTCTTTTAGTTCATTTTTCCTTTTGTTTCTTTCCTCGTTTGCTTTTTTTATTCATCTCTATCTAACTATTTATGTTAATTGGCTAATTTAACACTATATCATAAACACGATACCGTCAATCTCAGCAGCGTTTAAATGTTGCTACAATGTTTTCGTTTCTGTAAAGTTTTGACTTGCATCCCTCCCTGCTTGTTTCTTTGTACGTCTTTTGCACTTTTAATTCCTTTCACAGCACTGATCATCAAGGTAGATTTCTAATCATTAAATGATCTATATTTAATAAAAAGTGATGTACCGCTCTCATAATTCATTCTGACCAAACTGGTTTTATAAAAGAGAGGCTCTCCTCAACAAATACACGTAGATTAATGAACCTGATCGACGATTCATGCAATAAAAACCTTCAAATTACAATATTGTCTCTAGATGCAGAAAAAGCTTTTGATGGGGTTAACTGGAATTTTCTATTTGCAACTTTACACAAATTTGGTTTTGGAAATTCTTTCATAAACTGGTTAGAAATATTATATAACTCTCCAACAACACATGTCGGGACAAATGACCAAACATCCTCCAGCTTTTGTCTTAAGAGGGACACCAGACAAGGACGTCCCGTCTCCCCGTCACTGTTTGCTATTTTTATTGAACCTCTAGCAGCAGTAATTAGACAGACTACAGTGATTAAAGGCATCAGAGGCAAGAATGTAGAACATAAAGTTAGTCTTTACACAGATGATGTGGTACTTTTTCTTCAGCATTCACAAACCACTCTGAGGTAATTACATTAATAAACTCTTTCTCAAGACTCTCAGATTATTCAATAAACTGGTTCAAATCTACAGATCTTCCAATTAATTGCTCTCTGGAAGTATTCAATATTTAGGTATTAATGTTTCACCTAGGCTGGCAGATGTAATTAAATTAAAGCACATCCCAGTTTTAAAGAGGGTAGAAGATGATCTAACCAGATGGACGTCTCTACACATATCACTCAGGGGAAGAGTCGCCTCAATAAAAATGATGGTTTAGCCAAGAATTCATTATTTATTTGCAATGATCCCGAGGAACCATCATCAGCCTGGTTTAGATCTCTGGACTCCTCCATCTCTACATTCCTTTGGAAAGGTAAACCCTCGCGTATTAGTTTAATAACGCTACAAAAGACCAAGGATAAAGGAGGACTAGACCTGTCTCATTTTCACCACTATTTCTTAGCCAACAGGCTTCAATAGATTTGAACATTTGGTTAAAACACACCCTCTTAGATGAGCCTTGGCTAGATGTAGAACAGGCGTTATGCAATAATACAGAGATTTCGGATCTGCCATTCATTAGCTCGACCATCAAACGACATGTCTGCTTCAAAAGCATCAGGATCAGTTCTTCTCTGACAGCATGGTGGGAGTTTCTAAAAATGACTGAGTCGTCACTAATTCCATGCAAACGTACCTCCATCTGGAACAATCCTGATATATTACTAAACAATAATATGATAAACTTCACAGATTGGAGATATAAAGGTATTAAATACTTTATTCCCTTTGACATATTAGTTAAACAATATGGGATTATAAAAAACAGATTTTTAGAATATCAACAAATTAAATCTATAGTAAAAATTTTATTCAAGTTTAATCATATAAAATTACAAATATCACCAAGTGTGGCAGATTTTCATAATTTCAAAACCCCCAAATTACTGTCTACAATATACAGGAGACTTTCCAAAATAGATAAATCAGTATCGCTTCCTATTGTAAAATGGGAGGCAGATCAATCAGTCAGCTGGGATCATAATTTCTGGTCTCAGATACACTGAAAAAAAGGAGACCGGCCGTCATTAGAATTTATTTAAGTCCTTTTGTGCAGTTTAAATAATTGTTTTATGTTCTTAAGCAAAATGTATTAATATAATGTTATATTTATATTATGTGCAGTGAAAGTACATGAACCTTTTTAGTTCGCGTTGGGCAGAGACATGGCATTCAAGGTAGGATCAAGTGAGTCAATTAAGTAACTGTATGAATATTTTTCTCGCGATATTTTACGTGATCATGCACCACACGATGTTTAGAACATCATTCACCTCACCTCGGTAAGTCTGGATGGCGGCATCACGTTAGAACTTGAATATTTAAATTTAAATATTCACTAATAACTAATATTATGTAGTATAATGTCTTTAGAGTAACCAATGATTATTTCCCCATGATATTTTCTCTCGCGCTGTTTTTATTAACCTTTTCAATACGTTTTCTCTGTGAAAGATTTGCAAGTAGATGCCATTTAACTTTGTTTTTAATGAACTGACCACACTGCTGTGGCTCAGTCTTTCTGGTGAGTGTGTCATCTCTCAAAGTAACAGAATTCGAATTGGCCTTAACCAAAGTTATATTAAGAAGAAAATAAACACTGTGCCAAAAGACAGACAACATACTACATACATGCTGCTTGCATGAGTGAGTTTAACTGTTTTATTAATGTTCACTCAATAAAGCAAACGGTGCATTGTTTCTGAATGCAGAAATATACAGAGGGTGCCAAAAAGAAAAATATAATACACAATATATACAGATAACATCTCTTACATCTCTCTTGTCTCTGAAAGAGATTACAGGGCTCATATTAATGCACACCTAAAGAAAAATGAAGTTGTAACTTGCATGTTTTTAGATTGTAATTTTCAGACGGCGCGGTGGTGTAGTGGTTAGCACTGTCGCCTTGCACCTCCAGGGTCTGGGTTCGATTCCCCGGCCAGGCTTGATTCCCGTCTCTGTGTGCATGGAGTTTGCATGTTCTCCTCGTGCTTGGTGGGTTTCCTCCGGGTACTCCGGTTTCCTCCCACAGTCCAAAGACATGCAGGTTAGGCTAATTGGCGTTCCTAAAATTGCCTGTAGTGTGTGAGTGTGTGTATGTGTGTATGCCCTGCGATGGATTGGCACCCTGTCCAGGGTGTACCCCGCCTAGTGCCCGAAGTCTCCTGGGATAGGCTCCAGGTCCCCCGCGACCCTGAACACAGGATTAAGCGGTATAGAAGATGAATGAATGAATGAATGAATTTTCAGACGAACATCTATGGCACATTTAAATCGCACAAAAGCAGAATCCACAATTCTTATACATTAACAAATTTTAAACCAGAAATTGTAACCCCATCCACGTTTTTCTTGAAATCTGTGGAAAATGCTTCAGGTGATGACATAGGTGAACCATACTCTGATCTACAGCCAGATTGTATTTCTAATGCCCCAAAGGACTTTTCTAATGAAATTGAACACTCATTTGCAGTAGCTTTGTTAAAGTTAGAACATTTGATGGTGTAGTGGTTAGCACTGTCGCCTTGCACCTCCAGGGTCTGGGTTCGATTCCTCGGCCAGGCTCGATTCCCGTCTCTGTGTGCATGGAGTTTGCATGTTCTCCCCGTGCTTGGTGGGTTTCCTCCGGGTACTCCAGTTTCCTCCCACAGTCCAAAGACATGCAGGTTAGGCTAATTGGCGTTCCTAAAATTGCCTGTAGTGTGTGAGTGTGTGTATGTGTGTGTGCCCTGCGATGGATTGGCACCCTGTCCAGGGTGTACCCCGCCTAGTGCCCGAAGTCTCCTGGGATAGGCTCCAGGTCCCCCGCGACCCTGAACACAGGATTAAGCGGTATAGAAAATGAATGAATGAATGAATGAATGAAAGAACATTTGATCCATGTACCAAGCACCGCGAATAACGATTTCTTGCTAGAGCTTCACCACTTAACTGGCGCTCTCTTGAGTTCCCATATTAATGGGGTTCTGGTTGAGATTTTTCAGAAGCACAAGCTCCAGGTTGACAGAGGAGTCATAGAGGAAATAACCACTTCTCTGTGCACAGGCAGTCCAATAAATAAAGCCATAGAGAAGGGTGGTCCTTTAAGTTCTGCATATCAGCGTAAGCAGTATTACAAGGCAAACTTTAATGTTGTTGAACCATTAGAATACATTTTGGATGCTAAAGAGAACAAAACCTTTCAATATGTCCCCATTCTTAAATCACTACAGGTGCTGTTGAGTAGGAAGGATATTGAGGACAAGATTTATAACGAAACTCAAAGGGAAACAGAGACAGCAAACAAAATTGTGTACAAATCTTTTAGGGATGGTCTTTATTTTAGGCAAGACTTAAGGCTTTCTATTGGTTTGTATGTCGATGACTTTGAGGTCTGCAACCCTCTAGGCACCTCCCATAAAACCCACAAACTCTGTGCTGTATATTGGGTGCTGAATAACCTACCTCCAGGGTCTCATTCCTCTTTGTCCTCCATTTACTTAGCTATTTTGTGCAAAACGGACAACGTTAAGTTATATGGCTATCACAAGGTTTTAGAACCACTTCTACATGATCTTAGGTGTTTGGAAACTGATGAAATTTTTGTCCCACATCTAGGGAGATCACTGAAGGGTACAGTTCAGACTGTTGCTGCAGACAATTTAGGAGCTCATGGAATAGCAGGCTTTGTTGAGAATTTTACTGGCCCCTATTTTTGTCGTTTTTGTACAGCATCAGTTTCAGATGTTGTATCACATGAGGTTAGATCAGGAGCTTTCAAACTCAGAACAAAAGAAATACATGGGACTCAAGTGAGAGCAGCCCTAGATAGTGGCAGTAGCTGTTTTTGAGTTAAAAGAGCTTGTCCTTTGTCTAAAACACTTTCACATTTTCATGTTGTCAGTGGCTACCCTCCTGACATTGCCCATGATCTCTTTGAAGGCATTGTGCCTGTTGAAATAGCACACTGTCTCAAATTACTGATATCAAAGAAATACATCACCTTAGATGAAATTAACAATTCCATTCTACATTTCCCATACACGTGGACAGACACAACAAATAAGCCTCATGTTTTGCCACAAAATTTCTCCAGCAAAAAAACTATAGGTGGTAATGCCCATGAAAACTGGAGCTTGTTAAGATTGCTCCCATTTCAAATTGGGCCCAAGATTCCTGAGAATGATCCAGTATGGCAGGTCTTGTTGGACCTAAAGCAGATTGTTGAACTTGTGGTTGCCCCGGTCCACAATGACGAGTCTATTGCATTCCTGGAGACCAGAATTTCAGATCATAGACAACGGTATAAAGAGATGTTTCCAAATGAAAGACTGTTGCCCAAACACCATTATTTAGAACATTACCCGCAACTAATTAGGTTGTTTGGGCCTCTCGTGAGACTTTGGACCATCAGGTTTGAGGCAAAACACAGTTTCTTTAAAAAAGTCATTAAACACACAAGTTGTTTTAAAAATGTGCCCCTCTCTCTGGCAGTGAAACATCAGTTTATGATCGGGTACCACTTGTCATCCCCAAGTATTGATAAAGCATTTCTGGATCTCTCAGATGCATCTACTGTCTCATTAGATTTCTTGAAGGAAGAGCTAGTACAAGCTTTTAAACAGAGAGATCCTGATCTATCTGAAATAAACCTGGCAAAAAATTTATGGAGCAAGGGAATAAACTACAGAACAGGCATGGTAGTTGCTCATGGGTCTGAAGGTGGCTTGCCTGAATTTGGAGAAATCTGTCAAATATATATTTTGCATTAGAGACTCTTTTTTGTTTTGAAGCAACTGTGTGGATGGTATAGTGAACATTACGGAGCCTCTGAGCTGACTCCATCTCCGGCACGAGTTCTTGCTCTTGTGGAAGTCTGTGAACTGGTTGATGAGTATCCCTTAACTGCCTATTTGGTTAGATCTGTGCAAATGGTGACATTGAAGAGATCAATCACTGTCTGAGGTAAGTTAACAAATAAAATGCTCTTTGGAGAGGTACGCTAGCCGTAAAAAAAGAGGCAACATTCTCTTTCACTTCTACATATGTTAATAGTTGTACTTCCTTCGTGGCACAAGGTAAAAACACCTGGATCCTCACGATCACCAAACTGCCAGAAGTTCAACTTTTGATGGTGTAATGTTAAAAAAAAGCTTACAGACAAAACATTAAATATTTCAGGATATTAATTAATAATAAGTAAAATACTAATTCTATAAGAAAATTTAAAAGGATGGAGGTTGAGAGTACATACACTGATTTGCCAAAATATATGTGGACACTGATCAGTCATAATGTTAAAACCACCTGCCAAATATTGTTTTGTCTGCCTATACTGCCAAAACAGCTGACAATCCGAGTCATGGACTCCACAAAACTTACTATGGTGTTCTGTGATATCTGATGCCAGGATGTTAGCAGTAGATTCTTTAAGTACTGTATGGATCAGACTTGTTCGTCCAGCACATCCCAGATTGAGATCTGGGGAATCTGGAGGCCAAGTGAAAAACCTTGAACTCTGTCATGTTCCTCAAACTGTTTCTGAACAATGTTTTTAGAGTGTCAGGTGTATTATCTTGCTGAAAGAGGCCACTTCCATTAGGAAATACTGTTACCATGAAGGGGTGTAACTTGATCTGCAGCAATGTTTAGCTTGCACTGTTTACTTGCTGCCAAATATTTCCCACCTCTACAGGTGCCACTGTAACAAGATAATCAGTTATGTACTTGTGGTGTTAATGTAAAGGCTGATCGATGTATACTGTATGTAATAGGGGGCAAAGGGACTTGGTAAGTAGGCACTGTGTTGGTGTAATTTGATCATATACAGTATATCTCTTGAAATAAAACTGATTCTAATCATTTTATTTATTTTCTCTTTTTCCTAACAGACTTTGAACTAAAACCATGACATCGGCTATTCCCCGAGTAATCCTAGGTCCAGACAGCTGTCAGAGGGTAGTCTTTTCTGCTGGCCTGCCTTCAACTGTGACTGAACTGGAGACAGAGATAAAGAGTCAGTGTAAAATAACTGAGTCCTTTCGGGTACAGTTCATGGACCAATGAATTTATGAACTTGACTTCAATGGAAGAAATTCAAGACAAAGCTACAGTCAAGGTTGTATACGCATCCTGCAAACCTCTTAATGCTGATGCAGATAAAGGTGTGGACAGTTGCTCCTTTCCACTAACCAGCCATCCTGATGACACCACATCATCCTCTGGTGACAGCACTCTACCTCTCACTACTCCAGAGTCCACTTCTTCACGGTCTTCGTGGCCAGATACATTTTGCGTTCCGCGTTTTTCATATGATGCCGAATTGAAGCTTGGGTAGGCCCATGAAGCTTTGAGAGAAAAGGGTACACTGCTGATCCCTGATCCAAAGCTGAAGTCTGATATACTAGAAGGGTTGATTCAGGAAATTGTTAAGCACAAAGTGTATGTCTCAGATAGGGAGTTTGACCAAGTTGCAGAGGCACTCATTATGAGGCATCCATGTTTACAAGAGAAAGGATCAGCCACTGGCTATGGGGGATGGAAGACTAGTCTTAAATACAAGCTGTCCAACTATCGCACACATCTTCGGAAAGTAGGATGTCCTGAAGTATGTGTAAATGCTTTGGCTCATAAACCAGATGGGAAACGTTGTCCTGCCTTTGACGTTAAAAAAACCAAAGAGAGGTGAAGTGGCTTACTGCCCCTCTTTTCCCCTTGGAGAAAGGTCCCAGTCTTTGGAGAAGATGAGGGTGGAGCTCCTTTCAGATATCAAGAAGCGTAATAACAGAGAGACAGTTAAGGCCAAAATAGAAAAAACATTTGCATTAAGAAGACAAGAAATAATACGTGATGCTCCCATGATCACAGACGTACAAGAGAGATGGCCAGCTCTCTTTAATGTAATGGAGGTAAGTAAAAAAAAATCTTTTAATAATTTCATGACTTGTGCTAGAGATGCAAGTGTTGGACTAATGCTTGCCTTCATTAGCATGTGGTTCAAAATATTCTACAGCAGAAATCAAATGAAATGTAAAAAGCACATGCAGTGATGTGGTTGGCAGGTGTAGTTTCGATGAAACAAATTTCTTCTGACTCTTGGCATTCTCTCGATGAGCTTCAAGAGGTCGTCACCTGAAATGGTTTCCATCAGTCTTGAAGGAGTTCCCAGAGGTGTTTAGCACTTGTTGGCCCCTTTGCCTTCACTCGGCGGTCCAGCTCACCCCAAACCATCTCGATTGGGTTCAGGTCCGGTGACTGTGGAGACCTTTTTTTGTGAAGTACATAACTTACTAACACATTGACAGATAGTTAAGAAGGTGTGTCCAAACTTTTGGCCTGTACTGTATATTACAGTATATACATTTTATCATATCTTGTAGTGCAGGATAATTTCATTATTGCATTATTTAAATTGCACTGTTATCCAAAAAGTAATGAAATGAAAATGCCATTAATTTTATTTGGACTTCAACGGAGGATTCAGAATGTCTAAAACAATGATGCCCCTGCATCTAAATTACAACTTGCTGCTTAGTGCAGCAGGTGAATGAAATAAGATCATGATCTGTTCACTTTTACTTAGCAATGGTTAAATCAGGTATAAATTAATGAGGCAATTAGTTTTACAGTCACACAAGGCAACAGCAACATTGTGTTTTAAGTTTTGATTAAAGCAAAAATGTGTTAATTTTTTTCCATCAGTTTTTCCATTGGTGAACACAGAGGAGACTGCATTTTATATGGTTTTCAGATTGTTTATGTAGACTGTGGTGGAAATTCTGAAACCAATATAAATACAAGTAATCCATACACTGGGTAAGAGCAAAGTAACAAAGGTTTTATTTTAAACTTCTGCAGAAGGACCAGTCTCATACAGCAAACAGTTGCAGCATAGAGAAAGGTGATCTCTTTCTCTAGCTGACCTATTTTATACACAAACATCTCTGTTAACATAATCAACGCCCCGTACATGAAGTTCCTACATTCAAACTCATGACTCTTTATCTGCCCCAGACCAGATGTCTACCCCTTATCATTTATTCAGGGACAACTACAATCAGGTTGTTTCTATTCTGTTCTCGGCCTTGTGTCTCTAAGCTTCGACAACCAAGTTCAAACTTCTAACGTCTACGTGACACACTTACTTCAAGGATCAGAATTAATACATAATTAAAATATGATTTTTCCATTACAATTTCCCCCTTTTGTCATTCTATGACAACCTAAATATTTTAATTCTACAATTCAAAACAATACTAATAAGCTATGCATTAGGTAAATTTAATCAAATATTGTCTCTCCAACCTGGGTTTTTAACAACATCATCACTAGCACTCTAATGCACACAGAGGACACTACAGCTGTTTTTATGGGGACATACCCCTGACAGTCAGCCTCGAAGTTAACTGTTATAGAACTGTTTGGAGTTTCTTTTGCCTTTGCTTGTCTTTTTATCCCTGCTGCTACTGAAAATTTGATTTGTTCTGTTCTTTGTTGTACTTCTTAAGGATGATATAGATGCTGTTAGGGAGTGTGTCATAAAAGGACTCTGCATCTACCTCAACGAGGATCCTGATGATCTTTTGCAGGAGTATGTGGTGAGTTTGAGCTGTGCTACAGTAGGTTTAAAAAAAAAATCTGTTTTTTTTTTTTATTTTATAAAAACTAGCCTAAACCTTGATAAACTTAGCCACACCTAAGTTATACAAACATTCCTACACAGATGCATAATAAAAAGAAAAGATATATAACTTACTCTTAAATTATTTTAATTTTATCAGGACATGACCGATATTAACACACTGAAGGCGATAGAGGGCACAACAGTGGGGATCTATGTTGCCAGAGGGACGTCCAGCAGTGACTGTGCTGATGTTGGAATAATCCTCGAGGGTGTGGTGGTACTTGAAGATCTGGAGAGTGTGGCCCTTGCTACTGCCATGCTGTTTGCACTTTTTTATGCCTTAAATATGAGGTACCCGACGAAGCTTCGCTACACATTTGAGGTTCTTCAAAAAGTTATACTGGAGTTAGATTCAGCTGAACTATCAAGAAAGGCCCAGAGCTTGAAAACTAATCTACACCAGTGAAGAGACTTCATTGTTCTTGATTTGCTGTTCCTTCCATTGTTTGTGTAGATGTCTTGAGCAAAAATCTAATTAATATTCTATATGCTGTTTTGTTATCATCATTCCTATGCAGTTATCTGCATGTTTGTTTTTTCTATTTTGTTTGCCAATATTCTATATATTCCTGAATAATCTTGGCATTGTTGCATAGCACTTTAACGTGTTCGGAGTTGTGTAAACCATAATACATGGTAGCAAGTTGGTTTCACCTACAGTAGTTGAAACACTAGTATCTGCATTTTAGTGTTTTTAATTTTTAAAAATGTTAAACATTTTATGTGGCATTTTATCTTTGCCCATTTAAAGTGCGGACACCTGTTCATCGAGGATCTTGATTAAAGGTTTTGAAACAAAACTGTCATTGCTTTAAGTTGTGTTAAGAATGTTAAGATTGATCAGGAAAAAATACTTAAATTAGACAAAATTAAAACTTTCTGAAAATGTAATTGTAATTTCTTTTATTTATATAAGAATTTATTATAAATATGGACATATTATTTAAATGAATCTTTAATTTTTAAAAAATTCATTTAATTTTATATTTCTTTTAAAATTTTGAAGACATTGGACTAACAAATGTGCTGAAGTGATCAAATAATGTAAAAAAAAAAAGCGATAAAAAGAACAGATTGGGTTGGAATGAAGTGATCACATTGAGTGGGGAAAAGATGATCAACTAGTTTAACTTACTTTACTGAGTCATATTTGAATAATTTTGTATGCACACAAAGTACTTATGTTGGTTAAGCATAAATTGTTTGTGTTGATTCAACACATTTTAGTAAATTGTTGTTGAAGCAACCATTTTATGTGCAACCAATGTCCATTATTGAATTGAGTAAATCCAATGAGTTATTTTTCTCAGTGTATGTTTAAAAACCTTTGAACTGATTAGAAATCATAGTTTACAATTAATACAAAACAAAATCCTCCATAAAGCATACTGTACTATACAGGTCATAGGATGTTCAGGATGGTTTTACAGCTTCCAACAACTGCTTACACGGTCAAGGCAATACACCTGATAATTACATCCACACACTATGGTTCTGTCCACCTGTTCAGAGGTTCTGGTACGATGTTTGTGAAGACTTATCTTAATTAGTAATTTAAAAAAAGAAAAGAATAAAAAAAGGGGGGACTATAGAGAGGGGTAGGACTTTTGAAAGTTGCCAGTGACTGTGCTGTTAGGACACTTTGACCTTCTGTTTGGTAATAGAATAGGATGTTGGTCTGTTCCTATGAGTTGTGTGAACAAGAGATTAAGCTGATGGACAGATGAGTTTGATTTATTTTACATATGCAGATGTTATGGCCGTCTGTAAGAGCATCTCTCTGTTATGACCTGGTGTGTCTGTGGAGAAAAATTTAAAGAAATGTCAATCTCTGCTAAAGTGAGTTTACTCTGCCACCTAGTGGTAGAAGATTAATTTGCAGCAAATATAAATATTCAGGCCTGGTGTGGAATTCACAGAGGTGCGGAGGGTTTGTCATATGTTATGTCTGGGAATGGTTATGAGGTAACTGACTGTAAAAAGCTTGTAAGGGTTATAGAATGTTGGGTTAGCCTTATGTTGCTCAATAATAGCTAATTTACTATTACTAAATGAACATTTTGCCCATTTGCTGTTGTTGTACATCACTAAATGTTACCTATTTGGCAGAAGAATGGTTTAGTATTGTTTTGTTTCCAGTGTGGAAATATTTTATTGATTTATAATTGTAGTCAAGTGTAAGGTACCAAATACCCAGAAGGCCTCTGTCCAAGACGCTTTGATCCACTCGCTAAAATAACAGAAAAGGCGCCTGCACGACAAATTGAGGATGTGAGAAAACACGCAGGCAGGAGGCATAGGTAACAGAGTAATAGATAAGAAAACTAAAGAAAAAAAACAATAATACTAATAATATTTATTAACATTTTATTATTATGTACTAATAATATCTACTCGTAATATCTACATGGCTAATGATAATGTTTTAATGATAATTAAGAAAAAAAGTATGCAAAGTGTGACCCAAGAATAACCCGTACACACAGAGTGCAAGAAATTAAGGAACTTTATTGGAGGGGAAAATACAGAAAATGCAGGCATTGATCAAAAATATAAAAATAAGCTTTCGGTTCTGCTTTAATTGGGACACAAAGCGCAAAGAGCCAGACTTCTGCTTTTAAAAAGCAGATAAACTTCCTCCGTACGAGGACGCTGAGAAGCTGCTTTTTTCCGAGCTCCACCATACTGACCAACTTTTAAACTTTTTCGTCCCCTTACGAAGAGTGTACATAAAACGGATAAGTATCTTATAATATATTTACTCGAAACGCGTGTTATATCGTTAAGTTTTAATTGTTTTGCAGCACACCGCTTTTAGCCAACATTAGCATCGCTAATTAGCATTAGCATCGCTAGCCCAGCTATCACGTTTGTTTGTTTGTTTGTAAAGCTTGTTTTCGCTTCCTCACACCGATTATTTTCCGTGTTTAGACACCATGTCGGTTGTGATTCTGCCTCTGAGTGCAGGTGAGGAGACATTGGAGCTGCACTTGGTGGATTTGGAGGTGGAGGCCGTGGAGAAGCTGATCCGTGAGCTACAGGTGAAGCTGGCCCGGTTACAGCAGCGGAAAGCCACGCTGGAATCGACGCAGACCGACGCTCACCTGTCCCAGGTAAATTCTCGGCGTGAGAATTCTCCTACAACCTCAACCCCGCGTGTTTCTCTGCCCAGGTCCAACACACCAAGGACGCAGCCCGCCCAGTGTTCCTACACCCCGGCGCCGGGATACCACGGACCCTGGATACAGGAGCGGCGGAAGAAGCACGCCAAGCCCCGGGCGAGGACCTCTCCCCCTCCACCACCACCACCCGTCTTCGACATCTCGACCCAAAACCGCTTTGCTCCTCTCCGCGAGACGGCACAAGACGTCCTGGTCATCGGAGACTCCATCGTTCGTCACGTGCGTGCTACCACGGCTAAAGGTAAGGTGCACACACGCTGTTTACCTGGTGCACGTGTTCTTGATGTTGCTGCACAGGTGCCTGCTGCCCTGAGGAGGAACATTGGAGCTGTGGTTCTTCATGCCGGCACGAACGACACCAGGCTGAGGCAGACGGAGATCCTAAAGAAGGACTTCAGGAGCCTGGTCGAGAAGGTCCGCAGCACATCACCCACGACAAGGATCATCGTATCTGGACCGCTTCCCACATTTCAGCGAGGAATCGAGAAGTTCAGTAGATTATTTGCTTTTAATGAATGGTTACAATCTTGGTGTCAACAACAGAAATTACGCTTTGTTGATAACTGGAATGTTTTCTGGGAGCGTCCTAGGCTCTATCACACCGATGGCCTACACCCTAGCAGAGCTGGAGCAGCGGTCCTCTCTGACAACATCTCCAGGACACTACGAACCATCTGACTGGCGGTAAGTCATACTGTAGATTCCAAACATATTAGCCACATCACAACTCACCGTAGTGATAGACGCACACACATAGCTTGTCCTATAGAAACTGTGTCTGTTCCCCGAATACTGAGAAAAAAGAATAAATTTGTTAAATTTGCCCGAAACAATCTGATAACCGTAAAACCAGAAAAAGGCAAAATAAGTAGTCAAAATCCACCTCTAAAGTTTGGACTACTCAACATTAGATCCCTTGCGCCTAAAGCACTTATTGTTAATGAAATTATCTCAGATTATTGCCTTGACGCACTCTGTCTCACTGAAACCTGGCTTAAACCAAATGAATATTTTGGTCTGAATGAGTCTACTCCGTCAGGATATTTCTATAAGCACGAGCCCCGTCTAATTGGTCGCGGTGGTGGTGTCGCCACTATCTACAATGATGTACTCACTGTTACCCAGAAAATAAGGCCCAGGTTTAATTCATTTGAAGTGCTTATCATTAATGTTGCACTAAATGAAATACGTAATAAACCCTTGCTATATTTTACCCTGGCCACCGTGTACAGACCCCCGGGGCCATATGGCGATTTTCTTAAAGAATTTGGACATCTGCTATCAGACCTATTGGTTAACTCTGACAAAGTATAGATAGTAGGAGACTTTAACATTCATGTAGATGATGCTAACGACGCTTTAGCACTCACATTTATGGATTTACTAAATTCCTTTGGGGTTAAGCAAAATA